>WHVA01000240.1:0-161349 GCA_015179125.1 Gautieria morchelliformis
TATAGTAAGGGCAAGCCATCTTCGAAGCAGCTGGGTTCCACCTCTACTATGCATAGCGATCTGAGCACTGGAGCTCTGCCAACTAGCGTCCGCGGCTCTCCGGAGAAGATTAATTTCACGGCAAGGTATAACAATCGTGCACCTGCAATATCACATCGAAGTGAACTCGATGAATTCTTTCGACTCCCTGCTGAAATATGGGTCAAGTGCGACCCGGTGCAATGGTGGGGGGCCCGCAGGGCACAGTTCCCAACTTTGAGTCGCTTTGTGCGCGACATGATGACTATACCAGGTACGCTAACTCTATCAATTGCTTTGCTAGTACACTCAAACCAGACAGGTTCTGCTGTCGCTGTCGAGCGTATCTTCTCAGGGGGTCGGGATACAATCTCACTGCGACGGGCAAGTTTGAAGCCGGATACAATCCGCACTCTAATGATTGTTAAGCAGAGAGTGAATTAGCTCGCAATGGTAGTGAATAAGGATGTAGGGAATATGTCAGATGACTATGTAGTTACTCAAACGCAAATTCAACTATCCCTATGGCCCCGTACCTCCCGTACGCCCGTATACGGCCGTATGGTGGCCGTACACGTACCGTGTGGCATGCTGGTGGTCCAGGATACGGAACGGATACGGTACGTGTGACACCGTAAAGTGGCCGTAAGACATACGGCCGTACCCGTATACGGTACGGTGCCGAGCCCTAGGTTTACCTCGTCTGCCTTGAGGTGACGCTCACGGGTGCAAGGGATCTGAAGCAAGTGCCCCCTGCAGTCTGTGCAGTGGCAGGGTGCAGGGATGCGTGAACGTATGGATGGCATGTTGACGGTACGGTACAACTGTAGCAGTCGGCACGTCGGACTTTTTGTGCAACAGTGACACGTCAACAACGCGTCGAGGGTGATGACGCGCAACATAGAATTATGTATATGATATATATATATTACTTACACTACTATGCACTGAAGCAAAAATAACAAGTCCATATATATCCCTGGCCGAGACTTGGATAATATTTGGAATATTGGCTCACATATAAGCTAAATATCTCGATAGGAGATATTTGGCAAATACTCAGAAGATATTTTGAGTTTTACTCAAATTTCTTAAGGAGATTTTTTGGTTCAAAGTGCGGTGATTACCTTTGCATGTATAAATATTTCCCAGCTTTTTTGTTCCAGCCAGATTCTGCACTTGTTCTTCAATGTTTTCTCCATCTAGGTTTTGGGCTTTTCCCACCGGGGTTGCGACGTAACTTGAAGGTTTGGAACACACCAAAGGTCTAAGCTCTATTCCTTCATCGCAGCAAACTATAAAGATACATCGTCTTGCTAGGATGTTTTTTGACTTCTGCACGCTTTTGTCAATTTTACTGTGCTATGCTGTGGCGTCTTTAACTGAGAACTATATACGCAGTCTACGCTAGCTAATTAAGCTGGATACGCCTCGCTCACTAGTCCGCGCGCAGTGTTAAACTACGTTCTCAAATAATGTCGAAATCACACTTCCCCTTCTAATTCCTCTAATATGTTCTAATGGATATAATCGGTGATACCAGTGTCGGAGTCAGTTGTCGTGTCCATCAATTTTCTAGTCGTAAGGTCCTATAAAGCTGTAACTCTCTCCGTGGTTTCTCTCTCTCTCTCCCACCCCCACACTCTACACTTCACACTTGTTCACAAACTACATGTCCACACTATTCAACTCCCGTTCTTCCTCCGCATCTTCGTCGTCTTCTCAGTCATCTACGCCCACGCCAGCGACCTTCACGTCGTCATATTCGTGCCTCAATCATCCCGCACGGGCCGCTCCCGCCTCCGAGGCCACCCCCACGACTCCCCCACCAGTCCCGCCATCAATCCCGCCCCCCCTCACGCTGGTACACCCTTCTTTCACCCTCATGACCCCTACTCCCCCGCCCTCATCATCCCGCCCCTTTCCAGAGTCTCCCTCCGATAGCAAGCACAGCCTTAACCACAACCGCAACGTGAAATGGCGCGGTAGCCCACTCATGGCTGAAATAACCAATGTAAATGGTCGGTGTGGGGAGGAAGTTACGCAGTTTCAGTTACAATCTCAGTCCACTACCTCTCAAGGGCAGGCTCACCTCGATGCCACTTCTGCTTCAAGTCTTAGTACGTGATTTCGAGTTTTCCTCTTGTCGGTAAGCTGTACTGTGGCCTCACCGAACACCTACAGGTATCTTCCTCTACACCGGTGCCCTCTACGTCACCTTCACCATCTTCGGCCGCCTCTGCAGTGACGGCCGCGTGTTCGACTAATACGCCAAATCCTCTCCAGTGCGCCTTTTTGATCTCTTCAAATGACATGTTCCATTTCACTTGTCTTTCCACTTACCAGTCTCCTCAGGACCACAAATGTCTACATCAACGGCCTTCCCCCGCACTTTAAAGCAGAACAAATTTACGCGCTCACGTCTCAATTTGGCATGGTGCTTAGTTGCAGGACGTTCACGAGGTCGTTGTGATCTAGGGGCTCCGTGATCGATCGGGTTCGGATGAACGCAGCTCTCGGCAGCGGAGGTGTTACCTACGGAGTGGAGCTGGTCAAAAGTGAAGATGGGGGCACTGATATTTATATCGAAGGGTACGTTTGTGTTTGTATGCGTCCATATTGTCTTTTTGTGCGCTGTCTGGAGCTCCTATCCTCGACCACATCTCAAATTCCACTCATTTATTAATAACCCCCGCTCTCGATGCTCCTCATAACCCCGCTTCGTCCACAACCGTGCACCATCAAAAAAATCAAACCACTACATAATAAACATCACAGCCTACCGCCCACCCTAACGCCTTCCACCTTCCGCGCACTGCTGGCGCCCCATGTCCCGCGTGCACACCGCCTTTTCGCGGATACGCGGCGCCCGTCTGACTCACGCTTAGGCCTCGAGGAAGATGGCGTAGGGCCCGGGATGGACGGAGGTATGGTAGGCGGCCGGAGGGGAGGGGGAGAACGGGCATCATGGTCTGGAAGGTTGCCAGGCTGTTTGTGAGGCCGAAGAACATGACCCGAGGTTTGAACAGGCCTTGGTTTGTGTGGAATGTGGCCTTCCACTTGTCTCCTTCCCAAATACGGACATTATTGAAGCCCCATCAGACATCCAACTTTGTAAAGTACCTTGTGCCTGAGAGTTGGTTGATGAGCTTGGAGATGAGTGTGATCGGATACTAGTTCTTGATCATGATTGTGTTCAGGGCCTGGTAATCCTGCACAAGCTGGAGGGACCTGTCCTTCTTTCTGGATGAAGAAGACCTGGGAGACCATCGATGACTTATATGGAGCGATCCTCCCAGTGCAGAGGTTCTCCTGCAGGAAGTTGTCCAATTAGGCCTGCTCTGAGGTAGACAGTGGGTATACTTTGCAGTTCATCCACTTGGACCTGGGTTCGAGCTTGATTGTGTGGTTTTCCAAGTAGGCAGGGTCTTGAAGGACTCTTTGGTGTCAGGTACAACACAAAATGTGCCAGTGAAAACACACCGATCACTGGCCTTGGCACGCTATACCATTTCTCCATTATTGCAATGCACATTATCACAAGGTGCATTACCGCAGTGTGCATTATCGTGATGTCCATTATCGCTGATGGTGCATTATCGCCATGTGCATTATCGCCGCTTGCGCATTACCATGGCATGCACATTATCGCAGCGTGTTATTGGTGGCCCATGAGCGCCTTCTAGCCTTCAGCATCCTTCTGTCTTGTGTTCCATAAATTTCATTTCCTGTTCTGGCCCCTTCCGATATCATTCCTTCCTTATCT
The DNA here is from genome assembly GCA_015179125.1 of Gautieria morchelliformis. NCBI lineage: Eukaryota > Fungi > Basidiomycota > Agaricomycetes > Gomphales > Gomphaceae > Gautieria > Gautieria morchelliformis. Next base: position 3,785 of record WHVA01000240.1, read on the forward strand.
GTCCAGCCCTGTTATCACTGGCGTGATTGCTTATGTAACTTGGTCATTCGGTGATCAGGATAGCATGCCTGAGCTTACTTTTAGTCGTAGTTAGGTGGTGAAGGGGTTCCTTAAAGTTTTCTCTTTGGATCCCCCTTCGCCAGGTATGTCTGTGTCGTGTATATAGTTCTCTATCTTACTTTGGATCCCCCTTCGCCAGTTCGCCGCTTGAGTGTAGAGCGTCTGCCTAGGTTGCCCTTATAGTAGAAAACTCTCTCTAGAGCGCCGGTTGCAAAATTGCCTGACTTCAAATCGAACACTCTTCGAAAGCAGTGATTTTAGCAATCCTTTCTCACACACTGACACCCTTTACCACTTACCACATCCTTGCCATCTGCTGCCGAAGTTTTGGACTGCTTGGTGGTGATAGAGCAAGAGCTGATGAGAGAGAGGCAGGAGAAACAAGTTCTAGAGATGAGGTTGAACACCCTGCAGGCTATGACCACTGGGCTGATGGCTGGACTCCCTAGTCATGTTCGTGCTTCCTCAAAGCGAACAGCTGAGCTAGCAAAGGCCTCCGAATACGATGGGGATTGTGTGAATGGTCGCAACTTCATCCAGTCGTGCAGCCTCTACCTGGGTGTGTGTGTGAGTGACTTCCCGAATGAGCAGTCTCAGATCCTTTGGGTGATGTCCTTCATGAAAACAGGGAGGGCTGCGACTTTTGCCACTCCTGCATTCACCCATGAAGCAAAGCATGGCACACTGCTCTACGTGACCTGGAAGGATTTCGTTGAGGCATTTTGCCAGCAGTTATACCCCCTACATGAGGCCACCGATGCGATGAATCAACTGGAATCCCACCAGTACCACCAGGGCAAGCATTCAGTTGACGAATACATTGATGGGTTTGAAGAGCTGGTTGAGAAGGCTGAATACACAGATGGGCGATCAATTGTGATGAAGTTCCATCGAGGTCTCGAACCTGCGATCCAGAGTCGCATTGCATTGATGTTGGATGGCAGGCCAAAGGATGATGACCCTTCTGCATGATATGGAGCAGCGAGAACAGTTGCACTCACACGTGCGGCCAACAAAGCGTTCCAGGGACCTAGAGTGACAAACAGTGGCCCTCCCCCACCGCCAGTTTTTCGCAAGGCAGGTGAATCACACACCAGGTTCACCAGTCAACACTCCTCGAGGCCAGCGATAATGCCAGTGCCCACACCCCTTCCAACTGCCTCTGGGCCTGCTCCAATGGACGTGGATGCTGCGAAAAAGCGATTCCCACAGCCACACACCTGTCGGCGCTACGGGAAGGTCGGACACTTTGTGCGAGAATGCCCACAGGCCTATGATGTCCGCTACATGACAGCTGATGAGCGTGAGGAGCTGCTGGAGCACTGGATGGTCGCTGCAGATGTGCAAGACGTCGCTGAGGAAGAGGTCAAGAAGGATGATGTGGAGGATTTTGTGTCACGCAGCGAGTGAGAGATGTGCCCTTGCTGCCCCTGTCCAATCATTTTGCTGCCCTGTCAATAGCCCCAGATACTGAAGAGGCAATTCATGTGTTGGAAACTGGGTTGCACACAGCAAGCAATAAAGACACATCAACTGACGACATTCTGAAAGGTCCTTCCCCACGATTGAAGTGTTGGGAGTGAGCCCTTCCCAAGCACTTCACGGTTGCATCTATTCCCTCTATAAATTCGCTGAACCTCAAGGTAGAAATCCAGACAACAGACACAGCTGAGGTCAAAGGAGTGACTGCACTCCTTGACAGTGGTGCGACTGGGTTGTTCATCGACAGCGAATTTGTCACCACTGAGAAGTTAACCATGTGATTGCTGACATGCCCTGCCACTGTGTACAATGTTGATGGCACCTCCAATGAGAGTGGAGCAATTTGCAATGTCGTTAATGTCATCTTGTGATTCTTCCACCACTCCGAATGTGCTGTCTTCACCATTATGAACCTTGGGAAGCACAAGATGATCCTTGGCTATCCATGGCTCCAGGAGCACAACCCAGAGGTTAACTGGCGAACACAGGAGGTGGCACTGAGTCGATGCCCTGCACAGTATCACACCTGCAGAGTGACACTGCGGGAAGAGCGGAAGGAGGAGGCCAGGATATGCGCCTGCTGCATGGGCCCTTTGCCTCAGATGGTGGAAGAGGAAGAGAGGGACACAGAAGAAGATGAGCCAGGTGATGTTGAGCCCCTTCTGGAGCCAGGCGACCCCCTGTTTGCTGTTAATAGCCTTGCTGGCAGGGTTGTGTACGTATGAGTAGTTTGTGAGGTTTGTAGAGAGTCATAGAGAGAATAGATAAGAGAAAGCCACAATGGTTGTTTGTGCTAACACCATGCGCAGTGACAACTATGACTGACACCGACTGACATCAATTGTGTTACCACCGTTCATTTCCGACTTCCGACCTTCAGTTCCGCAACACTTTCCGCCCCTCCGATATTTCCGACATTCTACCCATTGTTCTACTCCCTTGTTCTTTTGACTCTATTACTCGGACCCACCGGACCCGCTTCATCGTTCATCAAGACCATATGTCCGGCCCTCCTTGTGTTTCGTTGTCAGATATGTTTTCCCGACCCCTTGTTCTTTGCCATTGTTTTACCTTACCCTGAACCCCCCTTGTAGTCCCATTGTTCCCAATTAGTTAGTTCCCATGCATTGTCTACTCGACTTCCGCTTCCCCCGGAATTTGCTTAGTACCATCCCATTACCTGTTGTCTCAGCTCTTTGTATAAAAGCCTGTCATGTATGTCTGTTATTCTGCAATCAGATAATTGCCTTCGATACTTGATTTCATTCGCTCCATCTCCTGTTCCTAGCACAGCGAGTCTAGCAAGACCTCCGTCTCTCCGCCTTCCGTTTTCCACCTCAGTTCCGCCTCAAGTTCCGACCAACCTTTAGTTCAGTACTTTCCGACTTCCGACTCATTTCCGAAATACCTAGGACGATAGTTCATTGGGGGTGCAACCTACAAGTTGAAGCCGCTGTCCTTTCCAGTTCCAACTTAGCGGAAATCTTGATACGTAACACTGTGTCCACGCCCCATGTACCTGTACCCATTATTGCAGCCACCACAACCACTTCGCAGCAGCTAGCTGAGAAGGCCCTTTGCAGTGTACCCCCCAGCGGAAAAGGAACTCATCCCTCCATACCTCCGTGACTTCAAGGATGTCTTCGTGAAAGAGTCCTTTGATTCACTTCCCAAACGCAGGATATGGGACCATGCGATTGAGCTTGAGCCAGGAGCTAAGCCATCTGCATGCAAGGTTTACCCACTTGCCCCCAGTGAACAGTTGCAGCTGGATGAATTCCTGCAGGAGAACCTGCGCACTGGTCACATTTGCCCCTCGAAATTGCCTATGGCCAGCCCAGTGTTCTTCATCAAGAAGAAGGATGGGTCACTGTGACTGGTCCAGGATTATCATGTGCTCAATGCCATGTGTAAATAACCTATGTATATAGTGCTTAGCTAATACCAGGGGGCCACTTAGGGACCCACTGTACAGTTCATGTGTGGGAACTGGCCAGCGGTTCCCATCGCATCTTACCTTACACTGTCACTATGTAGCATCCAGAATACCACTCATTGGTCAAGTTCTGTCTGCTCTTGTGACAAGAGGCTTAAGATCTACATCTTTACACCTTTTTGAACTATCCTGTGGTTGATCACCACGTGGCCAACCGATTGTGGATTTGGAGCAATCTTGAAAAAGATCACTGCATTGGTGACTAAACATCGTTGAGACCCTCCAGTAGACCCTCTACTGTTGGCTGCGAGTGTGATGATTCCACCCAGTCGAAGACAGACACGAGCCATGGGCTTGCAGTCCACACCCCAGGTGCAGCCCAGTGACACGACGGCTGATGCAACCCTGGACCAAGAATCCAGGACACCAGAAGACGGAGAGATCATAGATCTCATCGCCATCGTCCCCCCAATTGAGGATGAGGAAAATCCTGACCACATCTTGCCGAGTGTGGTTGAGGAGGAGACGTCGCCGGGCAATAGACCGGCGCCGCCCCCCAATCCCCTCTGCCTAGAGATAAAGGCAAGGGCAGAGAAGTCTCGCCATCGTCAGACGGCAGAGCATCACAATTGAGACGGGCACGAAGCTGAGACTCTGTTTTGGAACCCTTCAAGACTTTGGTGTCAGAGCTAACACTTTGGTCTATCAGAACGTGTCGTATACGAAACTCAAAGAATATTAAACAATGCTGCAGCACAACTCCGAAAATAATTTAATATTTGTACCTTGGTTGCAATCCGCGTAAAAACTAGTCCAAGTTAATATGGATGGAAGGCAATATGTTTCTTAGCAGCACTGAATAATAAACTAAAAGTCTGTAGGTTCGAGGACGACTATCGGGGTCCAAGTATTCCAAAAAGATAGGAATGGCTTCACAGGAGAGTTTGTAAGTGGACTGACCCGATTAACGTCAATGCACTGCAATAAATGAGCGACTAGGGTTTAAGAAGTGACTTGTGAAAGTCACTGAACAGGAAAGTCACTGATCAGTTCGTCTCGGGTATTGGAGAGCTAATTGACAAGGAAATCGATTGTCAGACTCACTTTGCAGAATTTCACCTGGAGTGTTAGTCCGGGTGGGTAAGTAGAAACGCAACTACTTAACTGAGAATTAATACACTAAGTAAGTGTAATAACCCTAGCTGGGGTTAGCAGCTTAGTAAGCTGTGCAAGCTTGGCAAGTCACACGAGGTACGTGGATAGTAGATGATGATGTATTGGCTGATGAAAGGTGGGCAGTAAGGCCTCCTTTTATATTGTATCTACCATCTATTAATAGACTAGAATGAGTCACAAAAAAATAGGGTAGTGAGTCATTGAGAAAAAGGGTAGTGAGTCAGAGCATGTGTTGGCCAATCGCAGTTCATGATTTGGGTGTGAGTCATGCACTGAGTCACAAAGAAATGGGGTAGTGAGTCAGAGAGAAATAGGGTAGTGAGTCAGAGCATGTGTTGGCCAATCGCGGTTCATGATTAGGGAGTGAGTCATGCACTGAGTCACGCAGAAATGGGGTAGTGAGTCAGGCATGAGTCACGTCTAAGAATAAGATACACCCTTATTCTTAAAGAGGATTAGCTCAACACAGCCTTTCATTGGTAAGAGGCCTCTCAGCCAATGATACGCCAGAGTCCGAGCATGAGTCACGTGCCGAGCCAGGCTCTGAGTCATGCAGGAGTCATTTCCCTAGTCACAAGACTATGGACCAATAATACTTCAGCTTGGCAGTGAGTCATGACCCTAATTCTATTTTAGGAGTGTAGTCATGGCACAGCACAGCCTAGCATAGCCTTGTTGCTATGGTAGCATAGGTTGGGCTGAGTTTGTATTACACAAACTGTGTTGTGGAGGCTTGGGAATAAATTGCTATTTCCAGAGTGCTGAGAGGTTGGCCAGAGTTTGTGGGTGCGTAAGTGTCCACAGGCTCGAGTTCGGCTCGCGCGCGTCGGAGTTTGAATAAGCAGAGTTGTGGATACATGTGGATTCATAACTCTGCTGCAACAGAATAGAAGTGTTTTGAGCCAAAGACTTCATTAAAAATGGCGAAAAAATGGTAGGAAATTAGAGGAAGTTTAAATAGTTCATCCCCAATGATAGCAATACCAGTATGCTATATTTTAAGGTCACTATTTCGAAAATACATGGAAGTTCTCCTATTTGACCGGCAAAGCAGGATCCCATACAGACTCGAACTGCCACTTGCGAAGTCGAGCGATGACTATCATCCCCGAAGGAGGACGAAGACAAAAAAGATGAGCCTCTGATGACGGTCAGGGCTTGGAATACTCGAGCTCAAGCCGCAAGAGCTCAAGGACACACGCCATTGACAATGAGAGGGCTGATGCAATGGCCAAACAGGTGCAGGATGCACTGCACCGGAATGCCCTCACGGGCCACAAGCATGAGCATATCGCATCGCAGCTCAATAATATTGCGTCTGCCCTCATGGAGTTTGGCAAGGAACTCCACCAGATCGAGGAGATCTGGCAACGGGATGCTGCCACACTGGAGGATGTCCAGACAGCCCTCCACTCGCGTGGGGAACACGGGATGCCAGGTCAAACCTCGCGCCAGTCCGCAACCAGTGAACCTGGCCATGACATGGAAGACCCACGCTGAAAAGAACTGGACTGGCAGCGAATGCCGCCGCCAGCTGCCCTAGTCGAACAGGATGTACGGTTCAGAAATGAACCCCAAGGAGAACCGGCTGCCCCTGTGGACAGCCCTAAGATGATCCAACAGATCATCAGAGAGCAGATTGCCTCAGAGCCAGACTCTGAAGCAACAACAGGGAGCCCAGAGCTCGACGCTGCGCACTGGCAGCAGAAAGAGGCCGCAGCTGCGCACCGCCATACGCGGGCCCTTGAACTGCTAGCCAGAAACGCTGAGGAAGCGGTGGCCCAGAGCCACGCCACTCAGCAGCCCGACAAGCAGCTTGCGTGCACTGTGCAGGAAGCACGACAAGCGTGCACAGCCTACAACAGCAGGCTGTGTATCTGCAACGCAGGGCTGACGGGGAACACCCAGCACAGGACCCCCCCAGATCCGAGAGCACAAAATGCTCCCGATCCTGACCCTGGCCCGGGTCCCACTAGGGCATACAACAGCCTGCCCCATGCGGCATCACAGCCACATGAATGATCCATGGCCCTGACTGAAGGGCAGGGCATACTGGATCAGGCAGATGGCTCCCATGCGCCATACGACAGGATCACATGGATGATCCACATGGCGCTAGCAGACATGGCCGACACAGACCCTGAAAAGTCTGTGCTAGCAAAAGCCGGCGTGAAGCTGGAACACCCCGAGCCATACGCTGGGGGATCTGACCTTGAAGAGTTTGAGATCTTTGTTGCAGCCATCCTACGATGGCTGAAAATGAATTGCCTCCTAGGGCCAACCAGCGTAGACATGCAGGTTGGCTACGGGGGCACTCACCTGACTGGTGAATCCCAGGAGTGGTTCCTCCGAAACATGGAATGTTTCGACCGCCAGGTCCGCAATTGGACCCTGGAAACAGTGATGCAGGGCCTTCAAAAATATTAGTTGATCAGGAACACAGGATGAATGTAGGATGGGAGGATCCACTGGCAATCATCCACCTGGACGACTGTGGCACTTGCATGGCGTACGCCACACACTTATGGGCCGCAACGAGCACCCGAAAGGTGAAGCTGAAGGATGAGGACATCAGCGACACCATCGACGCGGCCTGGGGATGGTACCCAAGGGCCATCACGCATGACAGGTGAGTGGAGGCCTTACGGGACATCCATGACCTCAAAAAAGAGGTCAAGGACCTAGAACGTGCAGTCGAAAGCCACAATGACATGCTCGACACCGAGCGCACCAAAGTAAAAGAGCTAGAGGAGCAGCTTAAGGCGCTCCAGCTCACACACGCAGCCTCAAAAAGGCCGCGCCAGGACCAGGCCACTGACTCAGTGGCCAGTCCATCATCACCTCGCCTGACGGCACCCTTGCCAGCATGCACAGTCTTGGGACTGGCATCCCGAATATCGGCCCCCACCCCAACATCAACAGAGGGGCTGAGCGTGCTGTCCAATGTGGCATACGATGACATCCTGGACAGATGGGAGACCGACTCCTCTGTCTGGAAGACTTGAGACCAGGCAGGTGAGAGCCGCAGCACCCCTGCCACTCACTCACACCCAGCTTGACCATGAGCTCGCAAGCATCTGGCCACCCCCACCGGCTGATGACCCGGCTGTCGAGGCCATGCTCCGTGAGGACACCAGCCCCAACGACCAGGTGGAAACCCCCGCTGTGGGTGAGGCAGAGCTGTCACACCCAAATGTCAAGATTGGTTTTCAGGCGTTAATATCGTGTATTAGTGAACACAGCGAATGCCTGAATAACTTGTGCGAATAAGTATGCCGTTCGGCGAATAGGTGAACCAATGAATGTCCACAAGGTAAGAGGGTTTGCCTAAACGGGGTCACCCTATCTACAGTCATAGCGAAATGGCCTGTGACTCTTGACGATGTAATGTGCAAGGTCTCACGGAAGGGCTGTCTAAGTCTCGACAATCCCTTCGCTGGCGAAGGTACTCCTTCGGAGCCCTTCGCCAACAGCGCAGAAAATGGTTCGAAGGCTAAGGTAACAAAGATGAAGTATGAGAACTCACCAGTGATGCCTAAGTCCTCTGCTGGTCGAAGATATAAATCTCCAAGAGGAGGCTTAAGACGATGTCCACGGCGAGGTCAAAGCTGCACAAGATGAACGACGTATGATAATTGAACTGGGGAATATACATGCGAATGTAAACTATTTGTATCGAATGCTCGTAAGGAATCAGCAAATAGGAAAGAGACCGTCACAAGTCAGGGTTGGATAGGGGTGCGCAGTCATGATACAACATAGATGAAATAAACATACAATAGAATGTGAGAAGAGGGAGAACATGAAATGACGGAGAGTAAAGGTGGCGAAGGCACTTATGGACAAAACCATGTCTTGGGACCTGCATACATGCTACCCTGCACGGACTCTTGGTCTACTGGGTTGATTCTGCACAACCTATGGAAGGGATGTCCTGCGAACACACCTTGACCATACGAACGCCCAATGGGGTTGGATTAAGAAGATGATGGGGTTAATGATGAACCATCATGCCGGGTGAATGGTATCGATCGTATTTGAGGGCGTGCCTGCTGGCAAATGATGCAAGCAGCGAATAGTCGTTCGGCGAAATGAAAGGAAGGGCGAACAGAGGTGACATAGGGAGGGAGAGGTCGAGTTGGAGGGCGAAGCCGAGCGAACACTGAGGAGGAGTAGCGAAAGGGAAAATGGGGATACCAAGGTGCAGGAAATACACAGGTCATGACAATCCAGTTATCAGAACACCATCGGAGGAGGGTTGAGCAGAGGAGGTGGTAGGCCCAGTGATGACTGCCGAGTCAGTCCCAAGACGTCGATTGTGCGTTTGACGGCGTGGCTATGGTAGTTGGCGCGAACAGCGAGAATTGGTTGCTGAACATGACAATGGTGATCGGAACGAACATGAAGGTGGGGTGAGAAATAGGGAAACTGAGCTTCTGAGTATGGGAAATAAATGCGTCATGACACCAAACACCTCCGCAGATATGGAGGTGCCCCTGGTGGAGTCTTGTGCTCCACCAGCCCCATACTATGCCGATGTCATTGTATCGGAATCACTAGAGGACTCCATCTTGGAGGACCTCTATGCCTCTTGAAGTTGTTCATAAAGGGTAAATAACCTATGTACACAGTGCTTAGCTAATACCAGTGGGCCCCTTAGGGACCCACTGTACAGTTCATGCATGGGAACCGGCTGTCATGACACGTTTATTTCCCATACTCAGAAGCTCAGTTTCCCTATTTTTCTCACCCCATCTTCGTGTTCGTTCCGATCACCATTGTTATGTTCGGCAACCAACTCTCACTGTTTGCGCCAACTACCATAGCCGCACCATCAAACGCACTCTCGACGTCCTGAGACTGGCTCGGCAGACATCACTGGGCCTACCACCTCCTCTGCTCGACCCTCTTCCGATGGTGCCCGAATAGTTGGGTTGTCATGACCTGTGCATTTCCTGCACCTTGGTATCCCCATTTTCCCTTTCGCTACTCCTCCCCAGTATTCGCTCGGCTTCGCCCTCCACCTTGACCTCTCCTCCCCTATGTCACCTCTGTTCGCCCTTCCTTGCATTTCGCCGAACGGCTATTCGCTGCTCGCATCATTCGCCAGCAGGCACACCATCAAAAATGATTGATACCATTCACCCGGCATGATGGTCCATCATTAACCCCATCGTCTTCTTAAATCCAACCCCATTGGGCGTTCGTATGGTCAGAGTATGTTCGCAGGACATCCCCTCCATAGGCCGTGCGGAATCAACCCAGTAGACCAAGAGTCCATGCAGGGTAGCATGTACGCGGGTCCCAAGACATGGTTTTGTCCATAAATGCCTTCACCACCTCTACTCTCCGTCGTTTCATGTTTTCCCCCTTCTTACATTCTATTGTATGTTTATTTCATCTATGTTATATCATGACTGCGCACCCCTACCCAACCCTGACTCGTGACGGCCTATGGCTGAGAGGGGATGCTAGTTACAAGGTATATGCCAAAGGGATTTGCGGGGAAAGACCTATGTATTACGATCATTCTAGCTGGCTGGATCAAAAAAAAAGGGGGGAAAGATTTACAGATGCTAATGGATTATCAATTATCGATTAGTACCCGGTGTCAGTATACGAATAAACTTTTTCAAACGTCTTATCGCAGGGTGACCGACTAATATATATACATGAATACCTGCTAGTAATTATAATACGCAACACTGTGCGTCCAAACAAAGCGATCGATAGACAGACTCGTCGAGCTGAGCACATATATCCGTCCCGAAACGCAACCGTTGCAAGGTACGGTCAATATAGTATCTACTACGGCGCCGCCAATGCCATCACCTGCCAATGCATTGTTTCACGGCAGCCACAGGCGGCTTAACATCCTTGGAAGAGATACTCTGCATGCGTATGCCTGACAACGTATAGCTTGCGTTCTGACCACTGTGAAGTCTTGCAGAACCGTAGTGGTTGAACATATTGAGAAGCAGACGGCAGCCCATAGTGCAAGGTATTGCAAATCCCAATCTTGAAATGATGTCACTACCATCTCTTCTGATCAAAAAGGAGAGTGACCTACCCAATGGGCATTAGGTCAAGACCACGAGGCGCCAGGTAAAACGCCAGCAAGTTCATAAGATGCACAGCCAAGATACTGCGAAGCACACGTCACTATGGTGCCGGAGCAAGAAGACATTAATATTACCAGAAAAAGTAGATTAAACTAGCTCAATGTCAGAGGGACTAGACGAAAATGTTTAGACAGACAAAAGGCTGACCTGTCTTGGACGAGGCGCTTCAGTTGGGATGAAGCAATTTCGTTCCTGTACCTGTCCCATAGTTTGTAGAGCATGAGAAGGCATAGGACGACTTCGCTTGCAAGGGAAGAAACGAAGCATGCCGCTAAATTTCTCGACGCCGAAGGACTGTAGCAGCCAGTCAAGTTGTCAACAGAAGGTAACCCCACGCCTGTCGGACGATTAGATAGAAATGATCGGGCGGAATGTTGATGTGGGGGTCCTCACCAGCCGACATGTAGAACCCAAAAAGCACTATAGTGACAGCAGTTGTAATCAATTGGAAACCAACCATGCCATATAAAAGTTGTTTGTTGCGATTATACACAGCATAGACCTGTGAATCAATTACGTCCCAGTGTCTGAATGTATGCAATAGAGAACATACACGGGCCAGTAGAATGACTGGATTGCTTAAGGTTAGTCATATTTACAGTAAAATAACATGTATGAACTTGTATGTACTCACTGTCTACACTGACAATTGCAATTAAAACGCTGGTACTTGTGTCAATCCGAGTCCATACAATGCATCAAAGATGGACGCACGACACAGCTTCCAACCAAATATAGGCACTGCAGCTGGAGTAATAACATTCTAATGTGGTGTTATAATACTAACATTTTCTGCACTTACAACTGTGAACGGAGAAATTGATAAGCATCATATCACATTGATCACGTTAATCTTACGCGCACACCTTATTCGGCAGGGATCCATGAAACGTCACTTCATCGCGACAGTGTCTGTTAACTTCATATGGAGAGTCGAAGACACAGACGCACCTGTGACTTGAATGATAAGCGAGGAAACTCCGAAATAACGATTCTATGGGCATTGAGAGTTTTATGCTCGTATGCTTCAAGAAAATCACAGGCAGTACAGACTGACCCATAGAAACAGTAGCTTTCCCAATGTGCGCGGGCCCCTCCAAATATTCATGACCTGAATTTTGTTTCAGAGATAAGATGGCGACTTGCAAACGCCGAACTAACCTCAGCATCGAATGTTATAGCTGTCTGGTATTAGTGAATGGTTTCGAACAACAAAAATTCCCCTCACCATGGTCATACAGGAGGACCACCAACGATGCGAGCATTGAGTACTCCGTAAGGGTTAGGTCTGCTTAAGAACGCATTAATTAGATGTATCCATCTCTTGCGTATTAGCACTGGCCTGATTTTGCCATTGTAACAAATGATTGAGAAGCGACAGACATTGTACACACAAGAATGAGGTAGGTAGATTCTAGGTAAAGAGGGACTGTGACTGTTAATTATTATACCTGGACTTGACATTATTGATATGATGTCGTTAGCCATCATTTGCGATACCGACTCAATGACCTCGATATTATTGATATGCAGTCGTTATCCATCATTTGCGATACCCACTCACCATGAAGTTCAATCGTTGTATAAACAATGCGCGCGTGAGCTTTGAGTACTTAGGCGATGCCTAGAGAACTCGTCAATTAAAGGGTCGATCTCGAGTGAGGCGTGACAGCCGATTCCTGACAGCGAACGAGGGTTGCCGCTGTATAAGATATCCAGGTATCCGTTCAAGTGGCCTATATTCCCGGCATTGACCAAAGTGACTGTCCTATTGGTATAGTTCTGGACCCTGGTGCCACGACTCTCTTTGCAAACATTGGACGGTAATTGCCTTGATTGAAGAAAGAGATGCTGTTTGTGGGTCAGATTCGCAGCCCGATCGACTCCGACCAAGATAGGCATGCATCTTGAAGCTTGAACTTCTCATCGCCTCAAGGCACTCAAATGCCTCTACCAAACAAATTTGAGTACGGATTACAATAGAAGTGTGTTCACGACTTCCAAGTAGCTTTCTGAGTACGGGCCACTGGCACATGATGCTGGGAAAGCAGTACTGTGGCTAATACTTCGGTTCTCGAGCGTTCCCGACGCGACAAGAGGGTTGAAGGAACTGAGCCAGCTCGGATATATTGGGCCTATCTGGTACCATTCATTCACTCGTGTATCACCTGCTGGCGGTGATGATCATCTTCTCGTGCTCTAGTAGAGTCCTCTGATGGCAGGGTTCCCGGTTGAACGTTAAACTGTAGGTACTTACCATGGGACTTAGAGACCGAGTACGTGATCTAATAAGCCAGAGATGGTCACTATAAGATGCAGGTACGTATACATAATATGCCTCCGGTGAAAGCCTTTGGATGTTCAACTTAAAATGATTGACTGCCATTCTTCAGTGGTTTTCAGTAGCCCGTCCCACCTCCTGCCACTCCAGTGCTTCACTCTGTTCCCTCTGGCGAGACAATCTTGGTCTGATTTTGTAACTCGCCACAACACTCAGTTGGTGCTGTCCTCTTCCTCCACGTCCCCTGTCCTTGAAATTCCAACACGTGCACTGTTATGAAATCCGAGGGTGTAATTAGCTCAGTATTCTACGATTGCACACTGGAAGAGATGCTATAATTTGGCTATAAGGGCAACCTAGGCAGACACTACACTCAAGCACCCGTCCATTATATTACATACAGGGTCAATATCGAGTGAGGCGTGACAGCCAATTCCTGACAGCAGCGAACGAGGGTTTCCCCGTACATTAAGGTTTGGAGCTGGATGTCCAGGTATCGGGCAAGTTATCTCAAGTGGCTAAATTCCCGCCAAATATCAAACTATCAATCCATACCGGGATTGACCACAGTGGTATAATTCTGCACCTTGGTGCCACGACTGTCTTGGCAAACATTGGACGGCAATTGTCTCGATTGAAGAAAGAGAGAGATACTTACATCGAAAATGGTGTCCAGCATGAAGCGTTCGTCTGGTGAACCAGATTCGCACTGGCAGCCCGATCGACTCCGCTGAGATTTGCATGCATCTTGAACTTCTCATCGCCCCAGGCGCTCAAACCCCTCTACCAAACAAATTCTAGTACAGATTAAAATAGAATATCTATCAGTCAAAATGGCGAGGTGGATGCAGATAGTGTGTTCACTGTAGAAAGAATACGTGCTATATTTCAGTTCCGCTTGCACTACAGCTAAATTACAGTACCAATTTGTACTGAAATTTAGTCCCCAGTGAAAAGCGGTTGTGCTGGCATCTGTCGGCATCGGGAAAAATCTGCTCCCTCAAAAAAAAGTCCGGCCAGAGCAGATAAGTGAGACAATAGCAGCTGAGAGCAGAGTGTGAGTGCCGGGAACGTACTGTTTCGAGTAGTTCAATCTGTCGTAGTCTGCATAAATCAGTTAAAATAGGCTTTTGAAAAAAGCAGATCAGAGCATATTTAGAAATTTTACTGAAAGCAGATTAGAGCACATTAGAAAATATATCTATTACTAGCAACTGGCTACAAAACAGATTCTAGCAGTGTCTGTCCACCGCTCATCATCGAATACAACAAACAGCCGTAATCACTGAAAAATGTGCAGTCTACGCAAGGGCTGTTAACGGTGCACACCTGTGATTAAGGCTGACCACTCACCATAGCCAGACAGAAGGCAGCTGCGACACGGCACATAGCTGTTACCTGAATGGTTGCACCTGCTTTTGATCTTTCTGCACTGATCGCAAGCCGCACGATAGCGTTAACTATGATATGGTCAAACTAATTATGTCGAGGAAAATTGCTCACCCCTCGACGTTCGCCGCTGCTCAACTTTGTCCCCACGGTACGTCTGGCATGAGTCACCATCAGTGGTGTGGTATTGGTGGGCTGTATGTATACGGGAAGTGCCTGATCACCCTGCGGCTCCAGACGCAGTGTGTCCATATCCAAACCTGACCTGTGCACGGGTGCGGGTGCAGGCGGGCACGTCAACACCACGACTGGCTACCGGCTCGTTGCACGCACTGGGATTGGGATATTGGGACTCAGCCTGCCACGCGAAGAAGCAAGGCCACTGTCGGGAAGATCGCACAGCGCAGTGGGTGCAATGGGCAGGCTGCATCCTCAGCTGCAGCTGTGCAGGTGCGCTGCTGGGTGACGGTGCACGGAGGGAGGATGGCGAGGTTGATGTGAATGTGTGTGGGGAGCGCTGGACCGGGCTCTCAGCTGGATGGGTATCTTGTAGGCAGCTCTAATGGGGGGATACGGAGGAGGGTGGTGGGTGAGACCATGGTTGAACGTTGAACGTTGATGGGGGGATGGAAGAAGTGGGGGATGTGGTGAGAGGAGAGAAAGAAAGAGCCCTTGCATTGCATATATGTGATTTTCCTTCTGTTGGGGTACCGGTACTTGTCGTGATCAATTGCGTGGGGTTTTTCTGGTGCCGAACATTTTTTTTCGTTGATACTTATAATTGCTGCGCTGACTACAAGCTGAGCAAAGTCCGGACACAGCAAAAGCTAGCAAAAGCAAAGTAGCATTTACAAAATTTTACAAATGTTAGTCCCCAAGTCACAGTCACAGTCATTTCAGGTAGCTGTATTTCAGTTTTTCGAGTGGGTTTACCAAATACCCAGATTTGAGAGCAGCCTTTGGTGGCACATATATAAGCTTGTACGTAGCTTACAAAGAACCAGAGAAATCACTCTTGTGCACCTCTCATTAGGTCTTGCGTCTGCACCTGCGGCACAAGCTCTTCTTACAGCCTGCTGATGAGCTTATAGACAATCTTGCCGGTGAAGGTGTCGAAGCGGGCACGGTTCTGTGAAAAGACGGGTGCCTTCGGGATGCCCGTGAACATACCTATACGAGTACGAGCTGCGTGGGTATGTGAGTCTTAAAAACAAAACACATACTCCATATGAGATGTGGATCGGGAAACATCCTGACATCTCGCACTTGCGTGAACTTGGCTGCCGTGCCTGTGTCCAGGGGATAACCCAAAAATCTAGAACCGCCTGTGTCATGCATCTTAGTCGGTTACTCGGAAACCTCGAAGGCTTATTGCTTCCTAGAGAGACCCACGGGAAAAGCACATATCACTAGGAATGTTGTTGGACGAGAGCCGTGACGGAGGAAAAGGCGAGAAAGCATGCTTTGTGGAGAGTCAGGACTGCTGCCCACATAAACTCCACCCCTGTGTCATTGCAAACAAGTCCGAATTGCCGCTGGCTGACCCAGATGTCCAATTCCATGGTGAGATTGTTGCTGACATCCCTCATGACACACCTGACCTCCGTGCTCACCTGGGCCTGCCTGCGCAAGGGGAGATGCAAGGTGATAAGGTCCTGCAGCGCTTCAGCTGTGTCCCGCCAGACCTTCTGCTGCCGGCACGGCTTTGTGGCAGCTCGAGTCTGTACTAGACAAAGTTATGAAGGACTTATGCACCAGTAATGCTGCCGCACAGTCTCAAGGGGATGCATCCCTTCCTGATGACAGGGTCAGTATCTTGCTCGCTCAATCTGATGATGAGTGAGACTGCGCAGGTGAAGAGACTGACCCGGAATCTTACCGGCATGTCGGAAGAAAGGGGCTCTCTGTCCAAACACGGGGTTTGGGATCTTGTCCCACATCAGATGTGCCTGTCGATCACTGTGTAATCCCTTCCAAATGAGTCTACCTCACGAAGAAGGATGAGACTGGTACCCCAAAGCGCTTTAAGACTCGGATTATCAGGGCGGTGGTGGTGGTGGTAGGAAGCAAGGAGCGTGGGAGCTACTTAGTAAGATGGCGGAGTATCAAATGACTTGCAAACAAAAAAAAAAGGTGATGTGAGCTTGATGAGAAACACTAGGCTAATGCTGTCTCCCGATTGTGCTTGCAGCTTCTATTATTACGAATGTGGGGAAACGTATGCTCTCACAACCCCATGGCTCGGCGCATTTGATGAAATTGTGAGCCTGGGATGGAGGGCGCAGGCAGGTGAAAAGTGTCTTGGAGTAGGAATTATAAAAAAAATTTATTCGTCATTGACTTTGCATTTTTTCCTGTACCTAAATTTCAGTACTTGTATAGTACTGATTTTTAGTGCTGTATGAAAGTATTTTTTGAGGACTAAACCTGGTGAAAAGAGGTTATGCTGGGATCGGACATTGTCGGACGCAAAATCTGCAAACTGTGCTAATCGGGCAGATCTGCTCTCAAATCTGCATATTTGGTAAACCCACTCGAAAAACTGAAATACAGCTACCTGAAATGACTGTGACTGTGACTTGGGGACTAACATTTGTAAAATTTCATAAATGCTACTTTGCTTTTGCTAGCTTTTGCTGTGTCTGGACTTTGCTCAGCTTGTAGTCAGCGCAGCAACTATAAGTATCAACGAAAAAAAATGTTCGGCACCAGAAAAACCCCACGCAATTGATCACGACAAGTACCGGAACCCCAACAGAAGGAAAATCACATATATGCAACGCAAGGGCTCTTTCTTTCTCTCCTCTCGCCACATCCCCCGCTTCTTCCATCCCCCCATCAACGTTCAACATTCAACCATTGTCTTGCCCACCACCCTCCTCCGTATCCCCCCATTAGAGCTGCCTACAAGATACCCATCCAGCTGAGAGCCCGGTCCAGCACTCCCCACACACATTCACATCAACCTCGCCATCCTCCCTCCGTGCACCGTCACCCAGCAGCACACCTGCACAGCTGCAGCCAAGGATGCAGCCCGCCCATCGCACCCGCTGCGCCCTGCGATCTTCCTGACAGTGGCCTTGCTTCTTCGTGTGGCAGGCTGAGTCCTGATATCCCAATCCCAGTGCGTGCAACGAGCCAGTAGCCAGTCATGGTGTTGACGTGCCCGCCTGCACTCGCACCTGTGCCCAGGTCAGGTTTGGATATGGACACACTGCTTCTGGGGCCGCAGGGTGATTGGGCACTTCCCGTATGCATACAGCCCACCAATACCACGCCACTGATGGTGACTCATGCCAGACGTACCGTGGGGACAAAGTCGAGCAGTGGCGAACGTCGAGAGGTGAGTGTTTTGGAACCCTTCAAGACTTTGGTGTTATTGCTAACACTTCAATCTATCAGAATGTGTCATTTACGAGACTCAAAGAATATTAAACAATGCTGCAGCACAACTCCGGAAATAATTTAATATTTGTACCTTGGTTGCAATCCACGTAAAAACTAGTCCCAGTTAATACGGATGGAAGGCAATGCGTTTCTTAGCAGCACTGAACAATAAACTAAAAGAATGTAGGTTCGAGGGCACTATCGGGGTCCCAGCGTATTCCACAATATGAGGGGATGTGGTTAGCAGGCGAGTTTATAAATGGACTGACCTGATAATCTACCAACACACTGCAATTAAACAAGAGGCAAAGAATAGAATCTAAAGCGGCTTTTACAAGTAACAGGAATTGCCTTGTGAAAGATATTAACCAGGAAAATCAACTGATCAACTCTCTTGGGTATTGGAGTGCGAATGGCAAGACTATCAATTGACAGACTCACTCTGTAGAATTACACCTGGAGGATTAGTCTAGGTGGCTAAGAAGAAAAGTATCTACTTAACAAGGAATTAGACACTAAAGTAAGTGAATAACCCTAGCTGGGATTAGCAGCTTAGTAAGATGCAAGTCACACGAGTCATGTGTAGGATAGAAGCAGTAGATTGCTAGATTGATGATTCTTAGGGGGTCAGAATGGCCTCCTTTTATATTGTAAATTACACAGGATTATGTAAAATGGGGGGCTTCTATCTATTAGGCGAGTGATGTCATAAGTCAATATTTGCGCAGCTAAAACACACCCTCGTAACTATTGTGGCATGTTTGTGCAAGGAAATTAAGAATAGATAGCCAATCACCTTCCCTGATTTGCACTGCCCAGCATAGCCTTACACAGCCCAGCATAGCCCTGCACAGCCCTATGATGTCAAGGGTCCTATTTCAGGGGTTGTAGCACTAAGCTTGGAGGCTCAGCATTCAATAAGATTGCTTGAATATGCACCCTAGTTTTGGCTCTGCATATCATTGGGCAGTGTTACGATATGATCCGTCGTAAGGTTGACCGAGGTCGGGGATGAAACCCGAGGCAAGGTCCAAGGTTACGGGGCGAGGTTTGGGTGGGGAAGTCGGAGAGGGACTTGGCTTCAGCTTATGTGCTGCGCCGACCCTACGCACGAGTCCCAACTTCGGAGGTAAACGAATAAGAGGCGAGGCTTAGAAACTAGCTAAGGATCGAAGGGATACGATAGTTGATTTTCAGACTGAGGAGTAGGAATGCATACAAGGGGGGTTATATACGAGCGAGGGTACGAGTCAGGGGCAAACATATTAGGGGAGGTCAGGGTGAGGTCAGGAGACCGAGGTCAGGGCAATGTAATATACGAATGATGCATGATGGAGCGGAAACAGTAACTAAGGGGATATGGGCATGGGATCAAGGTCAGATATGAACTCAAGCTCGGGCTCGGGCGCAGATAAGGATCATGTACTTGGGCACGAATATCACAAGGCTCAGGCTCGGAAGAAGGTTTTACCGGTAAGTACCCGGCCAAAGGCCGGGTTCTTACAGGCAGTCTTGCACACAGCCTTACACAGCCATGGTTGCTATGAAGCAAGTCATGTGTCTGCTGGGTTTGAACTATATTTAAGTGTACAGGCTTGTGTAAGCTGCACCAGATATTCCCAATCTCACCAGCTGAGATTGAAAGAGCCAAAGTGTCGGAGTTGTGGGTGTTTGAGGACGTGCGACTCTGAATTAGCGCGTTCGAGGATCGCTCCGGTCGGAGTTTGAAATTGAGCGCCGATGACAAAGTTATGACTCTCATGGGTTCATAGCCTTTGTCAAGCAAAATAAAACAGTTTTGAGCCAAGGAGGTCAGAACAATTGGCGAGAAAATGCATGAAAATTCAAGGAATATACTAAAGACAGTTCCCCATCAAAGCTGCGTGTATTGGCTGATGTTAAGATGGGAAAAAGTTTTTTTACAGACTTTTTAATGCTTTTTTCGAGATTTTCAGACTAGAAAGATGGTCCCTACACAGTGAGCAATCTTCCTCGACATAATTAGTTTGACCATATCATAGTTAACACTATTGTTCAACTTGCGATCAGTGCAGAAAGATCAAAAGCAGGTGCAACCATTCAGATAACAGCTATGTGCCGTGTCGCAGCTGCCTTCTGTCTGGCTATGGTGAGTGGTCAGCCTTAATCACAGGTGTGCACCGTTAACAGCCCTTGCATGGACTGCACGTTTTTCGGTCATTACGGCTGTTTGTTGTATTCGATGACGAGGGGCGGACAGACACTGCTAGAATCTGTTTTGTAGCCAGTTGCTAGTAATAGATATATTTTCTAATGTGCTCTAATCTGCTTTCAGTAAAATTTCTAAATATGCTCTGATCTGCTTTTTTCAAAAGCCTATTCTAACTGATTCATGCAGACTATGACAGATTGAGTTACTCGAAACAGTGCGTTCCTGGCGCTCACACTCTGCTCTCAGCTGCTATTGTCTCACTTATCTGCTCTGGCCGGACTTTTTTTTGAGGGAGCAGATTTTTCCCGATGCCGACAGATGCCAGCACAACCGCTTTTCACTGGGGACTAAATTTCAGTACAAATTGGTACTGTAATTTAGTTGTAGTGCAAGCGGAACTGAAATATAGCACTTATTCTTTCTACAGTGCAGGGTTGAATCGAGAAGCTAAAGTTGTCCATAGGCATGCCGCTTTGGTGACATGTGGAATGCAATAAATCAGATGAGCACTCCCAGGTAAAAATGAACTGACCGAAGCTGTAGTGTTCTGCAAAGCCCGGCTGGGCTCAAAAGCCCCGGCTTCGGCTTGGCTCACGACGGCTCGGGCTCACAGAATTCAGGGCCGGGCCCTGAGTGCCAGCTCGGGCTTGGCCCGGCTTAAGCCGGGGCTCTTCAGTGGGAAATATCGACCGAGGGGATGCAACGCTGAAGTGGAAATTCTATGTACTTTTAACTAGCTAGTTGTATTCTATATCGACTTCGCTCTCCCCCTCCACAAGCTCACAGTCACTGGAGAGGTCAATGACCTCTCCCGGTGTCTGAGGCACCTCCGGACCTTCGTCCATGGCACAATTTGCAGTCAATCATTTTTTTTACCTTCCTCAACATGTAGATTATCGAAAAAAAAATCGTGTATCCAAAGTACGATCTTTGGACTTGATCACCATGTCAGGTAAGCCCTCTACACCATCTAGGTCCTTGAGCCAGCCGTCAGGGTGAGCCGGAGCTCCCTGGACTATCTTACCTTGTATGGCTGAAGTCCCCAGTGTAGCCTTGCTTTGAGTACCTGAATCTTAGATCAATAGATAGACAATATTCTATACAAAGATATGACTCACCAGTAATGCGGCCAGATTCCTTATTCATAACCATTTCAGTACTACTGAAATCAGTAGGCTTGGCAATGGTCCTTGCATTTGGCTCCATCACCAGGGCAGGCTCAATGATAGTCTTTTGTTTTTTATTTTTATGTTGGTCAGTAGTTTCTACCACCTTAGTCACGACCTTGGCATGCTTTTGTTCACCGAGAACATTGGCCACATTATCCGGATCCTTCAGTGCGGCACTTGGCTTTAGTGTTCCGCCTGAATGGGCACTCTTGATAGGGAGCAGCTGAACCTCGTCCTCATCACTGGGGTCCTGGATACAGGGCAAGGGCATGGCAGTGAGCAGCAGACAGAAAAAAATTTCAAACTCAACCAATACAGTACAGGATATACTCAAATTAGCTACCTGAGTGCCACTTGCCACCCGAACAGTGCATACCGGGTAAGCGCCCAAGAGCCGCGGCTTCAGCCCAGTGGAAATCGGCTCGGATTAGGGCTGCACGTAGCTGTAAATACCGATAATGAAATACAAATTCGGAGTTAAATCTGTAGGTACCAGTGACGCACCGATGCACGAAATTTCTTTATTACAAAACTCAGTTGCTTCTGGTTCAGAACCCCCACCAACCGATACCGGCGTGCCCAACACTTTTCGCAGCGCTCAGAAACTAAAAAATCTTCTGCTTGGCAACATCTTCGCTCAATGCACTTGCCATCGACTTGTCTCATTTCTGTCACTCACATCTGCACTCGCACTCATTTTTCCGTGTCTGTACACACACTCGCATCTGCACTCCAGTCGTCACCCGATTTCCTGTCTCTGCTTGCACTTGCATCGCAGACACACACATCTGCGTTCTGCTCGATCTTCTATTTGCATCTGCATCCAAACTTGATCTTCGTTTACCCAATGGTGTGGATTCTTCATTTCTGCAGATGCACTCGTCGCTGATTTTTTCATCTATCAGAGACACAGAGACGCTAAGCGCCACGCGCTCTCGGATTTCTGCATACGCACGGCACTGGAACCCTCTGCGTTTTTCAGATCTACCACACCGTGACGTACATTTTGTTGGACTTATGCGCTTCTTTTCCCCCAGTGCCCCAGCATACTTTCGACATGCCAAGTTCCGCCACCATCTCCCTGAGTTCCTGCCTGGCGTGCATGCTGCTTCGCTTCCCGGTGAAAGAGGCAACGGGGGAGACGATACGATAGATGGCGAGAACGGATGGAGCGTGACCACGCGATTAAAGGAGGTGATGACATGGAGGGCAACGACGCGATAGAAGGAGATGAAGCGGTGGAGGCCAACAACGCGGTGGAGGGGGACGACCAAAACTACCAAGACGCGAATCTGGACGGTATGACAGGAGATGTAAGGAGCCTCTCTTTGCTATGAATTTTTATTTATTCATTTATCTACAGGAAGGAATCGACGGATACGGGCGAGAAGAAGTCCCAGTATCGTCGGATTCACCCTTGCCAATGGCAGCGCCCACCTCACCCTCAGCGGCTGTGCCATCCTCGCCGCCTGCAAGATGGCTCGTAGTCGAGGATATCGAGCGCGCCGTAGACGCTACAGATGGCGGCCGCATTTCCCACACGGTGTCCTGGTCAGTGCTGGGCTCTCCATATATCTATATCTATATCCTCCGCCGCTGACTGCGCCGCATGCCAGCTCGCCCGCTGCGTACCCACACCACGCCCCCGCCGCGCTCAACGAGCTCCAGCATGGCCTCGCGCACCTCCTCAATGCCGCCCTCCACCCTGCAAACCTCACTGTCCTCCCTGCCCACAAGGTGTGGCTCCTCAGCCTCGACTGTGTCGTGCGAGCTCGATGTCGGCGGCGTGCCTTGTGTCCAGCCCCACGCCATCCGTGTCCACTCCCATGCCCATAGCGTCGTCGCTGACATGCTGTACCCAGCGCGCCCGGGCGCTCTGTACTCGACGGGCCTCGTCAGGTCAGGTCAGGTCAGGTCAATGAGGGGCGGCGTTAAAGATGCATTTGCAACTCAGAAGCGGACAAGGAGGTGAGTTAAAATCTTTATTCAGTTATGCCAGTGTCTCATCTATGAGTTCTACAGTGAACTCAGCGAAATGAACAAGTCATGCAAGATATCGCCCAACATGAAGGGCTCCAAGCCAAACTCATCAACCTGATATCGCTGATCAAACACTCGCTTCACATTACATTGGTGCATATATCTCTCATTTTATTTCATTGCTTTCTCATTCATTTCAGTTTTTTCTTTCTAGCCATTAAACGTGGTACGGGTGGATGCAGAGCAGAGGGATCGGTGCTGGGGCGTGTGGTGCAGGTGGACACGGAGCGTGGAGGGATCGGTGCTGGGGCGCATGGTGCAGGTGGATGCAGAGTGGAGGGATCGGTGCTGGGGCACGCGGTGCAGGTGGGTGCAGAGCCGAGGGATCGGTTGTGTACATGTACCAGCGGTTGTACACATACCGCAATACAGAAAAAATGGGTTTTATTCTGCTATCTACCGGTGAGAACATCCCTACACATCTCACAGCGACTCTGCGCATCTCTCAGCCGACCAAAATATCGGTTATAGTTCCATTTCTCGGTTTGTGGCGGTTCTCACATGCAGCGCTTATTTTACAGATATTTACATCTATACGCAGCCCTAATTCGAGCCGATTTCCACTGGGCTTCAGGACTAGGCTCGGGCTCTCAAAACTCAAGCCGGGCCCTAGATCCCGGCCTCAGGACGGCTTTGGCCCGGCTCGGCCCGGCTTTTGGGGGCTCGGCTCCGGCTTAGGCCGCGGCTGAAGCCGGGCTTTGCAGAACACTACGAAGCTGCATATAAAGGCCCAGCTGCCGTCTCTGACCAACGCAACCAGTATATTGTGCTCATATGTGAATATCCACGGTTTCGATTGGATAGCTCTTGTAACGACAAACCAAATAAGATGATTTCAACAATTATTGTAGGTATCCTTGCGATAAAAAAAAAGAACGAGTATCGAGGCAACATCGCTGCGTGCATCACGCACCAGAGATACGATGGATGAGAGGGGATGCTAGTTAGAAGGCATGTGCCAAAGGGATTTGCGGGGAAAGACCTAGGTATTACGATCATTCTAGCTGGCTGGATCAAAAAATAAAAAAGGGAAATATTTACAGATACTAATGGATTATCATTTGGCGATTAGTACCCGGTGTCAGTATTTTAAATTGAATTAATATAAATAAACTTTTTCAAACGTCTTATCGCAGGGTGACCGACTAGTATATATACATGAATACCTGCTAGTATAACACGCAACACTGTGCGTCCAAACAAAGCGATCGATAGACCAAGTCGTCGAGCCGAGCACATAGATCCATCCCGAAACACAACCGTTGCAAGGTACGGTCAATACCGTATATACCTACTACGGCGCCGCCAGTGCCATCACCTGCCAATGCATTCTTTCACGGCGACCACAGGGAGCTTAACATCCTTGGAATATAGACTCTGCATGCGCACGTCTGACAACAGGTAGCTTGACTACTTTGAGGTAAAGTTGTGTCTTGTCCACTGGTAGAACCGTAGTGGTTGAACATGTTGAGAAGCAGACGGCAGCCCATAGTCCAA
Source organism: Gautieria morchelliformis (assembly GCA_015179125.1). Taxonomy (NCBI): domain Eukaryota; kingdom Fungi; phylum Basidiomycota; class Agaricomycetes; order Gomphales; family Gomphaceae; genus Gautieria; species Gautieria morchelliformis. The sequence goes on from WHVA01000240.1 coordinate 28,515, forward strand.
GGTATTGTAAATTCCCATCTTGAAAATGATGTCACTACCATCTCTTCTGATCAAAAAGGAGAAGTGACCTACCCATTAATAGCCATTAGTACAGGACTACGGCGGGCCAGGTAAAGCACCAGCAAGCTCGCCAGATGCACAGCCACGGTACTGTAAGCACACGTCACTATTGTGCGGAGCAAGAAGACACTAATATTGACCAAAAACAGTAGATTATACTAGCTCAATGTCAGAGGGGCTAGACGAAAATGTTTAGAAAGACAAAAGGCTGAGCTGACCTGTCTTGAACGAGGCGCTTCAGTTGGGATGAACCAAATTCGTTCCTGTATCTGTCCCACTGTTTGTAGAGCATGAGAAGGCATAGGACGACTTCGTTTGCAAGGGAAGGAACGAAGCAAGCTGCTAAATTTCTCGACGCCGAAGGACTGTAGCAGCCAGTCAAGTTGTCAACGGAAGGTAACCCCACGCCTGTCGGACGATTAGATAGAAATGATCGGGCGGAATGTTGATGTGGGGGTCCTCACCAGCCGACATGTAGAACACAAAAAGTACTATAGTGACAGCAGTTGTAATCAATTGGAAACCAACCATGCCATATAAAAGTTGTTTGTTGCGATTATACACAGCATAGACCTGTGAATGATTTACGTCCCAGTGTCTGAATGTATGCAATAGAGAACATACACGGGCCAGTAGAATGAGTGGATTGCTTAAGGTTAGTCATATTTACAGTAAAATAACATGTATGAACTTGTATGTACTCACTGTCTACACTGACACTTGCCATTAAAACGCTGGTACGTCTGTCAATCCGAATCCATACAATGCATCGAAGATGGACGCACGACACAGCGTCCAACCAAAAATAGGCACTGCAGCTGGAGTAATAACATTCTAATGCGGTGTTATAATACTGACATTTTCTGCACTTACAACTGTGAACGGAGGAATTGATAAGCATCATATCACATTGATCACGTTAATCTTACGTGCACACCTTATTCGACAGGGATCCATGAAACGTCACTTCATCCCGACAGTGTCTGTTAACTTCATATGGAGAGTCGAAGACACAGACGCACCTGTGACTTGGATGATAAGCGAGGAAAGTCCGAAATAATGAGTCTATGGGCATTGAGAGTTTTATGGCCGTATACTTCAAGAAAATCACAGGCAGTACAGACTGACCCATAGAAACAGTAGCTTTCCCAATGTGCGCGGGCCCCTCCAAATATTCATGACCTGAAGTTTGTTTCAGAAATAAGATGGCGACTTGCAAACGCCGAACTAACCTCAGCATCGAACGTTATAGCTGTCTGGTATTAGTGAATGGTTTCGAACAACAAAAATTCCCCTCACCATGGTCATACAGGAGGACCACCAACGATGCGAGCTTTGAGTACTCCGTAAGGGTTAGGTCTGCTTTAAGAACGCATTACAGTAATTAGATGCATCTATCTCTTGTGTATTAGCACTGACCTGATTTTACCATTGTAACAAATGATTGAGAAGCGACAGACATTGCACACACAAGAATGAGGTAGGTAGATTCCAGGTAGAGAGGGACTGTGACTGTTAATTATTATACCTGGAATTGACATTATTGATATATTGTCGTTAGCCGTCATTTGCGATCCTTTTTCTTTTCTTTTCTTTTGTTTTTTTTTTCATCATTTTATTCGACCTCAGGCCGGGCCTATGGTGGTCGCTACATGTGTTGTACCTACAATAGGTGGGCCTTTCCCCTCGCTCCCTGGGACTCCCAACCTTCTGCGTCCTCGAGTGGGCGGATGCACTACCGACGAGCTCCATGCCCCGGCAGCCCGGTTCCTCGAACCGTTTTCCGCCCCCCTCTCTTGTGAGGCAAGGTACTCTCACTCCCTGGTGGATGTTCGCGTTCGTGGGGGTCTGACTTCGTAAGTGCTCGGCCGCCGAGGCAGTCCAGCACGACGAGAGTGAGCGCCGCAGTCAAAGAAAAGAAAGGTCCAGAGGGGTCTTCATAGTCTTGCTGCGCCGAGTCGGTTCTTGCCGTTGCCCGAGCTGGTGAGATGATGGCATAAGGTTGTGGCTGTAGGCCTGGCATGTGTTTAGAGTGCATGGAATAGATCCGTTGTCGTTATCTCTTGTGTGCGTTCCTCGTGTGCATTGCGTGTGCATCCCTGTCTGAGAGCATGAACTGTCTTTTTTGCGAAACAAGCGGGGGGGACACATCACCGAATGTTCCTTTCAAACTTCCTGTAGCAGCCACATAGTTCAGCAATGCCAGCATTGGCTCCGGCTTCCCTAGCAGCTCTCTGATGGATGTGGCCTTCCTGCCCAGCTTCCTCCTCAGCCTGTGTCGAGCATGCTCGTGTGCCCTGCATTCGAACAGGTAGTGGTGGGTGGTCTCATCGGCTCTGGCGCAGGCAGGGCAGAGCGGCGAGGGTGCCCGTTTGATCCTATGAAGGTGCCTGTTGAGTGGGGCGTGACCTGTCCTCAGCTGTGTGATTAGGCTGCACTGGGCCCTAGTCAGCTTGGCCGTGTCGCTGAGGTAGCTGCCGGAAGGCAGCTTGTTATCGATCTTTGAGAGCCGTGCATAGCAAGGGGACTCCTGCCACAATATTCTCCACCGCCACCTTGTTCCCACTCTGAACGCCTGTCGCGCAGCCACCAGGCTGCATGGGAGGGACTTAGTTTCCAGAAGGGGTGGGAGAGGACTCATCTGGCTGGTGGCATCCACTGCCGCCTTCTTGGCCTCAGTGTCGGCCTCCTCATTGCACTTAACCCCGTCATGCCCTGAGACCCAGGTTATAGCCAGGTCTGTCTTGTGTCTCCGCGCCGGTGTTGCTAGCTTGTTAGCAGCGACATGTATCTGACTCAGGATGTGCTGACCCGGTTTCGAGTGGATGTTCCCGACCGCTTGTATCACCCCTTCCTTGTCGAGGAGGATCGCGGCCATCCCAACACCTCTCTCGCGTCTCAGCAGCTCCAGTCCAAGGAGCACCCCCACCGCCTCTGCCTCGAAGGTGGTGTGCTCGTCCAGAGGGCCCAGGTGGTATCTGTAAGGGCAACCCTGGCTGGTTGTGGAGATCACACTACCACACAACTGACAAGGGGAAATCCAAAGTATGTATAAATGAACAGAGTATACAAGAGAGGGGATTCTCACCTGACAAGGGGAAATCCAAAGAGAAAAGTCTAAGGACCCCCAATGTCAGCAAGCCCGTATTATACTATGCTGCGCAGCCAGGGACAACACTTGGCACCTGCCATCAACCCTGCATCCTCCTGACCTCCCTGACCCTTGATCGACCCTTGATGCCACCTATTACGTGAGTCGCTTGATTTCCGACACTGTTCCGAGAGTGGAAGTCGGAAATTGGAGTGGAACTGGCAAGGCGAACAGAACTGGTGGAAGTTCTCCCAGAAGCGGAATCATTTGCGAAAGCGGAGGCAGAGATGGAATTGGAACTGGAAATGGAAAACAGGGTGTCCCCTGACATCACCCCCCCCTCTAGCGTGCTGCATCCTCGAAGCACGGGACACGAGGGATTGAAATGCCAGCGAGCGGATTCGGCGAGGGGCTGTGAGGGCAACACTAATGACGAAGCCACAACCAAAGATACTCAAGGAGATAAGAGCCGATACTAGGACAATGACCAACTGTGTAGTGGGTATCCTCAGAGATCAAGCTGAGGAAACGCCACCACACGGGCTACAGTCTTATAGCGCTGGCAAGGCTTACATAATAGGGGAGATGGAAACTTGTAGAAGGTTACGGAAAGTGACGGAAAGTGACATGTGACGGAATGTGACATGTGACAGAAAGTGACATATGACAGAAAGTGACATGTGACAGAAAGTGACATGTGACAGAAGGTGACGGAAACTCATGGAAGGAAGTAGAAACTTGTGGAAGGAAACGCGTGAACCCTGACATCACCCCCCTCTCAATGCTTGTCGTCCCGACAAGCACAGCTGCCACCTAGCCCCCAACATCCACTGAGACATCGTTTCCAAGTATGCCACAGGCGGGACCACCATCTCTCCTGACCCTTCCCTTCCTGGTAACGCAGGTCAATGATGAGCTCAGGGGGATTGGGGTCCATGGGCAAGTGCGGCCCTCGGAACCTTGCTCGACGTATTCGCTCTCCTGCCATGTTACGGAAACGTCGCCCCACCCAGCCTTCGAAAGTGTAGGGGGTTCCACACGGGGGGGTTCCATCGTTGAGGAAGACAGGGTCGCCGATGTAGTACGTGTTCTCTCGTCTGTGTCGGGGTCTGAGGAATGCGAGTGCAGGGCGAGTGGGCGCCTGACTGTTCGCTGGTGTGAGGTCCTCAGAGCTGACGGACCACTTTGAAGACCATGCGACGTCGAGATCACGGCAGTCAAGCATCCTTTGTAGCTTGGCTTCACTGGCTGCTCTGGATGACGAGAAGCCGGAGAAGTGCAGGAGGGTGGGATCGACACGTGACATGTTTGGCAGGTCGGAGAGGTTTTGGGTGAAGCTGGGGAGGGCAACAAGCTCAATAGCGGGCGAGGACATGGTTGATGGATGTGGTGGGGTCGATGCAGTGGAAGCGAGCGGTCACAGGTGGAGAGGGGATATATAGCTTATCAGAATGAATTGGTTAGGCGGAGGCCGATATCGCTTATCTTTGGGGTCCTGGACCCTTGACATTATGAGTAGAAGCCCTGCCTGCTGTCCAGTCGAAGAGAGTTTGCCTGGAAGGTTCTGTGAAGTTCTGAAATCTCTGGAAAGGGAGGGACATATATGTGGCTGCTGAGATACGCTGAGGTGCCTCTGGGTTCTGCCGGTGAAATTCCTTAATGAGTCGCTTTGCCCCAGAGACATCTTTTGCTGGTAGCCAGAGATCGTCGGCAGCTCCATAGCCCTTCCAGCGCATGAGATACTCCAACCTTCCACGGAACATCCTGCTGTCTAGAATCCTTTCAACTTCATATTCTTCAGCTCCATCCCGTATGACAGGGGGGGGTGGTGGAGGGGCATGACGTTCAAGAATTGGGTCATCTTCATATGGCCGAAGCAGGACGACAGAGAACACTGGATGTGTGCGACCAAAGGATGCAGGAAGATTTAGACCATAGGCATTTCGTGAGACCACCTTATTAACCGTGTAGGGACCTAGCCACTTGTGGTCTAGCTTCTTCATTGGGCGAGTGGTTGTGATGTTTTGTGCATTGAGCCAGACCTTGTCACCAAGCTTATAAACTGGGGCTGCTTATGGTGCACGTCATAGAAGCGTGCCATGTCCTCTGCTGCCTTGGACAGGGCTGAACGAGCTTCTCTCGTGGCCGCTTCCATCCGCGTTGTGAACTCATCCAGGGCCTCGAGTCGAGTTTCCCGGACTGGTTCCAGTCCCAGCCTTGGATGTTGGCCACTGTCCAACATGAAGGGTGTAGTCTGGGTTGAGGCATGGATTCGGTTGTTATAGGCAAACTCGGCCAAGGATATCCATTCGAACCAATCATCCTGACGCTGGTTGATGAATAGTCGAAGGTATTGCTCAATCTCCTGATTAACCCTTTCAGTCTGTCCATCAGTTTGGGGGTGATAAGCAGTAGAGGCAGCGACTTTGACACCAAGAAGTTTGTTCAGTTCACGCATGAACTGGGAGATGAACTGTGTGCCTCGATCACTGATGATTTCTTCAGGGAGCCCATGAAGTTTCCAAACATGATCACGGAAGAGTCGGGCAACTCCCACTGAAGTTACATCTGAAGTGGTGGGAATGACATGTGCACGCTTTGAGAGGCGATCGACAACAACAAGGAGAGCATCATAGCCATGACTGGTAGGCAGTTCTACAATCAAGTCAACAGACATAACCTGCCATCTACGGTCTGGGATACGGTTTGGTAGAAGCTTGCCAATGGGAGAAGCAGGGAAGGTTTTTGTCCGGTTGCACAGGTCACAGGCCTTCACGTATTTTGCAATGTAACGTCCCATCCCAGGCCACCAGTAACTCCGAGCAACTAGTTCAGTGGTTCTCCAACGACCAGGGTGACCGGTGAGAGGCATGTCATGGTGCGCTTTCACTATGTCATGTCGTAGTTTTGCATCAAGCGGCACGTACACTTTGTTGTGATAGAGGACAAGCCCATCCTGTTCAGACCACTCTTCTCCTCGTAAATTGCCAGAGGAGCCCAGTTCTTTGAGAGCCTTGACAACCTTTTCATCCCGGTCTACACAGTTCCTTACTCGATTGAGGAAAGCATCACCTTCACCTGGGACTAACTGCGCACCAGCCTCTGGGGGATTCGCCTTGATGTGGAACAAGTCAGGGGTAAGTAAGACTTGATTTTGGTTGTCTTCCTCCCCCCGCTTATGATCCACGCGTCGTGAGAGTGCATCAGGCTTGGCTGAATGACGACCAGGACGATGGATCAGCTCAAAATCAAAGCGAGAGAGGTAGAGTGACCAGCGTGCTTGACGACGGTTCAGGTTTTGTGCAGTGCGGAAGTAGGTGAGATTCTGATGGTCATTGAGAATCTCAATCTTGTGCTTCGTTCCCTCTAAGATGTGGCGCCATTCCTCTAATCCCCGAATCACAGAAAGAAGCTCCTTGTCATGGATGGCATAGTTGCGTTCAGCATCATTGAGGCTTTTGGAGACAAACCCCACAGGCCGCCATTTGCCATCATCACATAGCTGGGACAGTACTGCTCCTGTGGCATAGGCTGAGGCATCTGTTTCAAGACGGAAATGTTTGTCTTGATCAGGGAGGACAAGGATCGGTGTTGAGGTGATGAGGAGTTTGAGCTTGTCAAAGGACGCTTGCTCTGGGCCATTTGGATCCCAAGACCATTGGGCATCCTGTTTTGTCAACTGGTTGAGGGGCTTTGCAATGTGTGAGAAGTCTTCCACAAATCTACGGTAGAAGTTGATGAAACCAAGGAATGATTTGACTTCAGTGACGTTACGTGGTATTGGCCAGTCCCGCACCCCTGCAACCTTGACTGGGTCCATGGCAACCTGTCCTTGAGAGAGGATGAGGCCGAGATACTCCACCTCTAGTTGCTCAAATAGGCATTTTTCAGGTTTGAGGTACAGGTTGTTGGCCCGGAGGATTTCAAGGACACGTCGTACAATCCTACGATGTTCTTCAAGCGACTCTGTGAAGATGAGAATGTCGTCCATGAACACCACCACAACCCCTTCATCGATGAGACTCTTGAAGATGTCATTCATCATCGTCTGGAAGGTTGCTGGGCTGTTCGTGAGTCCAAAGAACATGACTAGAGGTTCATACAGGCCCCTATTTGTCCGAAAGGCTGCCTTCCACTCATCTCCCTCTTTTATGCGTACATTATTATATCCCCAGCGAATGTCAAGCTTTGTGAAGTATTTAGCCCTTCCAGCAGCAATCTTATTCATGATGTCTGGAACAAGGGGCAAAGGATAGGCATTCTTGATTGTTATATCATTGAGCTTCCGGTAGTCTTGCACAAATCTAAGACTGCCGTCCTTTTTCTTCACAAAGAAGACTGGAGATGCCATAGGTGACTTGGAGGACGGATACGATGGCTCTTCAGGTTCTCCTCAAGGAAGTTATCCAGTTCCCTTTGCTCAACCGGTGACATTGGGTAAACCTTTGTGCTGAAGGGTTGTGCACCTGGAGTGAGCTCAATTGCATGGTCCCAGGGCTTTCGAGGAGGCAGTTGGTCAAATGACTCCTTAGAAAACACATCCTTGAACTCCTGGTATGGTTTGGGACAAGGTCCTCGAAGGATCTGACTGGTGCAGACTTGCTGGCCCGTTCAGCAAGCTGTTGGGAGACAGTCCAGCCTGCGCCAATCATTTCAGGACTCTCATTCACAAAGATGACAAAGGTCCTGTCTCCTTCCTCAAGTAGGGAGCGGGTGTGCTGTATGGAACCTCCTCTTGATTTACACTCTCTTCTGGAACAGTTTCGACTGTGGGCCCTCTGACAACAGGTCTGCCCCCACATGACTTGGGACAGCGTGTCATCTTCACATCTCCTGTACGCCAGTCAACTTCTGGGTTGTGTTCAACAAGCCATGTGTGACAGATATGCAATGTAAGGTGACAGAGAATGTGGCACGTTCCGTATGATCCCCAAAGGTGCAAATGAGGTCGACTTCTTCCTTGATTGAGCCAGCCTCATTTGGGGTACCATCAATATTGTAGACGGGGATGGCACGGGGTAGGGGACGGTCCGAAGTCTGTGTTCCCTTACAAACTCCACATCGATGAACATCCCTGTAGCACCACTGTCAAGGAGGGAGTCAATTGCAAGTGGATGCCCTGTGTCAACGGAGTGGACCTTGAGAGGTACTTTGGTGCATCGGCGGAGGTCAGCAGTACGGACATATAGAGGGACTGGAAGGTTTGCATTAGCAACTGGAGCGATGGGTTGGGTTTTTGGCATGGCTGGTTTGGTTTCAGTTCGATCAGGGATAGGAGAAGGATGCATCATATCGCCTGTGATCCCTATTGTACATGTTTCGAGAACTGAAAACCGATTCGTCGAGCGGGGCATGTCTTTCACCGCTGACTGGCCTAAAAACCCTTTCCTTCCTCTTGGACAGGGGCTTCCACCTTCTGTTTGCGTTCCTCCATCGCCACTGCTACAGATTTAGAGACAATTGCTGCAATGTCTGCCTCTGTGAGGTTTGCACGGATTCGTGGCTTGCGAGGTTCAGGACAGTCTGGTGAAATGTGACCAGGTCTCTTACAGTTGTAGCAGGTCCGTGTTTCGGTGCGGCGGCGGGATGAGTCAATGTCCATAGGTGTTGCATTACTGGGTGGTGCTGTGACAACAGGAGCCATAGCAGGAGTGTGGAGTGGACGGGCAGGAGGAGGGCGATTAGGGACATGAGGTGTCTGTGCCTTCCTGACCTCTAACAGACGGCAATGATTGCGGTCAATCTGACAGGCTGCTTCCTTCCAGGCTTTGAGGTTGGATGGAAGAAAGGGCTGGGCGTGGATCTTGTCAAGGATACCTGCTGGAAGGCCACGAGCATAGGCATCCTCGAGTGCCTCATCATTAAAGCCTGTCCTGCCTGCCAGGATCTCAAATTGAGCCGTGTATTCATCTGCTGACATTCCTGACACCATCCTAAGGTCATGCAGCTCAGTGCGAGCCGTTCTGGCACGATCTGGGTCCCCAAAGGCCTCCTCCACACGTTTAATAAACCCCTCCAGAGTGGATATAGAGGAGGTGCCATCAATGACTGCCTGTGTCTCGTTGTGTGCCCATATCTCCACAGAGCCTCCCGTCATGAAGGAAAGAGCATATAGGATCTTTGTGCGCTCATCTGGGAAGGATGCTGGCTGGACAGTGATGGACAACTTGATAGACCTGATAAACTCTTCAGTCTCTGCACGGTCTCCCTTGAACTTCTCCGGTTCTGCTGCTTTGATAGAGCGAGTAGATGGAGGGACACTGGGAGGTACTGAGGGTGCAAGGGCTTGAGCAGCAGCAACAGCAGCGTTGGTGGCAGCATTGGCTAAGTGGTCGTGAACGTTAACAATCTGATTGTGCAGTTCCTGATTCTGCAGTTGAAGTTGCTGCAGCTGCTGTGCTTGGCTGGAAAGGAGGCCTCGAAGAAATGGCCCATGGTCACCCAGGGAGTCCCAGTATGCGTCTGGGAGTTGGTCTGCCATAGGCTGATATGAAGGCTGGTTAAGAAAAGTGTGTGGGGTCGTCCTATGAGCTTGATCTTCTGTGAGGGCAACACTAATGACGAAGCCACAACCAAAAGATACTTAAGGAGATAAGAGCCGATACTAGGACAATGACCAACTGTGTAGTGGGTATCCTCAGTTTATAACTCTACCAACGATAGATACATGGGGACTTGCCTGTGTAGTGGGTATCCTCAGAGATCAAGCTGAGGAAACGCCACCACACAGGCTACAGTCTTATAGCGCTGGCAAGGCTTACATAATAGGGAAGACGGAAACTTGTAGAAGGTTACGGAAGGTGATGGAAAGTGATGGAAGGTCATGGAATGTGATGGAATGTCATGGAATGTGATGGAAGGTTATAGAAACTGACGGAAGGTTATGGAAACTGACGGAAGGTTATGGAAACTGACGGAAACTCATGGAAGGAAATAGAAACTTGTGGAAGGAAACATGTGAACCCTGACAGCCAGTCATCGCGCGAGCGCGCGTCCTTCAAGTTCGTGGGATCGACCCCCACCTCGCGCGTGGCTGCTGCCATCGATGACTCGACAAGTCAGGGTGTCCCCCCCTCGGTCGCGATCTCATACCCTGGCTCCTCCCCTAGCTCTTCTAGTGCCACCATAGCCGAGTTCTCGGTGGGCAGGGTAACCCTCAAGGGTATACCGGTGCGTTCGCACATCCCGTGCTGCTGCCGGTCCCCTCAGCGATCCCACGGACGTACGCGGATGGTTTCCGCGTACGGTGGCCCCTACCCTGCGGCTGCTCTGCTGGAGGGTCCGGAGCTTCGATTCCTGCCAATGGGTCGATTCTGGCGGGGTCGTCTGGTGTTGGTGGGGCTGCTGTGGGTGCGTTGGGGTACTTGCCACTGGCGCCTTGGCTGTCACATGTAGTGGACTCCCCCTCAGCCTGGGCATCAGTGGTGATAACAACCGGCCTGTCGAACATCACATTGCGCTCCACCGTGACGTGGTGTTTTCCGGGCCAGTAGACCCTGTGCCCCTTACTCTCGTCGCTATAGCCAACCCACCTTCCCTCCTCCGCCCTAGGCTCCAACTTTCCCCGGTCCTCCTTGAGGGTGAAGACCCTGGTTCCCCACTCCGGGAGTTCACTGAGATCGGGCCTCGCGCTGTGCACGACCTCGTATGGGGTTTTCTCGTCGAGTGCACGCATAGAGGTCCTATTTTTCAGCCAGACCACGTGCTGGATGGACTCTGTCCACAGGAACTTTGGTAGCGCGGTGGAGATGTGCATCGCCGGTGCGTGCTCAAGCAGCGTCCGGTTCAGACGCTCAGACACGCTGTTCTCTTCCGGCGTGTCATGCACGGTGAGGCTTCTCACCGTACCCTTTGACTTCAGGTGGGTTGTGAACTCATCGGAGAGGTACTCACCCCCTCGGTTGGTTTGCAGCTGTTTGACCTTAGCGTTGTGCTGGGTCTCCACCCAGGCCTCGTATTGCCGGTAGCCACCAAAGGTGTCGCTCTTCCTTGCTATGGTCTCCAGGTAGGTCCACTTACTATAATCATCGGTGAAGCTTACAAATTACTCCTTCCCATCGTAGCTCTGGGGGTTCGCGGGCCCCCATATGTCCGAGTGGATCTTTTCGCCGAAGGAGGTGGCATGCGGTCCCTCCCGCTTCTGCGGGACGGGCTTGCGTGTAGGCTTGGCCTGCGCACATGCAGAGCAAAAACCGGGCTGGCTCGACATATCGACGTCGAGCCCGGTTATAGTGCCATCCTGGACTAGCTTCCGGGCGGCTTGGGGGGAAATGTGCCCCATCCGGCGGTGCAGGTCATCCAGCGTAAGTGGCTTTCGCCGCACGTTCGCCGCAGCCGCTGTTGACCCGTGTTTGACCTTGTAGAGCCCGTTCGAGAGCGGAATCTGCCCAAGCAGTGTTCCTCGTGCGTCTTGAATCAGGCACTTCTGGTCCTTCAGCAGGACCAAAAAACTGGCCACATCGCAGCGCGTTAGGGAGATTAAGGTGAAGGCGAGGTCGGGACAGTATAGCACGTTTTTTAGGGTGATGTGCGTGCTTGTCTTGCCGTTGGGTATACTGATCTTCATATTCCTGATACCTGTAGCTTGGAAAACAGTCTTGTCCGCGGCGTTGATCATGCGTGGCGCGATTTCTTGGAAGGTGAGGAAGCGGTGCCTGCTCGGCGACATATGCCATGACGTGCCCGAGTCGTAGACGTCGACTTCTCGTCCCATCAGCGTACTCGTTCCCAGTGCGAGGGTAGTCCCAGCAAATGTCGTGGTGAACGCAAACTCCTCGTTCTCCGTCGCCACGTTTGTTGACCCGCCTCCTTTCTTATCCTCATCCTTTTTATCCTTCTTATTAGCTTTAGAGCGGCAATCCGCCTTTATGTGGCCCTTTTTGCCACACTTCCAGCACTCCACGTTGGTCTTTGTGGTGCTGGATGAGCTGCCGCGTGTCTGGGGCTTCCCGCGGGCTTTAGCTGCGACGAGCACATTCTCGCTCGCCTTAAGTTGGCGCTCCTCGATCGTAAGTCATTTGAACTCGTCGATCAGCATGCTAACCACCTGGTCAGGCTCCAGCGTGGCCTTCGCGTGCGCCGCGGACATGGTTATTGCGTTGATGAGTGGGCGGTACAACTTGGGGAGCGAGCCGAGGATGATAGTGACCAGATCATCGTTGGTGAGTCCGGCATTCATTCCCGCGAGTTGCTCTTGCATTTTCATGATAGACTCCAGGTGCGTGTGAACATTTGACTTGTCTTCGCACTTCAATTCGTACATGCAACGCCGCATGTCGACCTTAACGGTAAGTGCTTTTGACTTGTGCTTGACGCACACAGCCTCCCAGACCTCCTTCACGGTGCTTAGGTTCCGGACTTCGATAAGGACACTGTCCGGGACCGTGGTGAAGATCTGGGCCATTATCGTGGCCTCACGTTGGTTGAAGTCATCCCATCGCTTTTCTAACGCATCCATCTCCTCCTCCTCCTTGTCCGACAATACGTGACTGCCCAGATATGTAGGGATCGGGGGGGGGAACCCTGGCTGTCCCTTCCAGGTGCCGCTTTGCTCCTCGGGTTGACGCCAGTGTGACTAACGTCTGACTCTTCCAGGTGACCCAGTTAGAGCTGTCTTGGGCGAGCTTCGGGACGGTGAATGCCTTTGAGGTGGAGGTGGATGTAACGGGCTCTGCGGGGCCCATAACCTGTAGATATATGTACGCGCAGTAGTCTAAAGTATGAGAACTCAGTGAATGGGTGCTTCACTCAGTGCATGTGTATATCTACCTAAAGTATGAGAAATATACACGATGATGAGCATGCTGTAGCCTCGAGCATAATACGATACGTACCTCAGTGAATGGGTGCTTCACTGAGGTACACCTAACTACGGGTCTGATCTATATACTTGCTTCGGTCATTCAAGACCGAAGCTATTATCATCCTTCCTACTCTGATTGTCCGGTCGCGCCGTGCGCGACCCTGCTGCGTTCTACGCTTACCCGTCATATCCTAACAGTACTGAGTCAGACATTTACCGTGGCTCAGCTTGTGGTATATGAACGAATTCCTAGACCCGAGCCAGGTGTATGTGTGCCGGCGGGTGATGCGCACCCTGACGTAGTGTACAGAAAATAGGAAATAACCTACGGTCACCTTCAGTCTACCAAAACTGGTGTCACGTGATGCGACGCGCTCTTACAAGTTTACACGTGACTTGCTGCTTGTCCGACAACAGGAATACATGATACCACCTGTGAATATCGAAAGCGGCTTCTTCTACTTCAAGTGCCCTCAAACCAACGAGGATGTGCAGAGTTTCCGTGACAGGCTACGGGCGTATAAATATGCTTCCTTGAAAGCCCCTCTTCAACCCGGTCATGTCCTCGTCGTAACTAACTACATGAGATCTTATCATGATCCGCCGTCCCCGCGAACCCGCGAACTTCCTCCACTCATACGGAAAGGCACAGGGCATGTCATGACCATGCCCGAGCTGCTGTTGGAAACGCCCATTCGGGTCGGCGAAGAATTGTGGTCTCAAGTCTGGAAGGGCACAATGACCTCAGGGGATCTGCCCGATATGCCACCCGCACCGGTGGCTGTCAAACTGTTTCAAGAAAGTTTTTTCACAAACGTCCCAACAATTTATGATTTCTGGGGTGGGTTGGATTATGTTGAGTGGATTCCTGGTGCGCGACTGGCCGCTCATGAGGCTTGGGCATATGAACGGATGAGAGCGTTACAGGGCGAGTACTTCACAATCACTGTATCAGTCATGTACGGCTTAATCCATGGTTGGTTCTACAGGCCGTGGGGTGCCGTGGTCTTATGGCTTTTGCAAGGTATGTTCTATCTTCTCATCGCAGAGAGGTTCATAAACAGCTGCAGTGTGTTCTTCCAAATGGAGAACGGATGTTTGGACATGTTATGGAATTTGTCGATGGTCCTACCGTGGACATGAAGACTGCGGATGAACTCGGGCTAGATGACACCGGCATCTTCAACCTGGTAAAGTACATCTGGCTGCGTCCTTTATATCGCACTGATAGCATCTCATCTCAGGCAGATTCGCTTCTTATGACAATGCATGAAATGCATGAATGTGGGATTATCCATGCGGATGTAAAGGAGGACAATGTCATCATCCTTTTTGACCCTTCCAACCAACACTGCGACGGTGTGCTACTGGATTTTGCCGTGTGCTCAGCGCCCGCCCGGATTACCATTCTGGACGGAACTCATGATTGAGAGGGACATACTAAGGTGGGCAGATTGTTCATGCGACCACAATAATATTCACCATTGACTTTGTGTATTAGCATAGGTATCCTACTTCAAAAGTTGGGAGCGGAGGAACGTGCCATACCCTGGCTTCAATTCCGTTTGCAGAGCAACCACCCCTATGTTGGCGTTTTGGCCGACCTCGATCGCATGAATTGGCTACGGCCATCATTCTAACGAATGCCTCCCTCTCACCGACGACTCGCGCACTGTACTCATCCTTCCAATAGAATTCTTACTCGGTATTCAGGCCGGACACAAGCTCGTCTAGAACTAACCATGCTAAGCTACATTCTCCAAAATCGATAATTATACCCGTTACCAAAGATACAGTGTATGCGTTCGGGTCGGCGAAGAATTGTGGTCTCAAGTCTGGAAGGGCATAATGACCTCACGGGGTCTGCCCGATATGCCACCCGCGCCGGTGGCTGTCAAACTGTTTCAAGAAAGTTTTTTCACAAACATCAAGCCAACAATTAATGATTTCTGGGGTGAGTTGGATTATGTTGAGTGAGTCCCTGGTGCGCGACTGGCTGCTCGTGAGACTTGGGCATATGAACGGATGAGAGCGTTACAGGGCGAGTACTTCACAATCGCCGTATCAGTCATGTACGGTTTAATCCATGGTTGGTTCTACAGGCCGTGGGGTGCCGTGGTCTTATGGCTTTTGCAAGGTATGTTCTATCTTCTCATCGAGGAGAGGCTTGTAAACAGCTGCAGTGTGTCCTACCGAATGGAGAGTGGATGTTTGGACATGTTATGGAATTTGTCGATGGTCCCACCCTAGACATGAAGACAGCCGATGAGCTCGGGTTAGATGACGCCGGCATCTTCAACCTGGCGAAGTACATCTGGCTGTGTCCTCTATATCGCACTGATAGCATCCCATCTCAGGCAGATTCCCTTTGTTTGACAATATATGAAATGCATGAATGTGGGATTATCCATAAGGACATAAAGGAGGACAACGTCATCATACTTTTCGACCCTTCCAACCAACACTGTGATGCCATGCTGCTAGATTTTGCAATGTGCACAACGCTCGGCCCACCATCCAGATGGAAATAAAACAGTGGGCCGATTTTTCATGCGACCATACATCACCATTCACCATCGATTTTGTTTATCAGCATAGATGGCCTGCTCATGAAGCTGGGAGTAGAGGAACGTGGCGTGCCCTGGCTCCAATTTCGTTTGCAAAGCAACCACCCATATGTCGAAGTCTTGGCCAGCCTTGATCGGCTCGATTGGCTACGCCCACCACCTGAATACCTCCCTAGAAATGCCGGTGAGTCTCTTCTCTGGAAGAGGTCATTCTCTATAGTGAAGACAATACTGGCTGACGGGTAATCATCAGTTTGGTGAATGACTTGATCTTGGCGTGATGTTACAATTTGTGCTCCCCATCGGGGCTGAGACTCTTCGTTGCTTTAGAACAAGTACAGCATACTTTGAGAGCGTTTCATAGAAACTGGGAATCAGAAAAAAAAATTCCTATGTTGACATCAACATCTTGTGCAGTTTGATGTCGATTACCAACCGGTTTCCCCCTCCAGGACACTGATATCGAAGCTCTTAGCTGTCTCTGTACACTTTGCATGATACCGTCCACCTCCTGTTTGTTTTGAAACCACGCTTGGTCTCGGGAGCGCCATACCGTGCCACATGTGCTGATGCGCAGTGGGGCAGTGAACAGACAGCGGAACTTCCTCCTTAGCCATCTGCGCTCTTACCTATGGCAAACAACGTCCCGTTCTGCCTCGTAAGCACCCGGATGTCGGCCAAGTTAGCGGCCAATGGACGATCCTTAGGGCTCTGATTTTGCAGCGTGACGAATGATCGATTCGGTACTTGTGCCACTGTACGTACGTGTGGATGCTGCAGCCAACCGGGCGTGTGCGTCTCGCCACTGGCAGCTATACTTTGACACCGTTTACTGGCGGTGGATGGTGGACCTAAGGTGCGGAATCCGTCGGCACCCTTTGGCCCTCCGTGCTCTTTCGTCGAGTATACACAGTCACGCACACCTTCGCACGATCCAGTCGCCATGCGTGTACTCTCTTGATATATCTGACATCAGCCCTATGGTGCACCACTCGCGTCTCCCCGAGTCCGACAACCATACCCTCCTGCCGGTTGAAAATATTGAGATCTGGCTACGCTGCAATCTAAGCATGGTGTCACACGCATGATATAGCATTATCCAACAAACATTGCAGCTAAAACTGCCTCAGGAACAGCGTAGCATCGGTATCCGGACTCACGCCTGCTCTAGCGGCAGACTTCAGATCACTGCTTCCGCCTGCTTCGAGCGCGGCTTAAACACACACTTGAACGGACGCGGATGGCTGGATCCCAGGTGACAAAATATATGTGCCACATATTCCCGACTTTGACCAAAATCAAAGCTCACCTAAAGAAACCTAGCTTCGCCTCGCGCGCAAAACCGACATCAATCGCGCGCCCATGCTGGTCTACCGCATGCGTCATGTCGAACACGGAGAGGATGGTGGCGCCTGCTATCCAGAGAGAGTTGTCGGCGAGGTTGTTGCCGGCACAGATCCTGTGATTACGGGAAAATTGGGTTATGAGTGATCTGTGAGCGACATGGTAACTGGAGACCGAAACTGACCGTCGCCCGAACCCAAACGCGCCAGCTATCGCAGGATCGCGCGGGACGTTCCCCTCGAGTCTTTGTCGGGCAGAAACCGCTCTGGGTAGAACACGGAGGGATTGGGGTACATCTCTGGGTCGTGCAGGATCCTCCTACGAGCACAAGGAGCAGACGAAGAAAGTGAATACAATGAGTAAGAAAGTGGATATCAGAAGTAAAGCAACGAGAGGCGAATCTCCGAGTCCGGCGCAAGGACAAGAAAGCGACGACACAAGAATGCTCCTCGTCACGACGTGACACGTACCACACGTTCGGGATAACGACACTCTTAGCTGGGATGCTATACCCCGCATATATATCGTCCTCCGTGGTGACATGGGGAAGCGCTGAATGAGCAAATAGCGTGACTTCACGCAGCTTGACGATGAGCACACTGCTAACCTGTAGGCGCAACGGGGGTCCATCTTAAAACCTCCTTCACGACGGCGTCCAGGTATGGCAAGTGCGGGCGATCGTTGAACGAGGGGGACGGGCGCCGTGCTCCCGTCCTTGCTCCGCCTCCAGGTCCTGGTACAGATCCTGTTCGAGGACACTGTCCTGCGCCTTCGCTTGGACGTGAGCTGAGCCACCGTAAATGTCTGACGACTCAGTGTCTCTTGGAAATGTGGACCAACTGAGACAATGGGCATGTTCGTAGTCCTTGGCGTGACAAAGAACGTCCTGCACTCATTGGACGCCACAGTGACGCATGATATTGTGGACAAGACAATAACATGCTAATTCAGTCTGGAGGTGGACATCGAATTGTGTGGTGGTCCTAGTGTTGTCGCCGGCTCGGCCAGGTTCCCAATAGCTTGGGGGCGGACAAGCGCCAAAGACTAATGCACTATAAAAAAGCTCGCCTGTGCCACCCCACTTTCTCTCCCAACCTACTCGGAATGCCTCAACCTGACGACGCGACGGCCACCAATTCCCCTGTACTCGATGCGCAGGAGGTAGAAATCAACCCGCCGCAACCCCAAAAACCCCAGGTCCACCTTAACTTCGTCTATGGCCAGAATCTGTTGCCCAACATATGTCCTCAATGGATACTACTTTCTGACGGCTTAGGCTAGGGCGTCCCTGGAATCCGGGTCAGAGAGTGTACGTGTGGCACGCTGAAATTGGGGAGACTATAACCAGCTAAACGGAAAGAGAACAAGTAGGTATCCTACCTGGCCGTTTAAGAACCCGTTGTAGTTTTCTATACCTTGCGCATGAGGGGTGATCGGTACCACTGCGCCTTCGTGACCTGTAATGCTAAGGAAGGAGTTCATTAATAGTCTCAGTGACTATTAATGAACTCATTTTTTAGTATTACAGGTGACAAAGGCGCGGTGCTACTGGTGTACAAGGTTTAGAAAACTACAATGGGTTCTTAAACGGCCAGGTAGGATACCTACACTTTCTCTTTCTGTTTAGCTGATTATAGTCTCCTCGATTTCAGCGTGCCACACGTACAATCTTTGACCCGGATGCCAGGGACGCCCTAGCTTTCGAGCTCTGGCATCCTGGGCATGAGATTCCTTGCACCGAAAACACATACGACCTCATCCTGGAATCCAGGAGGGATCCCGAAGCCTGCTTCGATATACTGAACTTACAGGTCATCGAACTAACATTGTTTGTCAATTTCCATATGATGGATGCCCTCGAATTTGACGACTATAGACATCGCCACCACGTGGAGTTATTGTTTGAATCGGCTTTCTTCATCCGTTTTCTCAACCGGGATATATTGACTGACACGTTTGTGCCAGAAGTCGATACCGCCGGATTCCTCAAGACTGCCTCAAGATCTGCTTCCTTCCTTCTAACATCGATTTCATCTGTAAAATCAACATCTTTGGCATCGGATGCCAAAGCTGTTTTGTTTCTTTCCAACCTGTCCGACAGGTTGGAGATGGAATTCTATCTGGTTTGCAATTCATATTTCCTGTATGTATTGCGAACCAGATAGAATTCCATCCTCCCCGCCTTAAGTCAGATTTATACTTCTTGTGTAATACTAAGATGTTCAGAATTATATATTATAGCTGGCATACATGATGTACGTCAATTGCAAGTACGCATGTTGAACAGTGGGGTTGTATGCTTCATATCGTCAAACATTGCGACATCGTTTGACAGTTCCGGCGGACAAGCTCCGTGCTATGATTGCACCATGATGTGAGAGTATGTGAGAGTTTTTAGACACAGATCGTCAACGAGATCATATATATGCAGCGGGCGCACAAGCATTATGAAAAGGCTAGTAGCGCCACTAGGACATGAAGCCGCTGCCGCCGCCGTCCAGATCTGTTACACAGTTAGGTCTGGTAGGTTTCGCTTGGGTTCTAATAGAGTAAATAGATTAGAATACGCAATGTCAATGCGCACCCCGTCGACGAGTTTGCACAACTGCACACTCTCAGCTCTCCACACCCCTTACCCATCATCGTCGCCTGTAGCAGTGCTGCCCCTGCCTGGGAGGATAGTCTTTCATTCCACCAGACTCTAACCCTCTCGATATTACCCTCTGGACGCGCCATGCCTTCGCAACGACTACCTACTGCCTCACCATACCCTGCTCCAGCTCCTATTGGCACAAGTCCAGTTCCATCTCCGGTGTCCTTTTCTAATGCAATAGCTTGCTGGCGCTCCCCTTCCATCATCACCCAGCCTCCAAGCAAACAGGCCTCCAACACCGCCGACACTCAGCGAAGTCAAAGCAATTCGGCCTCTCTCCGAGCTCTCGGAACGGCGTTCGCTGTCCATACGAACCCCCTTTGGGCCGAGAGCACCGCGCAGGCGCAAGAGTGGAGCCAGGTGGCAGGAGCAAGGGCTAGTGAGGTTGTAGTGCAGGCACAGGAAAACCTGGAAGGCCAGCATTTGCATGGTCGAAGGCGAGATGGCAGTCACGTGGACATTACAAGGGTAGAAAGCACAAACCCGACGAAGAAGAGGATGAGAGACACGGACGCGGCCCTCGCTGCAGAGGAGAAGTCAAAACCTGTGCATGAGGAGTCACCGCACAAGAAAGTCAAAGCATCAAGCGAGGGAAAGGTGCAACTGCCAGCACTAGCACTGGTGCCATCTGCGACCCCCAGCGTGACAATTGGAACAGGGACAAATGGCGCCAAACGGACATCAACCCTTCAAATGACCGAGACGGAGCATTCAGAAGGCAACGCTGAGCTCTCCGAAGAAAACGACGAGGGCTCAGATGGAGACTCGATCGACATTGAGCTCTCGGAAAACGAAACTGAGTCCTCGAAAGTTGACACAGAGTCTTCAGATGTCGAGACCCTCGTAGTGTTTAGACCCATTGAAGCACGGGAGTGCAGATCGGAGGAAAGGGGGAAGGAGGTAAGGGGGCGGACCTTATGGAAGAACTTGGGCAATTTGAGGAGGGGGGATGAGAAAGTGAAGCAAGCTGGGAGAGTGAGGCAGGAAGGGGAAGTGGCGAGAATTGGGAAGGCAGTGGAGAAAGAAGATAAGCTGAGAAAAGAGAAGGGAAAAAGCTTGCTGGAAACTATGGAGCAAAGGTTGGAGAACGAGGTTCAGGCATGCAAGAAGGAGAAACTTCCACCAGTGAAACAAGAAGCAATGAAACCCAAAGGGAGGTTGGCTACTTTCGTGGGAAAAACAACCACAAAGTCAACCACGCATATAGAGCCTGGACCAGAGACAAAGCCAAGACTGGGGCCTCAAACACTGACTAAGTGTACATCACAGGAAGTGAAGAAGCTGACAGCAGAAAAGCACCGCAAAACCGAGGCCATGGAGAACAGATGCCAGAATGAACTATACATCCCCCTTAGGGCCCAGGATGCTATGCTCAAGAGTCACCAAGAGGCGCTGCTCCTTGACCAGAAAGTAATGGATGCGGATGTGAAGAGGAACACAAAGGGAACGGAGAAACAGGTTTCCGAACCTCTGACGGGAAATCCGGGAAGTTCAAGACCCCCCTGCCAGTGGTGCGGCAAAAGAGGGATCCTGTGCATCTGGGATGGTTGTGGTAGGGCCAAAGCTTGTCGGAAATGTCGGAAGGACAAGAGAAAATGTGTAGTAGGAGATGTAGCGGAGGGATCGAGGGTGAATACAAAAACGGAGCGTATAGCAGGCAAGTCCTCAAAGCAGAGGAGGGTAGAGCCATCAGTGCCCGATGGCAGCAGAGAGGGTGAGGGATGTGCGCCAAACGTAGTCGATATCGGTCGCATTGCGAGTATCACTTCGGAGAATGCACTCCTGGAGCTCAAGAGGATCGACGAGCTCATCCAAGAGGTCCTTCAGCTCGAGCGTGCAATTGGGAAGAACCTGCTACACATCCAGACCAACATGCGCAACAAAGACAAGGCTCTGCGACAGGCATTAAGCATAGTAGAAGCTTCGGGACTGAATAAGGGGCCAGCGAGAAATCCGGAGAAGGGGAAGGATAAGGCGGTGGACAACGAGGAACTTGAAATATACACGGAAATGTAAAAGAGACTCGGGGGGAAGAGAGACTGTCGCAGAAAATATGGCGCAGACAGACCGAGACTCTCAGCAGAAGAAAGACTAGTGCTTAAGCTGTGAATAAGTTGGAGCGACTCGGAGCAGCACGACTGAAAAGCATCGTGAACATCGCCGGTGACTGGCCCATATATTATGTAGCATGGCAAATGATAATGCAGTAGAGAGGGCATTCTGCATTACACGTTGTCAGCTCGTTCGCGAACTGTTGCTAGACTGTTGACTGGAGGAACGTACATAATGGGCCTACATCCTTGCGGCACGTTCTGTGGGCTTTGCCTTTGACTTATTGTCAGTATTTCACAAATGTCTATATGAATATCACATAACCACCGCTTGCAGCAACCCGGAGACATCTGGTACTTCCCGCCCGGTATTCCCCACTCTCTGCAAGCGACAAACGCAACTGCAGAAGGTGCCGAGTTCCTTCTGGTGAGTCCAGTGTTAGACGGCGATTATGGTTTCCTGACGCAGTCCCCTACCAGGTCTTCGATTACGGTAACTTCAGCGATGACGACACCTTTCTCCTTACCGACTGGTTGGCGCATATTCCCAAAGAAAATTCTAAGCCTACCAAAATATGGTGTCACGTGATGTGACGCCTACTAGTATGTTCACTATTGGGTGTTCGCGTTTACGCGTGGCTTACTGCTAGTCCTCTTGGCGCGAAAACAGGAATAACCCATGGGACTCTGCCCGCCACCTGTGAATATCGAAAGCGGCTTTTTCTACTTCAAGTGCCCTCAATCCAGCGAGGATGTGCAGAGTTTCCGTGACAGGCTACGGGCATATAAATATGCTTCCTTCAAAGCCCCTCTTCAACCCGGTCACGTCCTCGTCGTAACTAGCTACATGAGATCTTATCATGATCCGCCATCGTCGGGGACCCGCGAGCTTCCTCCACTCATACAGAAAGGTACGGGGCATGCCATGACCATGCCCCAGCTGCTGTTGGAAACACCCATTCGGG
Source organism: Gautieria morchelliformis (assembly GCA_015179125.1). Taxonomy (NCBI): domain Eukaryota; kingdom Fungi; phylum Basidiomycota; class Agaricomycetes; order Gomphales; family Gomphaceae; genus Gautieria; species Gautieria morchelliformis. The sequence goes on from WHVA01000240.1 coordinate 51,048, forward strand.
TCGGCGAAGAATTGTGGTCTCAAGTCTGGAAGGGTACAATGACCTCAGGGGATCTGCCCGACGTGCCATCCGCACCTGTGGTTATCAAGCTGTTTCAGGAAAGTCATTTCCGGAACATCTGGCCAACAATCAATGATTTCTGGGGTGATTTGGAGCGTGCCCTGTGGGTTCCTGGTGCGCGACTGGCTGCTAATGAAGCTTGGGCCTTCGATCGGATGAGAGCGTTGCATGGTGGGTACTTCACCATCGCGTATTAGCCATGTATGGCTTGATGTCGCATCGTTGGTTCTACAGGCCGTGGGGTGCCGTGGTCTTATGGTTTTTGCAAGGTATGTTCTATCTTCTGATCACGGAGAGGTTTTTAAACAGCTGCAGTGTGTCCTACCGAATGGAGAGTGGACGTTTGGACATGTAATGGAATTGGTCAATGGTCCCACCCTAGACATGAAGACAGCCGATGAGCTCGGGTTAGATGACACCGGCATCTTCAACCTGGTGAAGTACATCTGGGTGTGTCCTCTATATCGCACTGATAGCATCCGATCTCAGGCAGATTCCCTTTTTCTGACAATATATGAAATGCACGAATGTGGGATTATCCATAAGGACATAAAGGAGGACAACGTCATCATACTTTTCGACCCTTCCAACCAACACTGTGACGCCGTGCTACTGGATTTTGCAATGTGCACAACGCTCGGCCCACCTTCCAGGATGAAAATGATGATCCAGATGGAAATAAAACAGTGGGCCGATTTTTCATGCGACCATACATCACCATTCACCATCGATTTTGTTTATTAGCATAGGTGGCCTGCTTAACAAGCTGGGAGTAAAGGAACGTGGCGTACCCTGGCTCCAATTTCGTTTGCAAAGCAACCACCCATATGTCGAAGTCTTGGCCAGCCTTGATCGGCTCAATTGGCTACGCCCACTACCTGAGTACCTTCCTAGAAATGCCGGTGAGTCTCTAGAAGTCATTCTCTATAGTGAAGACGATACTGGCTAACGGGTAATCATCAGTTTGGTGAATGACTTGATCTTGGCGCGATGTTACAATTTGTGCCCCCCGTCCGGGCTGAGACTCTCTGAGACTCTTCGTTGCTTTAGAACAAGTACAGTAGACATTGAGAGCATTTCGTATAAACTTGGAACCAGAAAAAAAAAAACCTATGTTGACATCAACGTCTTGTGCAGTTTGATGTTGATTACCAACCGGTTTCCGCCTCCAATGTCTGGACGCTGATATCGAAGCTCTTAGCTGTCTCTGTACACTTTGCGTGATACCGTCCATCTTCCGTTTGTTTTAAAACCACACTTGGTCTCGGGAGCGCCGTACCGTGCCACATGCGCTGATGTGCAGTGGGGCAGTGAACAGATAGCAGAACTTCCTCCTTAGCCATCTGCGCTCTTACCTATGGTAAACAACGTCCCGTTCTGCCTCGTAAGCACCCGGATGTCGGCCAAGTTAGTGGCCAATGGACGATCCTTAGGGCTCTGATTTTGCAGCGTGTCTACCCCCGACGCGTGATGAATATCATTTACTGGCGATGGGCATATGGCTGTGATAGTCAACGCCACCCCTACTTGTAGTACTACTAGTATCGTGTTAGCCTTTCGATGGTGGACCTAAGGTGTAGAATGTGTCGGCACCCTTTGTCCTCCGTGCTCTTTGAGTCTTTCCAGTATACATAGTCACGCACACGTTAACTCGCACGATCCAGCCGCCATGCTTGCACTCCCTTGATATATCTGCCATCAGGGCTCTGGTGTACCACTCGCGTCTCCCCGAGTCCGACAACCATGCATACCCCCCTGCCGGTCGAAAATATCGAGATCTGGCTACGCTGGAATCTAAGCACGGTGGCTGAATAGAGCACTATCCAACAAACATGGCAGCTAAAACTCACTTAAGTGGTCCGCATAGATATATCAGGTGATTCAGAAGGCTACAAAGTACATTCACAGTAAACAACTGGATCGTCTTATTCCTTCTACAGACAATAATAATGTCCAACACCCCCTCAAGTACAGATATCACAGCGCTCAGGATCGGCGTAGCATTGGTATCCAGACTCACGCCTGCTCTAGCGGCAGACTTCTGATCACTGCTTCCGCCTGCTTCGAGCGCGGCTTAAACACACACTTGAACGGACGCGGATGGCTGGATCGCAGGCGACAAAGTATATGTGCCACATATTCCCGACTGTGACCAAATTCAAAACTCACCTAAAGAAACCTGGCTTCGCCTCGCGCGCAAAACCGATATCAATCGCGCGCCCATGCTGGTCTACCGCATGCGTCATGTCGAACACGGAGAGGATGGTGGCGCCTGCTATCCAGAGAGAGTTGTCGGCGAGGTTGCTGCCGGCGCAGATCCTGCGGTTGCGGGAAAATTGGGTTATGAGTGATTTGTGAGCGACATGGTCGAAACTGACCGTCGCCCGAACCCAAACGCGCCAGCTATCGCAGGATCGCGCGGGACGTTCCCCTCTTTGTCGGGCAGAAACCGCTCTGGGTAGAACACGGAGGGATTGGGGTACATCTCTGGGTCGTGCAGGATCCTCCTACGAGCAGACGAAGAAAGTGAATACAATGAGTAAGAAAGTGGATATCATAAGTAAAGCAACGAGAGGCGAATCTCCGAGTCCGGCGCAAGGACAGGAAAGCGACGACACAAGAATGCTCCTCGTCACGACATGACACGTACCACACGTTCGGGATAACGACACTCTTAGCTGGGATGCTATACCCCGCATATATATCGTCCTCCGTGGTGACGTGGGGAAGCGCTGAATGAGCAAGTAGCGTGACCTCACGCAGCTTGACGATGAGCACACTGCTAACCTGTAGGCGCAACGGGGGTCCACCTTAAAACCTCCTTCACGACGGCGTCCACGTATGGCAGGTGCGGGCGATCGTCGAACGAGGGGAGACGGGCGGCGTGCTCCCGTCCTTGCTCCGCCTCTGGGTCCTGGTACAGATCCTGTTCGAGGACACTGTCAAGCTCTGCCTGCGCCTTCGCTTGGACGTGGGGATGCAGGACCATCGCGAGGATGAAGAAGTGGATGGCTGCGGTTGTCTGGTCGGGTGGGGGGGAGGATTTTCAGGATGGTGAGCTTAGCACTGGGCATGACATGAGATGGCGGCGACGTACGGTGTCCGAGCCGGCTGTCAAGCGGAAATTGTCCAGTTCAAATGCGGAAACGGCGCGTATCAATGCGTACAGTGCGCTCACCCCCAAATATACTCGCCGCGACCCTTTTCACAAGGTCCACATCCTCATTAGTCTCATCCTCCACGCCTATATCCTCCAACGCATTCTTCACAAACGACGGCCCTGCCGTGCCCGTCGCCTGTAGACTCATGCCTTACTCAGCCACGGCCGTCTCGCACAAGTGAGTAGAAGAGAGACATGCCATCTGGGATGTCACCTCCCGGAAGGGCGCATCCCGTAGATCCTGCCCGTGTTTGCGGACTTTTCTTGCGTGCCGCTGGAAGCCCGTGCCGGGGACCCAGGCGGGGACATATTTGACTGTCACGGCCCGTGTGGAGGGGCATGTTATTGACATCGCGCTCGAAGACAGAACAGGACTAACGCATCGGAAAGGAGTCGACGAGAAACGCGCCGGGTCGGACAGCCTGGGCGTGCGCAATGCTGTTGTTTTCTGACAGAGTGACAAGGGGGTCCGCGGTGCGAGACACTCTCCGTCCGTACGCAATGCCCATTGCGACACTTGCTGCCATACTGGCTCCAACAGCAAGAACAGCACATTCATCAGGTGCGCACTGGGGAAGCGTATAGGTAACCATGCTCACTGGCGAATATGCTGGACGTAATCCTCGGGAGAGTCGAGGAGTAAGCGGAGGGCGTGCCGCTGCGAGCTGGCAGGGTTGGAAGACTGTGACGGCGGAGGGGTTCATCTGTCTGTAGTAGAATGTGCGGTGTTTGCGCCATGGCTTCCCGTAGGGAAGGAGTGCGGTGCCGCCTGCGTCCATGCTGGGTTCGTGGAGGTGTAGTGATCTATTTAATAAAGGTATAGACATACAGGTCATGGAACATGGTCATATGCTGGCGGTCGGAGTATTTCGAGGACCTGCGGTCGAGGAGATCGGAAGCTGCGCTGAAGGAATTGAGAATAATGATGTGGCTGCCGAAGGAGGAAAGGTGCACGATGTCGCCTGGAGATGGATGGGAGATTCAGACGGGACTCGATCCGAGGGCGTAGATGGTGAGAGCTCACGTACCGTATTCCTCTGCCCAGCGATTATACGTTTCCCAGAGCTTGTGGGTTGGCAAGTGGAACCAGTAGTGGAGTAGAAGTAATATAGTAGGGCGCCAGCTAATAGGGCGAGGAGGTCGAGGGCAAGGTAGTTTGGGGAGAACATGGGTGTGCACTTTGGGCAGTCTTTGCCGGGTGAGTGGAGGGTACCGGTATTTAGAATGAAAATAGGGATAGTAGGATGAGGACGCGCAGGCCACGTGACCTGATGAGTGATAGAGTCACGTGACACAACTGGAAAGAGAAGGCTGTGGAGTGAAGTCGAGTAGGTGACGTCAGGTATACCCAAGAATTGCTTCCAAAGACATCATTGCAATGTGATTGCGTCTCCACAGATATATATACCACGTCTATATTGGCTGTATGCTCCAGCTTCTGATTCTTAGTTGCCGGGCGCATACGGGACCGCGTACGGACACGCAGCCCCGTGTCTCGCTCTGCTGACCCAGGGTAGACCCTAGATTGCCAACTAATATGCAATTTTCAAATGTGCAGACATGGTCTCGACCCTTCCATCACCCTCCCGCCCGTCCCCGGGGTCCCGCACTGGGCCCGATTAGGATATACTGCTCCGTGGTGGCGTCCGCCCGTCTGGGAAGGCACGCGCAAAGGCCCGCGGACCCGCTGAGCGTTTGCGTGGGGTATATCATGGGTGCTCAATTTGTCTTGCGTGTTACCGTCCCTCTCGCCGATCCACCATCCCCGCAATGTCGTCCCCGCACTCACTCCCCGCCTTTGCGCGCCCCCTGGGCGACAGCGAGCTCTCCTACTTCCTGCCGTCCCGCAAGGAGGGCGTCAATGATATGTCCGTGCTCCGTCCCCGCCCTTCGTGCTCGCTCACCCCTCTCCAGGTACCTCCACCTTGCCTTCTCTGCATATCCCCACCTCGTAACGCCCCGCCGCCTCGCCCTCGCGTGGACTATCATGCGGGTCCGACATCCATTGCTTGCCGCCAGAGTTGAGCTCGATCTAGAGCACGGTTATGGCGCCAACTTTCTGTGAGTGCTGCGCATGACCTTTTGTTGCGCTTTTTATCGTCCAACCTTTCTCCCCCAGTTATATGCCACCGCCCTCACCTCTCTCCGCCCTCCTCTCCGCCCAGCACTCCCTCCTCCTCCGCCATGCCCCCAAACAAGTCCTCATAGACGCCTATCTTAATGGCCCGAGGTCCCTCTCTAATGACCGCCTGGCCATGCTGATTGTCTCCGGAGACGCCTTTCGTGGCGAGCCGAATCCCGGCGTGGTCACTCCGCCCGCGACGCCGGGAACTAGTCCCGCCGAGTTCAGCTTCGCCCCGCAGCCCCAAGAATTCGACCTCCTCCTCTGCGCAGCCCACTTCCTCGGCGACGGCATCGCCCTCCACACCTGTGCGAACGAGTTCTTCATGCTCCTTGCCGCCCCTGCCGCGTCCCATTATGTCCCGGAGCACCCGAGTCTTGGCCCAGAGCAGCTCAACGCACCCCTGTCCGACACAGCGCTCCACTCTCTCTTGGAGCACGAGTGGGAGGTGCGCTGGGGCCCCGCCTCGCCGTACTCTGCAGGCGGCCCGTCGCCCCTCCCACCATCGCTTGAATCGCGTTTGGCCGCGCCGTCACACACGCACCCGCACCAGGGTTCAGACGCGCCCAGCTCCGCCGCCGCCCCCCTCAGCACCTTCCAACGCGTCGCACACGACCTCGCCTTCCGCCGTGCCCAGGCGAGACTCGTGGGGGGACATGGTTTTGCGCGCGTCACGGCGCCGTCTCCGCCCTCGCCTGCGTCCCCACCGCCCGCTTCAAGACCCAGCACCAAGGAGCCCCCCACACGCACCCACCAGACCCTTCTCCGCACGCACGCCTTCCCCCCCGCGCTCACCGCGCATATACTCGCACGCTGTAAACGGCATGGCGTGAGCGTGAGTCACGTGCTGTTTGGGGGGTGTGCCGTGGGGTGGGCGAGGGTGGGGGGTGGGGGTGTGCGGGGTGTTCGTGATACCGAGCAGGGGGACAGGAAGTGGGAACAGCTCCCGCTGATGATGTACTCTGCCCTGAACCTGCGCCCGCACCTCGCGCCCGCCCCGGACTCGGACCCACGCGCGTCCTACTGGTTCCTCGCGGTCGGATACTTCAACGTGGTGTTGCCCGTGTTTGGGCTGCCGGGGAACGAGGCCGCACCCGCCTCGAGCCAGACGGCCACCACAAAAACCGTCCTCCACCGCGCGCACCTCGCCAAACAGCAAACCGCCACCGCCGCGCGCCACCCGCTGCTGCGTCCGTACGCGTTGCGGATGGCGAGGGAGCGGGGGGAGAGGGCGCGGGTCTGGGCGGGGGTGGACGATGCCGCCGAGAGAGAGGCAGCGCTTGCTGCTCAGGCTGTGGAGGATGCTGCGGGGCGCGGCGGCTGTGCGGATACCGATACCGAGGCCGCGCCGGCGTCGACGCCCCCGTCTTTGGACCTGGCCCCTCCGTCGCCCCCAACGACGCCCCCCACGACACCGGTAGCCACGCGCGCCTCGACGCCGCCTCCTAGCCCGCAGCACCCGAGGGCGCCTGAACCGCCATTAGCCCAGGAAGCCGAGGCTTCGAAGAACCGCGGTTCCGCGCACCCGCTTGCTTCTCCCTCCACGGCTTCTGCCCCATCCCCCGCTTCGGGCCCCACGCCCTCGGCTGCATCCTCTTCGAGTTCGACGGCTTCCGCTTCCGCCCCCGCCTCCGCCCCCGCCTCCGCCCCCGCCTCCGCCCCCGCCTCCGTCTCCACCCCCGCGGTATCGACTGCACCCTCCAAAGCGCTCATAGGGCTCTCCCTCCTGGGCAACCTCGACGCGATCTACAAACACGCCACATACCCCAGCCTGTCGCTGCACACGCTCACGACGGGCTCCCGCCAGCGCAGCGGCTCTGCGCTCCTCTTCGGGTACACGTTCAAAGGGCGGCTGTGGGTGAGCCTGGGCTGGGATGGGGCCGCGTATGGGGGGAGGGCGCGCGTGGGCCCGGCAGGGGCGTCGTGTGGGAGGGCGTGTCGGAGGGGGCCGGAAAACACGGGAACTTTGACGCGGGGCTTGGAGACGGGAGTGGAGCGTCTCCCGCCGGGGAGAGTGAGGGCATGGATGGGGCGTCGATAGTCGGGCCGGAGGGAGAGATGGGCCGCTGGTGGCGGGAGGTCGTGGGTGTTCTCGGGGAGGTTTTTGGGGAGGGGGAGGGGTGCGCGTGAGCTGAGGCCGAGGGTGGGGGAAAGGGGTTGATTCGGATTGGACTTGGACTTGGATGTTGGGATTGGGTTGGGTTGAATATTTGGATTGGATTTGCTCGCTCTTAGTCACACCGAACACTCGCTGGACACGGCCTCCCTTTCTGACACGGCTTTAGAGATCTTAAGCCCTTGGAATACCCTCACACTCGTATTAAGTAGACTTGGATGTTGGATTGTTGGGATTAGGTTGGGATGAATATTTGGATTGAAATTGCTCGCTCTCAGTCACCAAACACTCGCTGGACACGGCCTCCCTTTCTGACACGGCTTTAGAGATCTTACGCCCTCGGAATACCCTCACAGTACTCGTACCCACACACACACGGAACGCAACACTCGTACCTCGGACTCGCACTCACTCTTGAGTTTACAGTAAGCGGACAGACTTTTGGGACAGGATGGGGTATGGGATTGGATTGCATAGGGATCAGGACGAGCCTGATGGGAGTTAATTGGAGACCTGGATTGTACATCTTCGTTGGATAGATTTTTGACGTCGGACAGATGGGAGTTGGGAGTTGGAAAATTGGACTGTATACCTTGGTTGGATAAATTGTTTTTTGACGTCGGACAGATGGGTGATCTCGGATAAAGGTCGATGAGTATGCAGATCAGCACCAATTTTCGTCGAAGCCGCGCGTCAACCCATGTGGAACGAACGATATAGCAGGACTGACTTGCGCAAATTCCCGGCCACTCACTCAATGCATCGATTGCATTGAGTCTGGGCGACCGACCTCCCGAAACGGCGCAAGGTACGTCGAACGCTAGGAAACGGCCGTGGCTGGGGTCCCGACGACTGAGGGCGGTGCCTGTGTGGATGGAAGGACGGAAGGCAAGGGAGGTTCCTGGCGTCGAGCTTCGAATTCGAAGCTAGGGCAGCGATCGCGCGAGACGGTGGTCATCAGTTCTGGCAGCCAGCCCTTAGCCATATGGACGACGGCGCAGGTGCGCATGGACGGGCACGGATCGAGAGCGCAGCGTAGCTTATGCTGACGGCTGAGTATGATGGCCTCGACGTCTGGAGCTGGAGTGTGGAAAGGCTGAAGATGGGGGCGACGAGCGCGCGGCAATAGTGACAGCTGCAGGGACTCAAGAGGGGCACAGGCTGACTCGGGAATGGAAGGGGAAGGGATGCTGCAGGGGTGCTCAGGGAGAGTCAATTGACCAAGTGGTGGGCACGAGTGTGACGATCTATATAACAAGAAATGGAGCTGACGAGGCGTGCACGAGGCGTCCACAAATATCCCTCCTCGAGCGCGAGTGCTGACCAACTTGAAGTTGGCGTTGATATTCCTGTTGAGTCACTCCATGCGGTTCAGCAGGGGTCTACCTTCTAAACGAGATGGTCACGGTATTATCATATTTAAGAACTGCGTAATTGTAACAACTCGTCTGATCCTCTCGGAGGCGCTGCTGCTATGTAATATATCGAGTCACTGACGTTGACTCATGCAAACTACCAAACGCAGAAATCGGCAAACAACCCGAGGGAGATGGCTGCTCTGAGCGTCGATACAGAAGAGGGGAACCACTGTAGCAAGTATTCCCGTTGGAGAGAACGCACACACTGGCATTAAGTTGTTACTGCCACAAGTTTCACGGTGCGAGCCGATGCGTGCGCATCGACATCACCGACTAAAGTTGTCGTTCAATCCGGGATCCTCAATCCAGGCCCTTTCGGGCCACGTACTATGTAGGGCATACGGCGATTGGGGGGGCATGTGTGCATAAACCGAGATGGTGAGGTTGAGCATACTGTAATATACTGAGACTGGCATATCATAAGTAGCTAACTTGTGCCACCCCCGCTCGGGAACAAGATCCTACGCCGCAGCCTCAGCTTGAGACATCCGACTTTGGAGGTGGCGCCACAACCGCATGGCCCTCACAAACGCTTTATAGCGGCCCTATGGGTGCGATGTATAAGTTCAACGTGGGCCCACCGCATAGCGAGGGAGTCACACTCACAACGCCTTTGTCCTGGAAATTCTCTCCGCTAAGCTCCCGCAGCTTCGCAAAATACGCGCACTCCGTCAACCCCTCACCTTCCCTCTGTGCGAGTGTGCTAAAGTCCCGGAGCGCCGTAAGCGTCACGACCGTTCGGATGCGCTCCGTGCTCGCCGGGCAGAACCCAGCCCTCATGAGCTGGTGCCGCGCCGACCCCCGTGTGGGGCATCCACAATAGATGACCCTCACATGGTGTAGGCTGTTCGTGCGCACGACAACCATGTCCTTTGCGGTGGTCGACCCGGTATTGTAGCATGGCGCGCCACGATGATCCAGGTATGTGACAAGGCCAACGACGCTGAGCTCTATACGCTGCCACGGAAAACGACCTACGTCCGGCCCATCGTCGGACTCGCGCTTGGACCATTGGACAACACGGTGCAGGGGCTCGTAGGTGTGCCGTGAGATTATGCACGCCCTGCAGACAATAGGGCATAGATAGCACTCCTCGCAGCGGAAGGTCGCCCTGGCAGTGCGACAGTCGGCGCACGTATTTGCCGCACCGGACGGCTCAGGCTCCAAACCGGCGAGTGCGTCGACAAAATCCGACGCATGCTCTATGAGGCCATTGACTATATCACGGTCAGACTGTACCCGAGCACGCCATCAGCACGTCGGCGACAATGCACAAGGCGAATTATATGCCCACCTTGCGACCAGGTGGAACCTTGCTCTTTGGCTGCTGCTTGGTCTTGGGGCTGCCTGAGGCCGACACCGCGGGGACGTCCACTCGAGGTCGTGGCTGCACGTACCCAGTGCGATATCTGCACTTTATTCCGGGGCTGCAGGAGTATGATTGGTATGTTATGGGGACGCTACCCTCGGGCCTAATCGCGGGTGGTGGCAGATCTTTTATGGACAGTGGGCTGATTTGCTTGACTCGTTTCCGAGAATTGCTTTGGGTGACTCGTTTCCGAAACTTGCATTGGGTCTTCATGGCGGCGGGATGCGCGTGCGTAGGAGTGGAACGTAGCGATGTGGCACGAGAGGAACGCGCACCAGTGAAAGAAAGTAGCACGAACCACTATTTATACTCCGGTCACCAAAAATGTGGACCGGAGTTATTGTCCAGATAACCATGACGCAGACAAAGACGCAGACAAAGACGTAGACAAAGCCCCGGCATTTGCCACAAAGCATACAACACTGCGATAGCACGAACCATTATTTATACTCCGGTCACGAAAAATGTGGACCGGAGTTATTGTCGACTCCAGATAAACCATGACTCAGACAAAGACGCAAACAAATCCCCGGTATTTACCGCAAAGCAGACAACACTGCGAGTGAGACACTTTTTGTAGTGCGGCATCAGAAGCCCAAGCAGATTATGAAGCTACAGGTCCACCTCCAGCGCAGAAAAAACAGAACTACGGTAACGTGTAATAGATGTCTCAGAATCAGCATGCACTGCGAGCACAGAGGTGGTCCGGAGAATGAGGCGACAGTGATAAAGCGTCGATTCGAGGGTGAAATTTATTTTTACGAAGACCAGAGCCCCGAAGACATGCTCCGTACTCTGGGGGGATTCGCCGCGGTGGTGCCACAGCCTGTGTATCTAGGCTCTATCATGACTGGGTCAGAAAACAAGCTGAGAGCTTCGCCTGCATGAGATTATCGAACATCCCGTACTTTCGACCCAGAATATTGCAATAGCAGATAGGTCGTTGGGACCAGTGCGCCAGAGAAAAAACAGTAAACATGGGCAAGTTACACCTTGCCGAGTGAAGATGGCTGCTGCCTCAGAATTCGGGGTTGGGTGCGGTACTGTATCGCGGGTTCCCCACGTTGAAGGTCGTGGTCACTGGCGTGCATTTGGCGCTTGGAAAGTATGACGGGAGTGTCACGCACGGACTCGGCAACCTGCGGCTCCTTACTTTCCACACCTTTAGCTATGCTGCCTGCAAGCGAAGCCGCAGGCCGCTGCGTCCAACAGAGCGCCGCTAGGCAGACCACAACCTTTGACCTACCGCGGGCAGCCGTCTCCTAAGATTGGGCTTCCTGCCAGGTAAGGAAAAGGGTTGCAAGGGGAGACGGGTGTGCAGCGGTTTCGAGCCGACGAAAGCTCTCATCAAGGGGATACCGCTACCCCGACCGCTCGCCCTTCCAGTTCTGTTTAGGAGTCACTACTTCTGAGCCTGCGCCTAGTGGGAGTGAACGGTCTGTGCGCATGAACGGTGCCTTTAGCCATCCGCCCAGAGGCCGCTACAGCACTCGTGACCCACCAGCGGGAAGTGTTACGGTTGGGTGGTGAGTTAGTCAGGAGACGGAGGCTTCGTCCCAAGCCTTTAGCTCAAGCTGAATAGCCCATGTACTGCGGCCGGTAGTTTCCATCCGGCGACAGGTTTTTCGTGTCCATGCAGCAAGACGATGTTGGACGTAATTACAAGGACGAATTTGGGTGAAGCTAGGAAACGCCTTACTCGGGTCACCGGAACCTAACGGTACGGATGTAACGCCCCCGCGATGACAAAGGCACTTAAGTATGCAGCGATAGAGAGACGAGGACTCTGGAATTATATGCCCCAGAGTTGGCACTGTGGTGGCGGCAGTCGGAATCTGGAGATCTGTCGTTCTGCGCTGGAAGTCGTCTGTTGATGCGCTTATGCGGTATTACAAGATTACTTGAACGCTACACACTGGTACACGTCATTCGACGCCATTGTCTCTAGTTCTCACATGCAGCAGGTATGGCGCGACGTGGCACAGCAGGCGGAAGAATCTAACGAAGTAGCAATGGAGTCGAAGATAGTCCCAGTGAGCACAACCATCGGTGTGTCATGGTGCTCTGCGATGAGACAGTCGCGTACGTTTGAAACTATTCGGAACATCGTTCACCAGGAAGCAAGGCTGTGGCCGTTGCAGCAATATATATTAGTAAAATGAGAACTGTTTTTGCAAGGGACGCTTTGCCGCAGTGGTTACCGGGTTCGCCTGCTATTTTCTAGCTTAGCGAATGTGCTTTGCACACGTGCGTTCGAATCGCACAGGCGTCGTCGTACCAAAAGTCAAGTGGTTTGTACCAAAGAATTTCATTTTACTTGAATGCAATGATTGTTACGCATGTGAAGTTCGTGAGTTTTTTGGTAGCAAACGATGCGTGAAACGATAAAACTTTTTTGCTGGAAAATAAATATCTAGGCTAGCAAAGGTACCCTGGCTCCGACGGGTACACATTTTGCCTTGTTATCTCGTACAATTTTCAAGTAATCATAAGTTAATTTTCAGTATTGTAAAATCGGTCAGACTCTGTCCAAAGCGTTCCCATTTGGCATTTGGCATTTATTCTTTGTTATTACATAATCAATTCAATCGGTACTTCGCACACAGAGTCAAACACAAACATTGACATTGTAGGTGCATGTTGGTCCGCTGCCAATCTCCCACATGTGATAGAAATCCAGCGCCTTTTGCGAAGTTATATAGAGGGCTTTCCTCTTCTGACGCCCCAGATCTCAGCATACTCTCCAATATTTTCTCTATCCAATTTACTTTTACGGGTTTGTGCAACATCGTAGATCGTAGGCTTCACCAGTACAAGCTGCACCATGGACCAAGCTGATCTTCTGCAACAAATATCTTCTACTCCAAACGCTGATGCTTCTCATACTGTCTCGCCTTCCCGTCTGCGCGCAATGTTTCCGTTCTGGAAAACACCCCTCGCAGCCGCACCGAGTCAACGTGTTACGAGTGCGAACTTGAATTGCGAGGCTATTTCTCCAAGGACTATCAGGCTCCCAGTCCAGCCACCAGCCGCCTTTGCTCCCCATGACGCACGGATCGCCAGTAATACCCTTGCCGCCGATTTTTTCCGGGCTGACGAGGCGCATCGTACCGCAGCTGTCACCTGGCCTCCATCTTATGTAGGTGTCGAAGTCATCGAGACTCAGTCAGGCGTATATACTGTACCAGAACCCCCAAATCTTGCGCGTATGCTCTTCTTTTACGGTTTTTGTGAGTGTCCTCGATGTAAATATTCCTTTACACTGATGCTGACGCATTTTTTGCGCAGTGTTCTGTCCATTTTGGCTCGGGGGCATCTCCATCCTCTTTTACCCTCTTCTACCAACTGAGGATTGGGAGTCGGGCCAGAGCGAAGGGGAGAGAGCAAAGTTCCTACATACCCATCGTGAGACCGAGAAAAAATGGGCACGACGCTGTCTCATCGCGACGTCAAGTCTCAGCTGCTGTCCTTCTTTTGGCTGTCGTCATTAATTCGGGATTATGGCCTCCGTTTGGTCTGGTTCTGCACACCTTCCGGCTTGTATCACAGTGACTGACTCGAGTAGCACGTATCTCTTTATCTTTGACTTTAAACTGTATCTCCTGTCATATTTCCCATGTCTCCATAGTCGAGCTAAAGTCATTGTACTTCTTTAGGTTGTCAAAAGAATAACTTAGGATCGAAATCGAATAATATCACACGATCGAGGTCAAAAACACTACGAAGAGACCAACGTAAAAGAATATCTTACTGATATCATCATAATCTGTTCAGGATACTGTTGCAGAGCTTACCAGCTGTTTATTCTTTTCTGGTAGAATTCGCTGTCACAGTACTGAATAGCAATCTCCACGTCTGCCCCCTTCGTGGCGTAGGATCTTGCCACATTTGCGCACTTGCGCCATACGCTGGATGAGCACACTGCAACGCAAACAGTGGTGACTCGGAGCTCATACTGCGACATGCTCGTTGTAGAGCTCATTCACACCCTCATCACCATCATTGAAAGTAGTCTCTATGTCGCTCACGATGGCGCCTAGCTACCAAATATGACGGGATTTGGCCTTTCCAGAGGGTAGGACAGAGACGCATTCCCAGTCCACAAGAGCGGTGAGGCTGCCGGAATTTCCACTCGCGAGATGTCGTGGCATAATACGAAGTCCTCCTTGATTACAGTTGATTGTATGTTATATATAATTGACGGACCCTTTTTTACTGTAAAGTGTACATAGTCAACGTGTTTTCGCCTCGCCGCAAAAACATGACGTTTCCTTTCCATAGACGTGCCAAGGGCGGCTAAACTGGTCGTGTTCCTTTGGCCTACCTTCTACCTCGACATCACCCAGCCTACATTCGACAAACGACTATGAGCACTATCCCCCAACTTCCGAACGAGGCTATCGAGGCAATCTTATTGTGCCTTCCACCGCTCCCCCATTCTAATGAAAGCGCTCGGACCATTTGCAACGTTGGACTGGCCAACTCCCGCTTCTTAGCGGTGTCACGATCACCCCGTCAGTTGTCAATCGTCTTTGTTCTGTGCAGTCACTCATAGATCCCGCAGACATTTGGCAGCCGCATTACGCAGCCCGCTGGAGACGGTCTGACGCTGCTCGAGAACAGAGTCGGAAATCAAGTACACATGAGGACTGGCGGGCCATGTATTATGCCAGGATTGAACTCGATCGCAAGGCGTTGGATCTTTTAGACGCTATTGTATCTCAAACGGACAACAGAACACTGCTCGCTGTCCAGCTAGCCAACGATTGTGGCTACGACGTATGGGAGACAATCTCTAAAGAGACCACCCGTGTCCGTCGTCGTGAATACTCACGGTTCGATGTTCAGAAAATACCTATCGAAGGTCTCACACGTCAATACTGGGCTCGCGAGATCATTGGTGTAGTATCTCGCTGCCGGGCCGTTAATATCTGGTTGCCTCTAAGCAACCACGGGCCCATGGCAGAGGATATATCATTTGAAGAAGGATTGGCTGCCATGAGCGGTTTTTTCCGGGCAGATATTGACACAGTAAAGCATATGTTTTGACCGTCATCCATCTTCTCAACATCTCTACTAGGTATTCGAAGAATTCGATAGGCTTACGCTCAGCTGCCAAGAGTATTTATTAACACGCGGTTATACTGGCGAATCTGACCCCACGGCAACTGTCATTGAAATATGCGCCTGGATGCGACAACGTGGGTTTGTGAAGCCGAACGAGCCAAGTTTTCTTCACGTGCTGAATCATTTCCCACATCATTTCCTCTTCGAGCAACCGGTAATACTCCCTATTGCTCTTGTATATATCTTCGTGTGTGTCTCAAGACGGCTCGGTCTCAACGCTCGGCCCGTGGCATTTCCTAACAAGGTTTTAGCCATGATCTCTCCACCTGCAGGTCATGCAATCTATGTGGATGTCTTCGAGTCCGAGTCACGCCCTGTCGTTTCTTATACATCCGACCTACCTGCTATGCTTGAAGCGATGGGTTTAGACCCGAGCACTCTCCCAGAACATGCCTCGCCAGCCACTACAAGCACTATGCTACTACGGGCCGCCCGAAACACAGTCCATTCTCTGGACAGGGCCATGTGGCGGAACGATCCCGATCAGACCTCGGCGCACGATGCAGCCTACTGTGCTGCACTCGTGCTCACTGGTGACGCGCGGATGATACCGACATTATTTGCAGGCCTCGTTGGACCTTTGGACGGTGAGGCTGTTGTGAGAAATGTGCTTCGTCCGGGTCTCCCGGAGGCCATTAGAGATAGGTTGGATCGCCGTCTTACCAAACAAGAGGAATATGAAAAATACGTACCCAAGATCAATGGCAGAGGCCAGGTGCAACACTTCACTGGGATGATGTTTCGTCATGTAAAGTACAGGTATCTCGGTGTGATCAAGGGCTGGGATGTAAGTGCCTTAACTCTTTAAGAATGGAATGTAACGTCTCTGTCCCTGTAGTATGATTGTAGATTGGGCAAAGAGTGGATAAGCCAAATGCGTGTCGATGAACTCCCTCGGGGAAGCAATCAGCCTTTCTACCATAGCTTTACTGGTGACGGACGTGTAAAGTGTGAGTCTCTGACTTCCGATCACAGACATTTGATCTCAGAATGACATTTAGATGTTGCGGAAGAGAATATCAAGCTTATACATCGCCCATATCCTTCCGAACTTCGTCTCATCTTTGCGGCTAACAAAGATCTCGGACGCTGGTTCGATGGCGTGGAGTTCAGGGGATCTAAACCTGTCAGATTCATCATGAGTCCCGAGTCTCGGGCTCTCTATCCTGACGATGATATGGTTGGACGGCGGTTTCGATGTCCTGCAACGGAGGAAGATTCAGACGATGAAATGGGGGAGCTTTTTTTAACGTTCCCTGAGGAGGATTGAGATAGCTACCAGAGGGAGAGAAATCAATGATTGAAGCACTGTAAACTACTGAGTAAATATGTGCCATGCCCCACTGTACTTAAATTAAAATGAAGAGTCGGGTCGAAGGTGAACCAGGCGGGGACTGAGGAGATCGAAAGAAAAAAGGCCTCACAAGCGGACCATCACTGATGGTTGGTGACACGGTTCTAAACCTATCGCCGGTTTTAGATGTGATGTATCTATGGACTGCTAGCAGTCAACAGTCAGATCTTGCTGTGTGACGTAGGCCAGCGGCAGCTGAAACTCCCGGCATGCCACCTGCAATACGAAGATGACATTATGACATACGTGGTCGAGGCAGCGGCGGGGTCGACTGAGTCTAATATGACTACCATACAGTCATCCTCATGATGCTATTAGGATACAGTATCTATATTACACGCAGAAAATCGATTTGTCAGTATGCCCCAAAGAGCTAGAGTTCACTTACAGCGAATGTGACAAAGACTGCCCATAAGACTGAATAGAGCTATACATTCGCAGGTTTCCCCTCCATGCTGACATCTATGATCTCTCCTATCCACGCCATAAGAGCATCATCTCTGACTCTGACTTCTTCTAACAACTTCCTGACCCCGATGAAAGCCTTTCGACCACGATTGTGCCCTTTTGCGTCTTCTTCCTCATCACGCATTTCCTCCTCAGTATCCTCCTCAACGACACCGGGGAACCCAAAATGATCATCATCCGCGCGCGGGGCAGCGTCAGTGGCTGCAAACGAGGCACGAAATACCACTCGCACGATCAGAAGCGCCGTAAGCGACGTCGATGGCGGGTCAGCGCTTGGACTTGGATAGGTGACTTGCGGGTTTGGTGGTGGGGGCGGAGCGCGCGCTGTGGGGTTAGGAGATGGGTGGGGATAAGGAGTCATTGGAAGAGTGATGTTTTCGAGCTGTGATGGATGTCGAGATGGCGGTTCCGGACTGGGAATATGGGTGGAAACATGGGTTTGCATGACTTTTAATGAGGATGTATGAAATTGGCAATTTGCCCATTCGCATACTGGAGCCTCGGGGTCCCCCAGAGTATTGAGATGCTCGACGACATGCATCCATAGTTCATCAGGCGACTGAAAGTTGGGGGATGAGCAGGAAGATCGTTTCCATCGACATTTGAATCGTTCTTCTGTAACATCCACCATTTTTCGCGTGATGCCTCTTATGACGAAACGCGCTTGTTGACCAGGTAAAACCATCGCTTGTGCGGTCGGGAAGACGTGAGAGACATTTTTGATCACGTCTGCCGCAGTCAGCAGCTGATGTGTATCCTGACGTTGGGTGAACGTATCTCTATAGAGGCCCCAAAAATCTACTTGTGTCATTTCCTCGGCGTCGGACGCGACAAACAACGAGCGCATCCTACTGCCCCTCAGTTTCGAGGACAACCATGGTGGATACTCAACACCTACCATTCATAAGATCGTTCTGGTTCTGCAATTCCTGCAATCCTGTCTAGCTCTTCAGTGGTGAGTTCGACTTGTCGCTTTGCCACAGCGACAGCGGGTGCTGTGCGAACGGGTTCAGCCAGAAGGTCGACACTCGTAATCTCCTCCTGTTGCTCCTTTAAAAGCAATGTGACCAGCAGTTTCAGAGTGCTTGGCATATTGGGGTGAAGTAGGAACGCTTTGACCATTGGTGGATGGGAAAGATGGGCGTAAAGGTAGTCCAAGCATGCGGTTATAAGAGCTGTATCGGCCAGTAATGGAAGATAACGGATGGAAGCGAGCAGCGCTGGGGATGTGCTTGTAAGGTACACCGCATTCTGTGGGGAGGACAGGATGAGAGTCAAAGTTCGCAGTGCGGTGATAATCATGGTACGGTCATTTGAGGACTCGGCAAGCTCCTCGAGAGGACGGATAAGGTCCATTGGAGCAATATACTCAATTGGTGGTTTTGGGTAGCTGGATGTCACGGAATGCAGGAGATCTACGACATGAAGCAGAAACTCTGAATTGGCATCAGAGTCTGCCTTGAGGCGGCGCAGAGCATTGTAGAGTAAGAGTCGCGTTCTGGAATGAGTCGAGAGGTGCTGAGCATTGGGCTCGTTCAAGGATGCATTGCGTAAGATGAACATGGCCTCCAAGGCATGCCGTCGCTTTCGGGCGCTGGTTGGTGGTGGAGAAAATACGGTGCCATGATTGCATTCGTCGGCACCCTTCTGAACATACCATTCAGGCCATTCTACTAGAACATCCGTCAGGCCCGGGATATTTTTCAAAATGAATTGATCATTGTGAGATAGGCGACACATGCGCTCGAGGGCCCAGTTAACTTCCCTGGGGATACCGGAGCGTAGAGCTAGCAGCATCCTGTTCGTTGGGGTATATTCCGTATACCATTCTAAGCATCTGGTCATCTGTTTATTGTCGGACGTCACGTTGCAAGCTGAGCTTACTTTCGTAGTCGTCAGGAAGTATCTGACGCGATCCTGGAGGCATCACATAGCTTGAGCCATAGCCAATAGGTGGCTTTGTATAATGCGGAGCTACCCGAGGTATAGTCGTATAAGAAACCGCCATCGAGCAATAACCAAAGCTTAAAGTGGTGTGCCGTCACATGTCACGGCATGGCGTCACACCCGCTGTGAATGGTCCAAAACTTAGTAGTGTAAATGTCTAGCGAAGGAGTACAAGGCCACACCAGCAGTCTATACTACGTATCATGAGCGCTCTGCATTCGCTTGAATCTTGCCGACTATCCTGTGAATCATTCTCAGTTCCTCCGCCTTACTCGCCGAGAGGATACTTCTGCACGGTGACGGAAAAGCATACCGAGGTTTCTTCTGAAGAGGAACCCCCAACGCTGGCACGCATGCTCTTCAAATATGGGTTTTGTAAAGTCAATCAAGTTACAATTAGTCTTTCGGGCGTTTACTTACCATCGCAAACACTAGTTTACTTCCCATTTGGCGGGCCGGAATTTATATTCTACGTTCCCCTCTGCTCCCCACACCTGGCTGGAAAGCTGGCAAGAGCGACGAGGAGAAGTCCCACCAGATGCAGCTTCTTCGCAGAACGGAACTGAAGTGGGCGCATCGATGTCTATGGGTCATGTTTGGCCTCATTGTCACGGTTTTCTTTCTGGTCCTCCTCATAAAATTCGAGGTCTTGAAAGCGATTTGATGTTTATTTTCGTGTCGGAGCTTTGTACAAGACAATTCTATGAGTGGTATCAAAAGAATAGCAATGTTTGAGGGCTGTACAGCGTTACATAAGTAAGGCATTCGGTCGGACATGCCTCACCTGCGAATTCTTGCTGCTGGCTCAAACGCGCATGGCCAGCTAGCAAATGGAACCAGCGATGACTCTCATGTATTTCGACCTTGTGCATTTGCCGCAGACGCTATATCTGCTCCTACGCATCAGCTGCAAGGAGACCACGTCCTTTCCATTGCCTGTGGCGCCAATCATACTCTCCTGCTAGTTGAGCTGGAGCATCCATATGGGCAGAGCCATAAACCAGCGCGACAACTTTGGGGATGCGGAGACGGTCTCAAGGGCCAACTAGGACCGAGTTATCGTCGAAGTGGCTCCCCCAGTTGTAGTTCATCGTTTTTTTGGCGGCTAGACCAGACAATTATGGATGCTGCTGGCATAGACGAAGACAAGTACATGCTTCATGCCATTGCTGCAGCTTGGGAGTCTACATTTATTGTCTTTCGATCAAAGCACGAAATGCTCCGAGAGTCGAGAGACATAGTCATCTCGATGGGTAATAATGACCATGGCGATCTGGGCGTTGGTCTTGCTCCCAAAGAGTTGAAATACAGCCACGAGCCTCGTCGTGTCGCTCTGGATGAGATGCTCCATACAGTTTACCCTGACATTCTCTCCGGTTTTCACGTCATTAACCTCGCAAGTGGCCTGCATAATGTTATTGCCACACTGCAGCTCTTTCTCCGAAGTAGGGAAGAGCAAATAGTTGTTGGTTGGGGCGCTAGCCGACATGGACAGCTAGGCATTTTTCCATCCCAAAATCACTTGAGTCTTGACAAAACTACTCGTCCCAGTCCGTTTACTCCTTATCCTCGCATTCTGCCCATGTTCCAAACGAATCCCGGTCGCCGCACGACAGATCCAATCGTGAAATCTGCGTTGGGAACCCATCACTCTGTATTCCTTCATCATTCTGGGCGTATCACGGGTCTAGGCTCCAGCAAGAAAGGACAATTGACTGGGCTGAGTGATACACCTGGAATGATCAAAGATGTGCAGTGTACGTGGAATGGAACCTATCTCAGGCTTCAAGGCGGATGCGGAGAATCGAAGCTAGGACATACAGAGTGGGAAATACAGGCTACAGGCGGATACGACAAAGGACAACTTGGTCTCGGCCCAGTGACCTCTACACCTGGTTTAGGAATCGTTCGATTCCCCTTCAAACCTAACACGTGTCGAATGGTTGACATGGCATGTGGTAGCGAGCATGTACTTGTTCTTCTTGCGCGAATCAACGAACAAGAACCCGCCGAAACACCAGAAGTGTGGGCTTGGGGTTGGAATGAACACGGTAACTTTGGGCTTGGACACACCACCGATGTCCATCTACCAATCTTAATTTGGCCTCTACCGGGATCTGATCCACTGTCTAGCCGTGTAGATTCGATATGGGCCGGCTGTGGGACTAGCTGGATTGTGGAGACCTTTTAACACTTGAAAATAATACTAGAGTAAGGGTCTATACAGGTAGACCCCTTGCTCTGGAAATACGCCGGGCAAGTAGCACGGATTGTAATAACTTCTACTACTTATTTACAGAACAAAGAGCAAGTTACATAGCCCATACACTTTTCTGGTCTGAAAAGCTATTAAAAACACTAAAGATTTTCCAGATTTTTTTGCTATGTTATAGCCAAAAGCAAGTTTTTTTTTTTTTTTTTGTACTCCCAGTTTTCATCTTTTGGGGCCGCCCTCTATGTAAGACTCTTAGCCCGTCACCGGAATGTCTGCTGTGAGGAGTGGCACTTGATCATGGCTGCCAGGATCCCGCATAGGATCCTATCGATCCCTCCATGTCCTCCTCACCGTGTCTCCCTCTATAGAAGCATGACACAATGATCTGCGAGTAAAGCATTGAACTCGACCTGGAGTGAGATTAGCTAGGCTGCTACCAGCTATCGACTGCATGGCATTGATGCCCGGGATGGAAAGACCCTGCAAAAATCACATTTCTTCCACTGCTGTTGTCCATTGTTTTTGATTTGGGTGGTATTAGTATCATGGGCAGACTTCACAATACTAAGATGGCTGGAGCAAGAAATGTACACTAGGCAAACGTTCAGCACTAGCAGGTTCAATGAACGTGTGTACATAAGTTCTCAGCCTTTGCAATAAAACCCTCCAATACACATCTAAGATCTTTATTATAGGCTTCATGTATATACATCACGCTTTATCAGGTTCTAGCAATGAATCCCTAGTAACCTACCCGCCTCGGGCAATCACTAGGTCCTTAATCTCCATTTCGAAGGGAAAATTCATAGCATAATAGCCCTTCTCTGGCCTGTTAGCTCCATAGCCTTGGATTTTCAGGACGTGACGAGACCTAGCATCATTCATTAGGTGCTATGCGGATACAACAAACGAAAAACTGCAGACATACCATCCGGCATTCCGGTAATCATTATACGTATCAACGTGGTTTTCCTCTTTCCATGACGCAAGTGCCTTCCAGAGCTCTGCCAAAAAAATGTTGTGGCTTACAATGACAACATGTGGCACGCCTTTCACGAGCTTGTCGACCGTTCCGCGAGGCCTGTAGTCAGACTCGTTCATCTCCTCGGGGGGCGCAGGGAGGGCCACAGCATGCCTGAGTACAATGTCTCGCAGTTCAGAGATACCTCTGTGGACGAGGTCTTGCAGACTCTCGCCGCCGCTAGGGCGATATTTTCTTTCCGGCAACCCTGGTGTGTACTTCCCGGTGCGCTCGCAGTTTGCTTCCTCCAGACGGTTCGCTGCCATGAGCTGACGGACAACAGGTCCGAAATCATGTTCTACAAGCCCAGCCCACTCTATGAGCGCCGGGTGGGTGTGGTTATTCTCAGCGAGTAATTAGCAGTCTCCTTGGCTCTTTTGTGAGGAGAAGTGTAGAGCGCGTCGATGCGAACGTTGGCCCAGCGCTCTCCAAGTCTTCGGGCTTGTTCTCGACCATGTTCCGTCGAAGTGTCTTCATCGTCAGAAAACCATTTTCGTGTTGCATTCCCGATGCTTTATCGGGCAGGCCATCAACAGAGGGAAGAATTGAGAGCCATAAGCGGACAGCCATCTTACCTGTCCATGGCGTATGAACGACAGATTAATGTACCCTGGATCAACCCGAAAGCTGGCTGACGTGTGTAAAAAGGTGCATAGGGAGTCGTAGCAAGCATCAATGGGGAAATGGCGTACCAGGGACCCTTGTTTTATTCACTGGCCGCCAAGTGAGTTTGAATGTACGGATAACAACGAAATACAAGGCTTACGAAAATACTCTATGAGCGGGATTAGTACGCTCCAGACACGAATATCGAGCGACAAACCTAGTGCAGGCTGAAACTTTGAAGTTGCAACACACTGTCGGATGATGTCCAGATCTTTTCCAGAATCATCCCACGAACAGAGCACCCTCTCAAGATCATCCAGCATCACCACATGGGCTTTCACGAGGACGTTGAGCAGTATACTTTCGGCGACGAAGGTGTCAATATCCGTGGGTGGACCGATATTTGTTCGGTTCACCAAGGCCTGAGATTGTAAGCTTTGGAGGACTTTGGCATCGAAATCGGCCTCCACGTCAACTCGCAGTGGCATTGTCTCGGGAGCGTCGTTTTCCGTTTGAGGTGGCTGGGACATTGCAGAAGAGAACTCAGTGGCACCGATTTGCGAGTAGTAGTATTGCGTACGCGAGTCAATGACATCATGATCTGCGGTATTTTCATCGTTTCCACGACTTTCCAGCTGAGCAAGGGGATTACGTAAGACTGACGATGGCTAGCGAGACGACGCCACTGTTACCAGCGACCAGCAATCCTCAGGACAACTTTCCGCCAATAACATTGGCCGCACAAAGGCTCCCACCAAACCCCCAAATTTTCCACTTCCAGGATTCATATCCTTCCGCTCTCGACCAGTCGCAGCCATGGCGCGCCGTGGCGTTCCGTTTACTCCTCGTACTCCATCTCCTTGTCAGCGATAATAATCAATATGCCCCATCCAGAAGGCAGAGCACTATACAGGCATTTCAGCATGCCTGTGAGCAGGACAGTCGCAGGGAGAATTTATGTCGCGTCGCGTCAGCCACTCTGCGCCTCATCCCAAACGCAATCGGTGCTAGCCTCCCCGGAGTTACTGAGAGTATTCCAAGGGACGTATCTGTAGAACACATCCTGCTCACCTCGTTTCCAAAAGATGCTCTAGGACACCAAATACTTCGTGGTTCGTCTTGGTTCATCATACGTGCGTCGGCGCTTTTCTTCGGTTCTTACGTTTGTCTAGTTATAGATCTTCTCGCACACCCTGCCATACCCACAGAAATACTGAGCGATCCTATCATCAGTCTATCTCTTATCAAGTTGTGGAAGTATGGTCATGTTTCTCTGGACTCATCAGAATCGTCTCTTCGTATAATTTTGAGAGCTTTTGATGCAACCTCTACGCCGCGGTCAGCGAATATTTTGTTATTATTTACTTCACTGTCTAAATTGACTGGCCATAACAAGTGCTGTACATGCCGTCCACATAACAGCACACATTGCTTACATTGCTCTCCTTGCTCACTTGACCTTGTATCCTATCCCACGGCCAATTTTGGAGACACTCGGCGGCCCTATCGGCTTTCGCGAACCTATAATCGCCATATACAGTATCTCCAATATCGTTTTCAATCGCTTCTGCTCTTCTACCTTTGCCCACGCCCTTGTCCTACTATCCCTCCTTATTTCACTTCCTGCCTCACCCCCTCCCGATACCATTGCGTATAGCTTACTGCTCATGGCCCTGTGCCTGCACATTTTATTCATCCAGTTTCCCAATTATCCAGCGATACCCTTTCTTTTCGAACCCACTCGATGGCTCCCCATGAGCTCGCTATATGTCGCATGTATTGTGCGGTATTTACTTCCTGCCTTTCTGTTTCTTCTACCCGTGCTTCTAGCTTCAATTGTTTTGCTCTCGTTGTTACTTTCTGGCCCGATTGTCATCGGGCAGATTATCCACTCCACATCGACAGCACCATCTTCTGCATTCTTGGCTCTATTTTGCATTGGTTGCTTCCTCTTCCTATATCTCTCTAGTTCCATTTTACTGCTCTCTCCTTCTTCGTCCCACAAGGACAAGAACCAGTCGGACTGGCAAAGGTATGGAGGCGATGCTGGCATAGTGGGGCGGCGCTCCCTAATTCGAGCCATCCTTGCATACACCCCGTCTCGCCAACCTTTTAATCTTGCTTACCCTCCCCCCTTGAACCTGTTGTCGCTTCCGCTGGCGATGCTGCCGTTGTTTCCCCGCAAAGCTTACGCATTTTTCTTGAGGCTTGTGGTAGGCCCCTTTGCGTTTCTTGCGGCGGGACTTTGGGGTTGGGGCCTGGCATAAAAACGATATGTGATACATCATACCGCCCCGCCATTTCCTCACCCCAGACAGTATGCGAGAACAAGTTGGTTTGCTACCGAAACCAATGCCATTCTATCCATAGACTCAATAAGATAGGTTACATGTGGGAAGAAGAACTGTTAGTCGACTATTCGTACAGAACAACCACGCTATTCCGCGATTCCAAGACGTACATGCATTGACGCTACACCTCTTCGTCTTCCAACTGGTAGGATCCTGGCATGCGAGCCCGCCGCTTTGCAGCGCGCTCAGCACGCTCCAGCTTCTGCCTCTCGACATGGTCCTCGATCTTACCCATGCCGTTTCCCAGCTTACCTATCCCTTTCCATTCGTGCCTTGCAACGCTGCTATGTCCATGACCACTTTCCCAGCCAACACTCATAAGGACGGGTTCCTGGTAAAGTAAAATATTATTATGATTTGGAGCAAGAAACTTATGATCGCCGAAAACAAGACTGCGTACCTGGGAGTGCCAACTCACATCTCGTACACATACCGTAGAACCATGGCGGCCTCTTAAGGGCTCACCAGGATCACGATCGGACGGGTCGAATGACATAGGCAACGACCTTCTTCGATCTAAAACTTGCACCACCCGACCATCCAAGGAATATATCTGCAAAGTATGTTGATCTACTGTTACTCGTGAGGCATGCATACGAGCACAAACATGAATTCTGCCGTCGGTCGAGCCTGTGTATAGATAATTTGCTCCGGTGGTCTCTGCTGGACTGAAATGACAACGGATGAGGGTTCTAAGCACTTGATGGCCCCGATAGGTCATTACACTACAGTCTTTAGGATGGGCTGAGAATCGTGGCTTGGAATAGTATCCGTGTCTAAAGATTATTAGCAAAATAAGCTGATAAACATCCACAACGATAAGCGTGACTGACCGATAGTCGAAACCCGATTGACCATAATGTTTGTCCCGGAATGTTTCGAAATCGATATTGCTACGCATCTTACGTAGATCCCAGAGGCGCATTGCCTGATCCTTTCCGTTCGATAGTATGTAACGACCGTCGCCCTAAGACAAAGTGTCACAAAAGTTGACATTGATCTAATTGGTAGCTGATCTGACCTTGGCGGAGACATAAGTAATACCCTCTGTGTGCCCTACGAGAATCCCAGATGGCTTCTGGGTTGAGCCTAGAGATCGTCTGTCCCTAATGCAGGGCGAGAACTTGTTGGCGTCTCAAGGGGAAGGTTTGTATGTTTCACATACCAGACCTTCAAAAATGTGTCGTCCGATGCACTGAGGTGAAAGATGGAAACAGGGTCAATACAAACGACACAAGATCTTGAGTGTCACCTTATCAGCACGTTTCCAGAAGCCGTGTCCGCCCAGCAACAGCTATTTACATCGTCTGCATGAGCACCGATAGTTATCGTTCTACGATCCGCTAGCAAGTCGTAGACTGGCATAGGCCCCAAAATTATTTACCGAGGAAAGACCACATGGACTTGCTTACCCCGAAGTTCCCCTTCCCGGCCATTTCCACCGGCAATTACTTCATTCCCATCTGCCGAAAATCGACAACTGTAGATACCGAAGTAGTCTGAATCGTGATCCCAGCTATATCTCTGACTTTGACTACCAAAATGTAGAGGCACTTGAGGGGATGATGGCTCAAATGTTTTCGTCATGTAGACAGTCGACGTCTAAAATAAATACGGATAAGAATGGTGCGATCAACGCGAAAGAAACCTTACAATCGAAGAGTAAATCAATCTGTATAGGGAAATCGGTGTCAATCAGGGCCCCTTAGGAACAGGTAAATTATACTACCTTTCGTTATCGGGGCTTAAATGAGACTGAAGATGATTTGAAGCAAGCCAATAAGTAAAGTACAAGCCAACTCACGTCCGTAATGGTCCACTGTCCTGGGACAGCGTTGACGGTCTTTATTGTCTTCATTGTCGTCTCATGTTCGGGGACGACTGCATGCCGTCGCCTTTCCGAAGTTGTCTCTCTAGCCTTGGATACAAGCCCAAGGGGAGCCTTTGTATCGTAAACGTGGAGACGCCAATCTAAATGCATAAAGGGTTACCAATCATGGTAGATTGATTGAAGGATGGAAACTCTTATTCAAACCTTGACAGCACGAGTAGTAGAAGGAGGAGTCTGCGGATGAAGTTTCGGGATGAAGTACTTGCGGGACAAATGTAGGGTCCTCACCAGCAGAATACTGGCCGGAGTAAGCGTTGCTTCCATAATTGGCGACGATTGTTCCGTCAGAATTTGGGGTGAGGTTCTGACAGAGGATGGTACATGAAATATACAACGGAGTGTTCCGTAACAAAGATGTGACTCACCCTGGCAAAGTCATCTTTCTCTACACCTTTCCCCCTACCCTTACGACCCAATTCTCGTTCTTTAAGCATTCGTCGTATATTTACTACTTTCTTAGCTCTCAGTCTCCCAAATTCGCCTCCGTTCAGCAATTCAACCCCGGCTTTCTGGGGTTCGGTAACAGGCTTGAACCAGTTCTTCGACTGAGGACGTCGCCTACCCCAAGGAAGATAGAATGACAATCTGTCTTCGTCGTCATCATCCTCAGGGATGTAATCTGGGTCATCATCCTCATCATCAGTAGGAACAGTGAGTGGTTCCCGTCTACTTCGTGACTGCGCTGCAGCAAGAAGCAAGCGAACTTGGTCCATTGTTAGGCTTGAAGCCAAAGTGGCTGTGGGACCTCCGCCGGGATCCGCATGTACGGATCGACTGGCAGGGACAACAGAGATGAAGGCTGCTATCATTCGTGAACCTTCACGTTGGTGCCAGGTCTGCCTCCACAAATGAAGAATACTGACAGTCTAGCATTTCCAACATGGAATGTCTCTGTGCATTTAATCCGTCGTCATCCTCCATGGCAGTGTCATCTCCCGGCACTGCTGTGATGTCGGGGTCGTCCTGCATAACTTGATCTTCGACGTCAAACTCAGGATCATCGATGTATGCATCGGGTCCTGCGTAGCTTTCTTCATCTTCATCGTCCCAGTTGTGGTCCATAACGTATGTTGGCCGTTGAAGGATCCTACCGGGGAGAAAGGACGGGAAATCCACGCTTTCATCCGAATTTCGAAGATCCATGTGCCGATCTTGTGCCGATCGGCAACATGACGTCCGTTATCATCAATCTCACTTCATTTCCAGTGGGAGCTGGGGCATTCAAATTTCAAATAACAGTACGGTTACACTAAATATTACACTTGAGCTAATGTTGGCACTCCAATTATTCTGTCGTAGCAATTCATTTCTTCCTGTTGTTTTGCATTGCGAGGATTTGCACCAAGCGTATGCTAAAATCCAGGTCAGGAAATAGTAGCAAAGGCCGCGGGTTACTCACAAAATATTTAACATGTCAAGCTCCAAAGAAATACTTTCCTTGAGAGGGTCACGCTTCATGAGGCCGGCTTCCACCATACGAGCATGATGAAGGATTGTCTGGGTGCTGAAATGACATTAAACCTTGATATTTCTGAGAAGTCAGCGTCGAACGAATGCTCACTCATAAAGAACAAAGCCGCCGAAGACAGCCAGTCCACCATACAATGCTGTAATGCCAAAAATTATGAGGGACAAAGAACTTGCGTAGGACAGATAATGCAACTTACAAATAGACTCTGCAAATACGAGGCTTCTCACACCAAGGGGAAGCACCATCGGAGCCAAGGAGCTCAATGCCACAACGGTCACACCTGAATTCTAGAGTCAGAGGCAGCTAATGAAGAATAGCTGCAATAGTGCGAACCGGCAAGAAGCGGCCCTCCCATATATAGATACTTGTCATTTGTGGCTGTAGCTCCAATGTAGCTGAGCGAGCCAACAACGCCACACGTGTATAGTGCAGCACGGGAAAGAATAGCTGGGCTGAAGAAGAACAAAGGACTAAAAGCTGCGGCCTGGCACGCATTAAAACCCTGCGGACGGTGTTAAGGAAGTAACAGATATGATGCTTCCCTCTAACTCACAAGCCAGAAAAGATGTTTCTGAGCACTATTCTCGGGTGGCGTGTAGTACACACCCATCATCGTCCCTATGCTACCGCTAAACACACAATTTGAGTGACATCTGACCATACTGACTCATGAGCACTCACGCCAAACCCACACCGAGCACAAGCCCTGGGTGCGTCATAAAGTTAATACTCAGCCATTAGCAGTGACATAGACTGCTGCCCAAAATCCATATGGGGGGCTTAAACTCACATGGATTAGCGGACATGATGCGTACGACCGCCCCACTATTGAACAGACCTCGAGCCCCGAGGGCTATCAGAGCTAGACCTCCGCCAGTATACTGGAATGCCTCGTGAAGGTACTCTTTTTCAAACGGAGACAGTCCTTCTCGCTTGTCACGATTCAGGAAAACTTCCAAAGCAACGACGGCCCCTCCAACGGTTGCCTATAGGCAAATAATCCTCTTGTCAGGCCACTACCACGCGGCTCTTGTGAGACCAAGCGTACCGCTGTGATGGCATAACGTTTCCAAGTCTCGGATTGAGACGGTCGACTCAGCAAAGGTGTATCAGTAACCAGCCCTCGCCTCCCAGCGAAGAACCTTGGAATGCGGAAGTTAGACCTCAAGTTATAACCGACGGGTACGAATGATGAGGCGTTGGCTGGACGAGACAATGTCCCCAAGTGGCGAGTAACTAATGTGTTATGGATACTAGGTCGAAATGCAGAACTTGTCAGACGGACACCCAAGGATAACATGAGTGGCGGATGAGGAACGTACGCGTACGCAGCCGACACTATTTAAATCCGAGAACAAGATGACGTATTTATTTCCATATTCGTACTAAGGGATGGTACATTCCGGGTTCCTGGTGCTACAGCTCTTGTACATAACATAGGCCTAGGGAAAACCCACGAAAAACAAATTACTGAATAGCTTAGCTTCAAACCACCCATGATACTGGAAATGAATGGTAAATAGTAAGAACTTCAACTGGATGCCTCATCCATGAGTTCGGGTATCCTAGTGGTGTCAACTATGCCCACTATTTTTGACTTCATGCACATGGCTAACCGCTGTCCACCGAACTTCTGCCAGTTGACATCGTAGATAGGTCCTGCCCCAGGTCCTGCAGTAGGCCAACGCCATACTTTGTTCCCAGTCTGGAGGCGGATTAGCACATCAGAATTGTGACAGATCGTGTTCCAGCTTTCAAGGACCAGAGACTTACGGCAGTATTGTAAATGTACAAATAGCCATCCTCACTCCCAGTGGCTACGAATCGTCCTTCTGGACTAAAAGTGATAGAAAACAGTGGCTTTGTGTTTTCCGCAAAAACTCGAAGACATGTTCCGCGCAACGCATCCCATAAACGGGCAGTCTTGTCAAAGGAACAGCTATGATACCAATTACGGCGAGTTCCTGCAAAACGAATTGGAAACCACGTACGTAGCCAATAGCGTCTCGGTGTCACCATTCCCCGTGGGACACCATCTGATCGCCCCTACGGAATTGGTGTGACCACTTAATACAAATTTCGCTGGATACTTTTCCGCCGACTGTGCTTCATTAAGATCCTGGTCTGCTGTGGCCATACTGCCGTCAGAATTGGTCCAAGCTTCACTCAGCCATATACGAGCAGTGCAGTCATCCGAACAAGACGCAAGAATGCTCTTGTGCTTATTGAACTTCACTTGATTGACTTCGTTTGTGTGGCCGCTAAATACCATACAGATTTCAATGGCCTGAACTAAAAATAACGATAGGCAGGACTGACACGAATGTTCGGACTGCCTCTTTCGACGATACCGAAACGAGATGGATTGCCCTGTTTGCTGAACATGTGGCAAACGTCGACTCATCCAACCAGTCTACATCCAGGCAACCTGCTTTTATTGCAAGTAAAATGAGAGTTTTGTTTGCCGTGAACGAAAATACATACTGGTGTGGACTTTGAACTGCATCTCTAATTTCCGAGTTGCGACATCCCACACACAGGCCGTCCCGTCTAGGCTGGCGCTCAAGAGCCATTTACCAGTTTTCGAAAATTGAACAGAGAATATAGGGCCCTTGACGAGAATAGACCCGTTAGTACCGAATCACGTTGACAGAGGGTCCATCGCTCCGTAAAACGGACGAACCGAATTTTTAAATTTCTACGGCGGTGTGGACTACGCTCGAAAAGAGAAGTGCGGGTGCATACAGTTACTCACCGAATGATGAACCTGTGACATGTAAGGCTCTCCAGATGGTCGCCATATGCGAAGCAGGCGATCGTAAGAGCCAGTGGCTAGAAAGGTGCCATCGGCATTCCAATCAAGACTAGTTATGTCAGGCTGATCAGATTTAGGTTGGTGTCGTAGGATATGGGGTCCTGGACGTGAATACTGGGACTCTGGAGGGGAAATTGAAAAGGGTGAATCAGGAGGCACATGATGTCGGATATTCGCTTTGACGTCTTCCCAAGTCCATATTCTGACTGTTGCATCCTTGGAACTTGCATAAAAATCATGCGTGAATTAACGTCACAGGGTAAAGTGGCATGCTCAACGAACCCAGTTGCTAACAAGTTGGGATGTGCTGGATTCCAAGCAGCACCAAATACCTGCTCGCAACTTGTGTGAAATATTCCAAATCAGTGTCATTGCAAATTTACCTCAGCTTCATGTCCTTGTAGTAGAGTGACTGGGTTTGGGGGGTCTTCTATCTTGGGTATTCGAGGTGAATCTGGAGGTTCGTGTTTGTCTTGAGGTGCATCTATTTCACGATAAAAAGTGTTGTTGTTATCCACTTCCATAACTTCGTCCTGTCCTGTGCCGTGATTTATTGCATTTGATGGACCTGCTTTGGGAGCTGATCCTATATTTAGATCTCAAGTTGATATGTCATTAGTAATTATACGACTACCTGGATCATCTAGATGCATTTCGACATCCTCAGTGGTACGAATCCTCTTTTCGGCACGGGTATCAACTGATACCTTGGGGCTCGCTTTGCGCTTTTGCACACTTGCACCCTCATGTGCGGTTCCATTAACGTGAGGTGTTGGAAATAACTCAGAGCGAGGGCTAGATATAGATGCTGGTGTGTGCTGTCGTCGGGGAGGACGTACAGAACAGACATGAGGTACCAGAAGAGAAAAAGATGCGGTGCATTTCGCAGCACTTGCATCAAGTTTCCAGTGTGCTTCGACCTCTGTGTATAGGAGGGCCTTTGAAAGAAGGTCAACAAGCTCTCCGCGTCTTATAGGAGTTTTTGCATGAGGTGATAGGTCAAGACGGCTCTCGGTTCTGAGGGCGAAAGACGAGTGCTGAAACCCTGTGATGGTGAATACATAATTCATGGGCCAGAACAGTAAATGAGCTCGTAAAGAAGATGCGTACCAGAATCCTGCAAGTACGCGTACACGAGGCAGTTCACCTCATCAGCGGTAATGTGCATTGCAGGCGTCATATCTGACGCAGAAGGCACGAGATCAGTTCGAATACGTTGCGCAAGGACCCGGTAATCAAATACAAGTGGACGAGGAGAAGGTCGGGTCCAAATTGCGCAGCGGAGGTTGAATCACTTGAAACTTGCAATTTCTGATCATTCACACTTGCACAGCACACTACTTACCAGCTAAGGACAGTGTCTCTTCCGAGGCCGTTCCGAGGCCGACATCTTTCGAACGGGTCTGGCGAGGGAGTAACAGACATGCTCTGAGCTGCGGGCGAAGATACTTGATACTACACGGTCCTTGCTTCGCTAGGTTTATGACACGGTGCTTGGCGAAATCTCACGTATTTATTGGAGATGCCCCGGGCCGCTTGCACTACAGTACTACCAGCTGGACCATGGCTAGGCCCTAGCTGCAGATTTAACATCAGTGTTGGGTCCCGATAATAATCTCTGGGCGTCAGCGTTCCTGTTTTCGGTCACGCTACCATTTCTCGCCATGAGGGAACAAACTATGAACCATAATTCACCATTATGGAGTTCCAATCGACAGAACCGACAGTCAGCTAAGATATAGTCGGTCTGATGCAGGCGAATGCTTCCTGTTTCCGCTGCCTAGCTTTATAAAGCATGGTCAATGACCAACAGGCCATATGGCTTCATGCATCGACGGCAGCACATTGTCCTATTCCTTGAAGTTTGAAGCCTGAGTCACCTTTCGCAACGTGAAACCAACTTGTTTGTAGAATGGCAAGATGATCCTGGGCACTGACTAGATAAGGTGCAATATCTATATCTAATACAGGCAGATTTGCCACACATCATGATTGGCCGCTTGAAGAGCGCTTTCTGGTACATCGCCAACGCCGCGCGGAACAACCGCGAAGCAGCCATGCCGGCGGCTGCGGCGCTCAGCAGTACTAGATGCAGTCCAAAGAAGGACCTAGTATCTTTCTGTGCGCACTTCTCATCTACTGTATGGCAGGTCCCACCATAGCATAGTCTCAATTGAATCATGGACAACTTCACTATCGCCAACACAGACACCGTTCATCTTCAGTATTCCACACAGTGGTTTCATGGTATGTTCCATGCCAACCTCTTGATTTGTCTGAATCTCCAGTTTCAGGCAACTGGACGGACTTCTCCACCCAGCCACCAACGAACGTGTCGTTATTGAGCTCCGATGACTTGCAAGCGCAGCTGGTGCTGAGGTTTCCGTGTGAGTATCGTACAGCATATTCCTCTCGCAATAAACAGTTGATTTGTACCGGCTAGCTCCCGCCACAGGCTTTTATTATTATGGAATGAAACGCTCGGGAGGAGGTTCGTACAGGATATGCATAGACTGCGATCCTAACCAGCCCGCTGGCCCTTTCTATACGGTTGATGCCTGGAATAAAACGGACGACGGTCACAACCCACCAGTGCGATGTCCTCTTTGATAATATACGTCTCTGCCCTCTTACTCTGCAGCTTAGGTCGTTCTCTATTCCAATCTAACTCTTTCGAATGACTTCCATACCATCGTATTGCAAAATACGAATGATACCCGAGGCCATCCGCAAGGTGTATCCCAGATTACCCTCCAGCAGTTCGTGATAACAAGCCCTAAAGGTCAGATCTTTCAGTACACATCTCTTACTGTACTTTCTGAGTAACTGCATCTAGTTCTAAGCCCCACTGTGACTGTGATTGGCACTGGTGCAGCCATCACAGCGACCACTTCGCCGGGGCCGACGTCCACCGGCGCCTCGGTTACATCTTCAACAACTAATCCAGGCATCATTGCAGGAAGCGTCGTCGGTGCCCTCGTGGTGTTAGCCTTGTTGCTTGGTGTGGGTCTCTGGGTATTCCGTAGGCGACGAACCAGCATACCCCCATCTATCGAAGTGGCCCCGGCCATACAAGAAGGGACGGAGCCCGATCCATTTGTTGTTCGCCCATCGCAACCTCCCCAGTCAAAATTCAGTCGTACGTTTGATCGCCTTGGGCCGTCATTTGTAGCTGATTCGGGCATTATGACAGGAAATCAGCGGTCGGTTTCTCTTGCAGCTCCGGGACGAAGGTCCACTGACCGATACGTTTCGGGATTGACAGGTTTTTTAACCCAGCTTCCTCGAATTCTGGTACTGTGACTTCATCAAGATCACAAACTGCGCTGTTTCCCTCCCGCCCTTACATACCACACCCACACACAGCACTGGACGCCGGTCCGGTACCACCTTCAGAGGATGGAGACACCCTTCCCCCAGATTACGCACAAGTCTTCGTCTCGCGAGCTGCAGGGTCCCAATCTCATCCAGCCGATGATGCCACGCCGCACAGAACATCAGAGCCTGCGTCCTCCACATCTTTGGACTTGAAACAAACCTGACGTCCTCAGGGGAACTTTTTTTGTTTGGTAACACTCTTTTTGCCTTCGATGATTACACGTATCCGAATGCTCGGGCGGACGAGCGTTTACTATACTGGGGTATCAGTGATTTGAGATATCTAAGAGCTTTTATGATTCATTGTTAATGTTTCGAAATTCGAGTCAGAATATATACTAGAATCATATGTTTGTCACATGATAGACTGGGACGATCTGAATCGCCCCAGGACAACAGGCGTCAGCTGTAACCCTGCTGCTTGAGTGCCGACTAAGTTTCTCAGTATTATCGGCCATCGTATTCGTTGTCTAAGCTGTAGAATGACTTCGTTTGATCTGGGTGCAAATTTGCGCCTTCTTATCTGATGCTATGTACAAATCGTATCGCGCTGGCCGAATTTCAGTATCCTGCTTATTTGCCCCAATCATCAACCCTCTTAAGCTCAGGTGTTCCCTTCATTGGTGCGCTTGAGAACTTGGTCTCTACGAATACCTTTTCAACACCGTCCTGACGCTTGTCAAATGCTTTGTAAAGCTTGGCCCTGTTTGTCGTGCTCGTTACTTTATCGTCAGTGAAGGACAAGATTTATAAAGCACGCACATGTCCTCGAGCGGCACACGGTGGGTAATCATGAAGGTAGGATCAAACTTTCCAGGGATGATGTAGTCATTGAGGATCTCTTCCCAGTACCGATGCACAGGGGCTACCATTGCAATATCAGTCGATAATACTCGAACTGAGCGAACTGATGATACTCACCCTGACCATTCCCGATTAGCCTTATACCCTTTTCCATTACGGCTCCAATATTGAACTGATTGGTGTATCCGGAACTGACAGCAGAAGCAGAATATGAGCAATTGAATCGCAAGCATCTACGAACTCACTAGGCAGCGGTAATGCCCACACGACCCATCTTCCTCACAGCAACAATCGCCTCGTTCAATGTCTCGGGCACATCAGTCTCGAGCATGAGCGCCTTCTGCACCTTGTGCACTAACGTTTTCGGCTCATGGAACGTTCCTTGAATGAAATGATCTATCGTCATAAAGTAATGAATAAACAACGCGTCCGACACACCACAATCTAAAGCGACATCAAGACCCCCCGGGACAAGTTCCAGGAGCTTTTTGGAGACGTTCGTATCAACGGAAAAATCAACCACCTCGGCTCCGGATTTCTCCTTTGCGAAATTGAGGCGCTCTGGAATGCAGTCGATACCGATGACCCGCGATGCACCCTTCAACTTCGCCCATCTGATGACGCATTGGCCGATAGGACCCAACCCCTGCAAACGAGATTAAAGCCTATTTACGGGGAAGGTAAGACCTACCCAGACGCCAACCACGTCGCCTTCCTTTACACCCGTGTCGTGGACGCAGTGGTACGAAGTTGGAACGACGTCTGACAAATACAGGGCCTGCTCGTCGGTAACTTGGTCCGGAACGGGCAGGAGGTTAACGTTGCCAAAGGGAACCTAATCTCTCACAGATCAGTTACTTCGATAGGATAATATTATAACACTTACCCTAACGTACTCCGCTTGGCCTCCTGGAAACCCCCGGTGAAATGGGAATAACCGAAAAAGCCTTAGCAACCACAGCACGGCTGTAAACCATCAGCTGATTGTGATATGGAGAAGAACATACCCGCATCTCTTTGTCCGTACATGTAGTTTTGGAGCGACGAATTGTTGGTCCTGTCACAGAAAGAGCTCAACTTCTGCTTGCAGTAGCTACATGTGCCACAGGCAATCTGGAAACTCGCAACAACTCTTTGTCCAATGGTTAAGTTCTTGACGTTCGGTCCTACTTTCTCGACCTTTCCCATAAACTCATGACCCAAAATATCACCCTTTTGCATGGTAAGTATCTCCCCATGGAGAAGATGCAGATCGGAACCGCAGATGGTCGTTCCCGTTACTTGAACGATGACATCGTTCTCCTCTGTAATGTTAGGAATAGGGGCATCTATGAGTCGTACATCGTTGCTCCCAAACCTTCACGAAAGATTAGCTTCAAAAGAGTCACTAGTGCACAGGTAAGACGCACCATGCGAGAGCCTTCATGGTAGAGCCGTCCTCCCCAGCCTTGTACTCTGGTTTCGCGGCGGTAGGAGGAGGACCCATTTTCTATGTGATATGAGTATAGTTGCATTTGACCCTATGCAACTCACGTCTTGAATAGCATTGGCAGCAGCTTGCATCCTGGAAGAGCCTATACGAGTGCAGTCGTATTTTACGTTGAAGGGAACCGGAAAGTAGAAATGACCTCATCGCGAAAAAAAAGTGTTTATATGCAACGTCTCAAGGCATACGGTATTGTGACGCAGGTCGTCCTCAACATCTTGCATCAGAATCGGCTGTACAAACTTCCAATGATATCATATCACGTGACAACGCGACATGGATCTGACTCAGATCCCATTGATGAAGGAAGGTCATACATAATCTTGAAAGATGTATTCTTCTGAGAGGAATTGTGTGGAGTCCGCTGGCACTGAAGTTCTTGGACTCCATAAGTACCTTGATCATATAATTTCTACAGCCTGAGGATGAGAACTGGCGGGGGAAAATAAAACTTTACACTAATTGTCACTGGAATCTAGAAGGCACAATCATGCCTTCCAATTTCAGAAGTTGAGGTCACCAGCACAAGAAAGAAGTTCATAGCTGAGAATGAAATTTGAACCCCGCAATCTCTTGTGGACATCACATATATTGTCTCTTCCTCTTCTGCCTACCCAAGTCTCATCGCGCCTATCGTCGATCTATGTCGAACGATCGACCTATACCACCTTCTCAAACAGAGGTAGAAGGTTGGATGGTGTTAGGTGAATACTTTGGCCTCAGGTCCTCAGCTGTGCCAAGTGAGAGTACCATTAAACAAATTGTTCTCAACAGATGGATCTTCAGCTCACGACTCCAATGAGTCAAACTTATCCGAGGAAGAATCTGTTGCACCAAGGAAGCGGAAGGTCACAAAAGGTTCCCTTTCACCTAGGGCTGCCAAAAGTCCCAGACTATCCATAAATGATATCTCTGTCAAATCCACGGGTCCATTATCATTTGGTAGTCAACACGGATATTCACTCGGTACTGCCAGTGCAAGTGCATCAACGATCACGCATACTGGGGCCTCGGGTAGTGGCCAGGGCAATGCCTCGGTCTCGAAGGGCGATGCATCCATTTCACTCGGTTCTTCCGGCGTGACGCGTCTCAAGAACCGTCTTCCTGGAGTTTCTAGCGCTCCTAGACCGATACAACGATCTAGCATCCCGGATGGCAATGGAAGTCATTTTAAAATTGACAGGCCAAAGGTTCCAAGGTCTAGCCAAGTGGCTTCCACAGCCCAATCGTCCGCTTCAGCATCAACGCTCAAGGCCAAGGAACAGGATCATGATAATCGGAGCACTTCTTCAGATAGCTTACCTGAGCCCAGTGTACTTTTGCGTTCCTTCAGCAGCCCCACCACCCACAGCAAGCGGAAAGACCCCAATGTCACCGGAAATACCAAGGACACTGCCAGAAGGAAACTCAACCGTGGTATTGCATACAGCTAATTCTACAAGCATGAAGACTCATCTGCTTTTTTAACCCTTAGCATCTAACATGGCGTCAATTACGGGGCGCCAGAAGGCGTTTAATGCTAGAACATCCAACCCCGGTATGATAAGACATGTCATTTGTGCAGCTCATTCATTGTTTTCTAGACTTAGTGACCTCTGTGAACAAGCCACACTTGGTAGATGATGCCGGTGTAATCGTCATATCCTCGGATTCGGAAGTTGAAGCGCAAATCACTGTCAAGAAATCGTATTCACGCCATTTGCAATCGTCGACTCGTAACAACCCGGCGGATTTGGGACAAGATAATGAACAAACGACAAAGGCGTTTTTGTCCGATTCTGATGGCGCGATTGACCTGACGAATGACCAGGATATACCTTCAATACATCCGACAGAGCAGACTAGGGAAGCAAAGGGTAAAGACGACATAGGACGATTACCTAAAACTGACGTGCCCGATACGTCCTTACGGTCTTCGATCGTTTCGCGTGCACATGTTCCAGTGCAAGAACAGTTAAAAGGATCTAACGCCGCCTCTCACGCGACGCAACCAGACAGATATATCCCCTCCGATCTTGAATCCCGACGTACGACAGCTAGTCCTGTAGTTAGGTTGCCGTTACCTGCAAATAATGGAGATTGCTCGAACCGCCAGCTGTCCTCCAAGATATCCACACCAGTGGCGGGATCCTCCAATGCCGCGACAAAGACAATGGGTCAAACACAGCCCTCGCTCGCGGATGTAATCTCAACCTCTCTGGGAGGGACTTCTTCGACCCCCAAAGTCCACAGGCCACTTAGGCCTCTTCATGACGTTCCTCGACCAACGCAGCTCCTTCGTTCATCTTCGTCGAAGGTTGTTCCTCCCCGGAAGCTTGCGCCTCCAGCTGTGGGTACTGAGATAATCGATCTCTGTGACTCGGATGAGCCGATGGATGCCGACGATGTCCCTGCCTCAGAGCTAGTGCCTTCACGGACTCTTCGCGACTCAGCAGTGACCGGTGATCTTGCACAACCTACGGTCCCTCAAGACGAGGGGAAATCCCCCGTTCGCCTTACAAGTGTAGTTACTCCACCGCGCGTGTCGTCACCACACATTGTTCCGACTTCTTCCAGCCTCCCCAATTCATCCCCATTACCCCCTGTGCTCAGTTCCATATCTACCGCACACCTCGAAAGCATTGACATGGACACTACCTTTGCTGATCCCTTAGCGGCCGTGACAAGCGAATTTTCAGATTATCCAAATGATATTACTTTATCTCTGGGTGATGCTGTCGAGACTAATCCCGAAGGCTCAAGCAACTGTAAACACTCAGCGAGGTCGAACTCACCAAATCCATCAGTTAAATCCTCTGATAAGGGATCTTACGGGACTCGCTCTCCGAGTTCACCCTTGGGAAGTCTACAGGCGTCCAGGCGTTCCAGTAGCTTCGGGACAGGTTCAGCCCCGGATATCATGGCCCCCTTTTTCAGATGCATCTTGACGCGCGCAGGGATAGCACAGGGCGGGACCCTAATGTACGCCTCGAACTTTTAGGTGGTGGTAATAATCGTATACAACCCTTCTTTCAGAAAGCTGGTTATACTGAAGAAGACATGGACCGCGAAACATTGTCCGAAGTGAGTCATGTGTTTTCCCTACTGAGGGTTTTCCGACTTGACGTGTGCCAGGGTACACCTGCCGTAACCAATGACTCTCACAGCTCTGTTAGCGAGCGGCTGTCGCCAGCAACATCGTCTGGAATGGGTAAGTCCGCTGGCACGCGCAGCGAGACCTCGGAGCTGTCAGTTCAGCGCGCTCGGAAGACAACCCGAAAGGACACTGCGCGAGTATATCTAGATGTCGCTGAAGCCATTAGCGAATCTCATAGGCTGGAGACCATGGAGGTTGACGTGAGTGGTGTCATGATGTGAACCGTATATCTTGCGACTTAGTGGGGATGCCGCATATATAGACACAATACGACGCGACTGTTACGACGCTGTCCAAACCACTCTCGACTGTCAAGGAACCGGACTTCTCAAAGTTGCGTGCTGACGTTCCTCCTCTCGATGGTCGTCTTTCCGCGGCAATCAAATGGCCTGCGGAGAAAGTGCCGGTTGAGCTTCACGAGATGATCAACCACCTGCCGCTTAACTATCATTACAACCCGCAGATGAAGCACATATTCGAAGCAATGATGGAGGAGAATACGGCAGATGATGAACCCACTTCACCTCGGATTGAGATTTACGGTGGGAGGAGCGGACCTGTCACACCCCCGTGGGAGTTCTACTACACTAACAAGGTCTTACACGGCGAGGGTGTTCCACGTTCGAACAAGAGGAACCTCGAAGGCTGCAGTTGTATAGGTCCTTGTGATCCAAAATCCAAGACTTGCGCATGTGTTAAGCGACAGATGGCATGGGTAGAAGGTGACAAAAGCGTCAAAGGTTTCCTTTACAACAAGAAGGGCAAACTGCTAGATCCAAGTCATCCCGTCTTTGAATGTAACGATGCGTGCGAGTGCTCCGAGGATTGTATGAACAGGGTCAGAGCTAGGGTTTCTCCATGTGTGGCTTTTCTGATACATATTACTAGGTCATTCAGCGCGGTCGTCGACATGGCATTTCCATTATACACACCAAAACCAAAGGATGGGGTAAATCTTGTCCTCATGTTCAATATGCCCATATCTGACGTCATAACTTTAGGCGTTTTTGCCGACGAGAAAATTCCTCGAGGAACCTATATGGGGATTTATGCTGGTGAAATGGTTCTCGAATCTGAGGCAAATGAGCGGGGAAAGTGAGACTTGCACTGATTGTGCTGAGTACTGACTGATGACATCCCAGACTGTATGACGAGTTTGGAAGAACCTATTTGTTTGACATGGATTTTTACCACCTTCGGAAGCTGGATGAAGACTGCCAGAAGAGATCTGGTAATGAACCTTTGTCTCAAGCTTCCCCGTCCGGTGAGAAAGAAGCGCGATTTTCAAGCACTTACACTATCGATGCCTTTCACGTTGGCAATGTGAGTTTATAGCAATTGGAGATCTATTGTATGACGACTCACGCACTCCTTTCTTTCAGTTCACTCGCTTCTTGGTACGCTAAATTATATGTCTGTAACTCCAAGCTAACAACCCGCCAGAACCATTCATGTGACCCAAATTGCCAAATTACGGCAAGCTATGTCAACGAACCAGACTTACGCAAGCCAAGGCTGACAATCTATACTTGCCGCGATGTGCGTCAGGGCGAGGAGCTCAC
This sequence comes from Gautieria morchelliformis, assembly GCA_015179125.1. Lineage (NCBI taxonomy): Eukaryota > Fungi > Basidiomycota > Agaricomycetes > Gomphales > Gomphaceae > Gautieria > Gautieria morchelliformis. The sequence goes on from WHVA01000240.1 coordinate 92,925, forward strand.
CTTTGCCTATTTCGGGACCCAAGACGACGACGAAGAGGAAGAGGCGGATGAAGTAGCCGAGCATGGGCAAGTAAAGGTGAAACTGGTATGTTCTTCGCCTATATATTTACTGTCGGCAGGCTTGTTTAACAGCTGTCATTAGGTTAAAGAAACCTCGACTCATAAAAAGCAAGCAGTTCATATACCTTGCTTGTGTGGGGCTGCAAACTGTCGTGGGCAGATGTTTTAATCTAGTGGGCGTCGCGGTGGAGCTGTATTCTTTATGATTATCCCCTATCACTGCTTAGATAAACCGTGTCATTGGAGCTGTATACGTACTGTAACTTGATCCAGATTTTATAATGGTTAATGAATGTCAACTAACCCATATTACACCCGTTTGCAGTACCTAAGGCGCGCGTCGGATTTGCTTCCGTTTTAGCGCGCAGACTTCGAACAACGATATCTTGCTTGATATCGCTCCGATTCGCTTGAAATTTCATATCTGAAGCTATGTGGGCCATAGCTAGGGCATAGAACTAAAAAATCCGAATAAAACAAGCATTTTTTATTTTGCATTTTGGGTGCTGAGGGGGGAACAATGTCAAGCTTAGCTTACTGTATGTAGTTCAATGCAGGTTTTAATTTTGTTTGCTACTTTGTACTAATGGTGAGAACCCACTACAGGAGAATCTCCAGAAGAGGGTGTCATAGGATTGGAGAGGAAGGGCTTAGCTTCTTCTGACATTGGATCAGTGAGATCTGACGGTAGGCGTTCATTCTCGATGTCGGATTTCCTCCTGTGTAGCATAAGCCCCGAAATCTTTGATCCCTTCCGCACCGAGTGCCAATGCACCATAAGGCAACTTCGCCGATCCTGACACGTTCTTGAGCTCGGAAACCGCGGGGGCGCACGCGTATGCGGTGGGGTGAGGGGCGCGGAGGTGCTGGGGTGGGCGAGCTGGTATAGGAGGACGGGGTGGTGGGGGAGTGGGCGGCGGCGGGTGCGGGTGCGGGTGCGGGTGCGGGTGCGGGTGCGGGTGCGGGTGTGGGTGCAGGTGTGGGTGCGGGTGTGGGTGCGGGTGTGGGTGCGGGTGTGGGTGCGGGTGCGGGTGTGGGTGCAGGTGCGGGTGCGGGTGCGGGTGCGGGTGTGGGTGCAGGTGCGGGTGCGGGTGCGGGTGCAGGTACGGGTGCGGGTGCAAGTACGGGTGCAGATGCGGGTGCAGGTGCGGGTGCAGGTGCGGGTGCAGGGACGGGTTGGGCGGCAACGCGAAGGACGCGGGGGCGGAGGTGGGCGAGCTGGTGTAGGAGGACGGGGTGGTGGGGAAGCGGGCGGCGGCGGGTGCGGGTGCAGGGACGGGTTGGGCGGCAACGTGAAGGACGCGGGGGCGGAGGTGGGCGAGCTGGTGTAGGAGGACGGGGTGGTGGGGAAGCGGGCGGCGGCGGGTGCGGGTGCAGGTACGGGTGCAGATGCAGGTGCAGGTGCGGGTGCGGGTACAGGGACGGGTTGGGCGGCGACGCGAAGGACGCGGGGGCGGAGGTGGGCGAGCTGGTGTAGGAGGACGGGGTGGTGGGGAAGCGGGGGGCGGCGGGTGCGGGTGCAGGTACGGGCGCAGGTGCGGGGACGGGTTGGGCGACGACGCGAAGGACGCGGGGCGCACGCGTACGCGGCGGGGTGAGGGGCGCGGAGGTGCTGGGGTGGGCGAGCTGGTGCAGGAGGACGGGGTGGTGGGGGAACGGGCAGCGGCAGGTGCGGGTGCAGGTACGCGTGTCCTGGGACACGAATGTGCCTGGGCCGTGGCGCTCTGCGGGAGTCGAGTGGTCAGACACCCTGGTATGAGGAATACGGGCCGGGATACTCATGGAAGTTGGCCACTGGGGTTATGGGGTATGGGGGAGTTGACAGGGAGCTGCTGGTACTTGACGGCGAGCCTGTGGAGCTAAGCGAAAAGGCGCGATTGAAGAACAGGGTCAGCGGATGCTTCGAAGCCTGGGGCAAGTTCATATGGAAGACGAGTGCCGAACCAAGAGAGGCTGAAGTGTCTGTGCGTGGTGTTGTCGATGGTGCAGCGCGGCAAGCCGCCTATTATGAATCGGCATAACCCAACCAAGTTCGACTTGCCTTACCAACAATGGGAAATAACAAAAATAAAAGACAGCCCCCCACCAAGTCAACACGAGCAACGAAAAAGGTCAAAGAACCTCCAGAGGAACTGTTACCTGACATAGCGGGAATTCAGGGCAAAGGTCGGTTTATATATAATGATGCTATTTCAAGCTCACCAGTTATTTAGAATCTGTTCAAACTACTAGCACTTTTCGACCGCAACGTCAGGCGGCAAAAAAAGTAACTTTTGAAGACTTAGAATCTGAGTCAGGGTCTTCATATGAGGAAGAGACCCAGCCGGCTCAAAGTGCATCCGAGTCCGAAGCCGAGCCCAACAACCCTAATAGAGACTCAGAGTCTGAATAGTTAGTAGAGGTGGCAGTTCCCAAACAGGTAAAGGATATTGATGAACCTGGTATGCCATCATATTTTTCATTTATAATTTGATGCTCATTTCACGGCCTAGTAATTATCTTGCGTGTTCCGGACGGCACTGAAGCTGAAGGGTTTGTTGAGCGTGTGAAGCTTCCTGCCAATGTCAGTTACAAGAAGGTCGAGGAACATATCTTCAAAGCGATAGGGTGCTATCAAACAGTGAAAAAGATGCCGCACCTAGCTTACCGGCTCAAAGGTGTGCAAGATAAACACCTTTCGAAACTGGCAAAAGAAGAGGACTGGGACAACCTTAAGGATGATGTGAAGGGCGCTCAGGCAAGGAAGAAAAAGGGCGATGCCAGTGGCGTGGAAGTAGACATCGTTCTGGATGAAAGTGTACGTGTGCGTGTGACTTCGCATGGCAGCCGCATCTGATATTATAAGAATTATAGTACATCGCATCGCTTCGCCATACACTTTCCAGGAAAAGGGACAAAACTGTGACAAATGCAGCTGGCAGGGGCAAAAAGAAGAAAGCTCGTATTCAGGACTTGAACACCGATTCTGACACTGAAGGATCTGAGATCGAAGAGCATGGCCTACCAACAAAACGGGAAAGGGATTTCATGGAGGCGTTGAAGGCAGAGTATTCAAACTGTGGCAAACCGGCATGTTCTTCAAAAGTCTGCAAACTGAATAAGAACGGAGAGCACACGCATTTATCATGGTGCCAACTCCAGTCCTGGGTAACAGCCTTGGTGAGTACAACCTTTGCATTTATATGTATTACTCACTGCTAATAATGCGAATTTAGGTTTCTAACATTCACAGGGTCACTCTGAAAGTTCCTCCAAACAACGCTCACTTCCAAGATTTCCATTATCGCAAAGACTCCATTCAAAAAGAGAAGACCGATGAAGGGTCAACGGCGAACCTGCCCGGCGCTGCATTGGGTCTTCAAGGATCATTTCCTATGATGATGTTCCCACCAATTGACTATCGAATGTTTGCTCAGAACATGGTCCTGAACCGCCCTGTTACTCCAGTCAATCCTGACAAGAGACCGGAACAGTTGACCCCTGCGACTCCCGGTGATATCGCTTACCCAAGCATCAAAGAGTTTCTTGACGATGTCCGTAATTGGCCTGAGGCTAGGGGGCGGAACATTGACGAATTCAAAGGTAAATTTGAAGCAAACAACGTTTACTTCCTAAATGAACTGAAGGAGGTGACGGCTGATGTGCTCATGGCCAACATCGGGATGTCATGGGGTGACGCGAATTTCATCAAAGGAGCGGCTAGAAAGGCTATAAGGAAGCTTGCTAAGAAGGTGTGAGAGGGAGGGAGGCAAGCAGAATTATGCCAGTAGGACACAATAATTAGATTTACTATATACATCAAAAAGAACAATTTAGAGAATTATGGATATTTGAGATCGGCGGCCTTAGTACCGTCTGAGGCAGCGCACGGCACATTATTGGTATTTAACCTTGAGGCCGCTACCACCAACACACCGCAAGAATGTAGATGGTTCACTTGTCACGTGACTTGTCCGCATGTTGACAACAGCTCTGCCTCTCAGACTCGCACAACATAGTTCTTTACTTGTTGTCTGCCTCTAATTCTCAATATTTGTTATTCCAGATGCCATCAACACCGCCCCAATCTCTCAAGCTTCCGTTGATGACGAGCACACCATATAGCGCCAGTTCCAGTAAATCTCATGAATCACACATTCGGACCCAGGATGATTTGAAAAAGCTGATGAAGGGTGAGTTCTCCGGTGCGATATTCGAGAGTAATTCTCTGCTTGAAGAGCGCTGTCGGGCGGATCAAAAAATTGTCGACGCTGTCCTATCCAAACTGGAACCTGGCATGTTCTGGGACAGCCCAACCGACACTTTCAAGGAATGGCCCAGCCGCACTGGTCCAGAAAGCGCTCATTATGCGCCGTTGGAGTGGTTACTCAACAAGATTCTGTCCATCTCCTCCCAAAAGCTGCCGAATGGCAATATCCACCGAGGTCTTCAGTTTTACGTGAACGGTCGGGAAATGGCTGAAGGACTTGACACAGACTCCCCCCTAAAACCAGACCTTGTTGGTTGTCAGTCTGTTGGTGAGAGCCGAGGCTCGAAGCCGAAGCTCTCATGGAACGAGGCTGAAATTTGCATAGAGGTGAAGAATACTGGCCTGGTTTGATCCTGCAGTCAAGCACGTACGGCGCTGTATGTTCACACACCGATTGGATAGACTCTTCGTCACTGTTATCCATTTCAACAATGCAACGATGGGGGTGCACTTCGGATTTTATTCTCGCATGGGTCTGGTTGTTACGCCGGAACTTGACCTCTCGAAGGAGGGAGGCTTTAAAGGATTTGTCCGCGGAGTGGTTGGGATTAATTCTTGGACCGACACAAACCACGCTGGAATCGATACTACTCGTACCATCACAGACATTGCGATTCCCGAGAGGGGTATATTCAAGATTTCGAAAACACTTTGTGACCGACGTTGCGTTCGCGGACGAGCAACGCGTGTGTATCTTTTGGTCAAGAAGGGTGCGTTTTGACGTTTAGAGATCTGGGCCAGTAGTTAACAATTGGGTTTGAAGATGCAACCGCCACCGATGGTTCTCCCGCTCAACCTTCGTCCACTCACCGGTATAACTTACGAAGTCACCAACCCCCGCGTTCTCAGCCTGGAAAAGAGACTGACGGTCGAGAACCCTTGAGGTTGAAGGGAGGCATATCTTTTCTCTTGCCGGACACTGTCATTCTGAAAGATTCATGGCCATTGAAAACCCATAACGAAGAAGGCACAATGTTTGGAGCGTTATCGGGTGGATTTGGACTGCCAGACATCCTTGTCTCATACCCTGTCGAGGACGGAATGGATAAGCTCATACCTGATGACGCAACGTATTGGCCTGTGTGTGCGCCAGAGCCATACGCCGGGGTTAGGCCTGACGAAGAATACATATGCGATCTGTTTTTGAGACCCGAGGGACGTCACTGCGAGCTGCACAAAGTCCTCGATTGCTCGTGCGTTGCATAGTGCACGCCATGTTGGGTATGTGAACGAAGAGGGCATCGGACATGATTTACCTATAATGGTGATCGACAGGGCATTTTGGGCTGTTTAAGAACGGCTGGTTGCACCGGACGTAAGCGTCGGGAACGTCATGCTGATGGATGAAGCTGAGCGGCCGCCTGTGGCAGAGTACGTACCGTCTTTCACATCAGTCCTTTCGTTTTTTTATGTTTGCTTCAGTTTTGCCGTGACTCGAGAAGTTACTAGATGTGTGGGATTCATATGCGATGGGGACCAGGCGATTGTTGGATGGATCAGAAGTGGGAATTAGCAAAGCATCGCTCGGTGGGTCTTTAGTTGCTGTGTGCGGCTTGTGATTTACATGGTTCTAGGGTACGCTGCCTTTCATGTCTCAGGCGCTGATTGTTGCTTGGGACTCTGGAACGCAAGTTGTGCACCAAGTAATTGATGACCTGGAGTCGTTTATATGGGTTTTATTTTGGTCGATTCTGGAGATTCTGGAGACCAAGGGGGCACTCGGGCGACTAGAACAGAATTACCGTCAAACGATGCTCTCCGACGAGTTACCTGTGTTACAAGCTAGGGGAAGTTTCCTTGATAGGTTAAAGCAACAGGATGCCGCGAAAAACTTCTCCACGGGCTTCAAGCCATTCTCCAAACTCTTGATTCAATGGTTAACGCTTTCTCGGGAGACTGCTCTGGAATGGCTGACACCAGACTTCGTTAAGGTGAACGCCGATGAGTACACTTTACAGGCCACCAAGCCATACAGGCAGTATGTAACGATTGGGCTTGAATCTCTTTCAGACCTGCCAGAGAGTTGGGATTATGTTAATGAGGGGGGAAATGACAGGTGAAGAGAGAGGATGAGCTGGGAAAGACCGCATGTAACGCATATAATATTATGAGATCCTGTAGCCACTGTAGGAAGAGCGGGCACTTACAATGAGTACTTTTGCACTACTAAGTGTTGTTTACCAATATCATCCATCACATTGCAGATAATTTTCAACATTCTGACAACAAAAAAATTACATTACAGTAGTACAACTGCACTACAGATAGCCACAGTCCTTCATCCACCCTCGCGCATGTCTGCGTGTAATCCGATCCAGTGCCTCGTAGAGAAACATGAATAGCTCAGCCCTCTCCTTACTTGCAACACATGCACGGAACTCGGCACCATGACGTCTGAGGTGAGCTTTGATGAAGGAGAATGATTCTTCGATCGGGTTGAGATCGGGCGAGTACGGCGGAAGATACATCAGTTTGATTCCTCTGCAAATGCAAGATTAGACACTAGTGAAAACAGTTATAATGGTAAAAACCTTTGGGCACATAAGAGTGAGACCTCAGGTATGTGGTGAATGGTGCAGTTATCCATAACAAGAACGCTCTGTGGTGCCGGGTAAGGGTTCATTACCTCTAAAAGGCCCTTCAGAAACCCAAGGAACTCTGGACCGTCATATGCCCCTAATTTGATATGGCTATAGATGATTCCATCTTGTGAGAGCGCCGGAAGGATTGAAAATCTGAGTGGATATTAGCGATACAATAATGGAGGCCCGTGCACAAATCGTTACCTTTCGCCCCTTTGGAAATGTGCTCGCACTCGAGGCCTACATCCCTTGTAAGCCCATCCCATTAGTCTATACGTTGTGCGAAGGTCAATTGCGCTTTCATCTGTGAAAACCAAACGGTCCGGTGGTTCACTACCAATATGAAACTGGAAAGCAGTCCGCGAGGCTTCACAGCGCTCTGCGGCTGCCCGTGAAAGCTGGATTGGAGACAAATATAAAGGTTGTCATTCTTCGAGGATTTAATGACTCACTTTCTTTCTTTGCAAGCCAAGATGTCGAAGGTCCTCCAGACAGTTGATATACTGACTAAAATACCATGCTGCACCTCTAGCTCTTCGACAAGCTCATCGAGGTAAAGATCGGGCGAGTGTTCAAGAAGCGCAAGAAGAAACTGTTATAAAATAAAATAAGCTACAGCTAAACACAGACATGAATTACTTACTTCACTCTGAGCTGAGATCATTTTTGACCCATGAGATAGCCGCTTTGGCTCTGCCACGACGTCTCCAACATCCCGCCAGAGTTTGATTGTGCGTTGAACTACACATAGTGACATATCGAGGTCAATTGCAATATCGGTTGATTTCTTGTTGAGCTTGAATTTTTGGTGTATAACGCGATCCCGCAGATCCTTGCTGTACATGTGACGAACAGGTTTAGGGTTTCCAGGGCGAGGCATATGAGCGATGGTGTGGGTAGTACATACAAGGAGAACGGAAGTTCCCGAAACACACACCCTGACCAAGAATTCTATGACATGAATCGTGCGACAGCATTTGCACCCTTACTCCCAATGCTGAACCCCAACTCAAGTGTAATTTTCAGGTGTCGAATGGCCACTATCCCGTTTTTATTGGTGAATTTGCTACTTATGCTTACTTTACATCCTCGCTGAGAGGGCCGTCATGCGTCCCAACTACAAGTCCACCACTGTGACTTGAAGCGCCCCTTCTACTCGTACAAGCACGAGCAGTTCCTTCCTGTCGTCCACCCGCACCCCAACCGACCGCGGCTCCATCACTCCTACCATCAACACCCTCGCGATGACCACCGCCACGTCCCGCGCCTCCACCCGCTACCGCAACACCAACCGCGGCGATGCCCTCCCACACCTCGAGGGCCGCCAGCCCAGTCGTGTCACGTCCGCGCTCCCGTCCCTCTACCGGCTGCCGTTTGGGCCGGTATCCCCCATGTCCCCTGCGTGGAGTCCCCTGGGTGTCAAGGTGTGTCGACGCCCCCGCACCCTGCTAACCATATGCCCAGTCTCCTCATGATGAGCTCCATGTCGTCCATGCTGCAATCGCACCCACACCTGCACCCGTACCTGCACCCGCACCTGCACCCGCACCCGCACCAGCCACCGCCCGCTCCCCCACCACCCCGTCCTCCTACACCAGCTCGCCCACCCCAGCACCTCCGCGCCCCTCACCCCACCGCATACGTGTGCGCCCCCGCGGTTTCCGAGCCGGCGAAGTTGCCTTATGGTGCATTGGCACTCGGTGCAGAAGGGATCAAAGATGCTATTACGAACTTTGATGACGCGTATGTTCCACGTTATATGATCCCTCAGATTTTCGGGGCTTATGCTACACAGGAGGAAATCCAACATTGAGAATGAACGCCTACCGTCAGATCTCACTGATCCAACGTCAGAAGAAGCTAAGCCCTTCCTCTCCAATCCTACGACACCCTCTTCTGGAGATTCTCCTGTAGTGGGTTCTCACCATTAGTACAAAGTAGCAAACAAAAGTAAAACCTGCATTGAACTACATACAGTAAGCTAAGCTTGACATTGTTCCCCCCTCAGCACCCAAAATGCAAAATAAAAAATGCTTGTTTTATTCGGATTTTTTAGTTCTATGCGCTAGCTATGGTCCACATAGCTTCAGATATGAAATTTCAAGCGAATCAGAGCGATATCAAGCAAGATATCATTGTTCGAAGTTTGCACGCTAAAACGGAAGCAAATCCGACACACGCCTTAGGTACTGCAAATGGGTGTAACAAAAGCCCTGGCGCACAGCCAGCACCATTTTCTCACAAAGAAATTTGTTCTCATCGGTAGTTCAAGTACAGGGGATGTCAGGGGACACCCTGTTTTCCATTTCCAGTTCCGACACCACACCCAGTTCTGACTCCCATTTCTGACTCCGCTTCCAGTTCCGATTCCATCTCCACCTCCGCTTTCGGAAATGATTCCACTTCTGGGAGAACTTCCACCAGTTCTGTTCGCCTTGCCAGTTCCACTCCAATTTCCGACTTCCACTCTCGGAACAGTGTCGGAAATCAAGCGACTTGCGTAATAGGTGGCATCAAGGGTCGATCAAGGGTCAGGGAGGTCAGGAGGATGCAGGATTGATGGCGGGTGCCAAGTGTTGTCCCTGGCTGCGCAGCGTAGTATAATACGGGCTCGCTGACATTGGGGGTCCTTAGACTTTTCTCTTTGGATTTCCCCTTGTCAGTCAGTTGTGTGGTAGTGTGATCTCCACAACCAGCCAGGGTTGCCCTTACAGGGGAGTGTTGTAAAATCGGCGATACTTGACTGATGCCCGACCTCTTTTGCGTCTTTGTGTTTTCGTGTGACAACCATCATATGCTACTTGTTCCCTTGTGTCTTTTTGGCCCTTCATTCTTTTTCTTATCATCAATCACAAAGGGCTCTGTAGTATAAGTAGCCTACGTTTGTACAACGACCTCTCAGCTCCTTCTGAAGTCGTCTTAGCCAGAGTTCTTGTCTTAGACCTCTGTGACAATAAGACCTACAATACTGCAGACCCTATCTTCATCGGCGATACACCCTATACGTTTGAAGAGTTTGTGGGTGGGTCCTACCGCAACACAGCAGGGGAGCATAGGTGCTACGTGACAGATGTTTGAGAGCATTCTCAACTCTTGGATACTGGTGCACCAGCATGGCATCAGCACAGCAGCAGCTTGAAGCATTAGTAATAAAAGGACATCATATTTAGTATAAAAGCGGATAGATCTCGAGTAGTTGAATAATATCATCATATTTTGTATTTCCTTCGTTCTACAGGGTGTGAAACCAAACTAACCAGTAGGCCGTCTGTACCGTGCCTGCTATCCCTGCCTTTTGTTTTCCTGCAACTGCGCTTCATGTGTGTTTTGTTTTGCTAGCTTGCATCCACCTCCTCCTGCCAGTGTACATCATGAGCCGCCTTCTTTCGCTCACTCTCATGCACCATCGAACCTCGATTGTCCACAAGCAATGCAATTACCTCATACCATCAATGGCTAGATCATCTTCGCACAGGAAAAGTGCTCTACCGCCTGGCCGCGTTCGCCCTTTTCTTACCTCTGTTTTCGCTCCTGTCTGCTTGTTCACGCTTCCCGATTACTTCCTCCACCCCTGATTCGAGCTCTTCGGCTCCATCGCTCCATCGCACTCAGACCGACTCGCTCTCTCACACGGCCCCTCTCTTTCCGGATAAATCCCGAGCGGCCGCATAGCTGTAGCACTCGCCACCTTCCGTGCGCAGCTGTCCAGTTCGCTTTACCCTCGTCGCAGCCGCCTGGTTCCGCCTTTTGTTACCACTGTTCTCATCTCTTGGTTCACGCTTCCCTACGACCTCGCCCTCTGAGTCGAGTTCTTCAGCTCCCTCACAGAGTACAGCTCGAGTCGGGCCGTCACGCCCTTCCCAACCCAGCCTTTCTACATAAGTCCCGGGCACCTGTGTAGCAGTTGCCATCCCGCTGTTCGCGTCTGTAAGGCATTCTGCTCCCCTTGCATACCCTCAGAGCACTCGGTCGAATGCAGATGGTGCGCATCCAGAGCATCAGCCAAGCAATGCCATCCCATGTACAATGCTTGGTCATGCGGAGACGACCAGGAAAGCACTAAAGATAGACGAGTCCCTCATGCTGCTCTGCTAGACGTCCCCGTCAAGAACTTGTATGGTATCTCTGCCAGGTTTGATTTTCCCGTGATTCTCTAGCGTATTCGTTCTCCAATCCTCTTTTGACTCGTCTATCTTTTTATAAACGTAGCTAGAGCTCACTGCGTCCTTTAGGTTGCCAACATGCTTACCGCAAATTGCATGGGTCATGAAACCGTGACATTGCAGCTCAGAAGTTCAAAATGACGTCCATAGATGTGGGGCGATAGAGACGTACAAGGAAGAATACATAGAACACGTGAGAAACAGGGATGAACCAATGGATAATATATCCTAACAATGAATAACGACCGTTAGCGACTAAAAAGGGATGAACCAATGGATAAGCCTAACAATGAATAATGACTGTGAAATCAAACCAGAAAGAAAAACTACAGGGCCAAGCCCTCGCCTGTACCCTTTGTTTCTTGCCTAATATCGCATACGCTATCGCCGGAGACCACGCTCTCGGCATCGAAGACTTCTCCATGCGCATTGGAGGCTCTTTGTGTGCCTGGAGACCTTCTGCGCCTGAACATCAAAGTATTGAGAATGGGGTTGAACCTTCTCCAAAACATCAAGGCGTCAAGAAATTCCTGACATAGCAGTTCCAGAGACGGAATTGCTACAACAACAATATAGGTCTCACCTTGCTCGTGCCAAAGATAAGAAATGCAACGAGAGGGGCTATGGCAGTTGGAGCTGGTGAGTACTAGTACGGTCGCCATGGCACGATGACGGCTAAAACGCACTTCCCGCTTGCAGCATGTCGACCCACACAGGAGTGAAGGACAATCCAGTTCCATTAGGGCCACTAAGGGCATCGATTCCCAAAACGCGAAGCACAGTTGCCATATATGCCCTTTCACGGTGGCAAGTCCGTATGTAGCCGAGCAGATATCCATGCAGATGATCAGATTCAGGATTCAAGAAACACCAGCATATGGGAAAGAGAACATACACGGCGACCACAACACGATATAGGCAAAAAATGATGACCCGAAAGACCACAGAGAGTGAGACTTGAAGTCCGTTTCCTCCAGTCCGTCGGAAAAACAGCCAATAACGGTACAGAACGCGGATGATGCAGACTTTGAGGACGATCAGCGAAGTTTTACAGCGAGAATCCACTTACCATCAAAGATGAGAGTAGCGATCAAGATGGTGATCAATACCGCGTACTGGCAGAGAAGCCTGGAGAGGCGGTCAATTGTCTCGCTGGCATAATGTATAGGAAGTGCTCACAAAGTGGTACCCGGAAAAAAAACACAATAAAAACTGGACTGAAAGTAGTCAAATGACTTGTAGAGGGAAGGGATTACACATGGTCAGACAAGACGTTGCCATATAAGAAACAAGATGTTTACTGAAGTCATACCGAGAGCCGGCAACGAGAACGCCAGTAAAGACAAGTAAGGCGCTGACAGAAGCTGTTGTGGTTAAGAAAGGTCCCATAAAAACCCATTCCAGATGAGGCAAATGAGATTTACCGTGGCTCTCGTCGATCGAATTGGTCCAGCGGTGAGAGGCCCGTGGATGGCAGCTCTGATATCCAACCACAGCTATGTATGTCTGAATTGTGTACTCGCAATGACGATAAAATAACACAGCTACCTGAACAATCAATGCGCACATAGCAGTATCTGTCATCACCAGAGCTCCGGAGACCAGTGCTGCCTGACCCAAGCACTCCGTGTCGGAGTGGATGAATGGAAGACGCCTGTAATCTATGCTGGCTGGGCCCAAACGGTATAGTCTGCCGTAGTCCGTGGTAAAGTGCTGTGACCCGGAATACAAAAAGGCTTGACTCACCCGATAGAGAAGGTTATGCTGGAAAATATCCACGTGAAACAAAAGTTAAGAAATGACAGATTCCGTGGCGTCTTTTTGGGAAAGATGCAGAAAAGGAGGAGGATGGGAAGTCCAATGTGGCCGCCGATTATCTGTAGCGCAAGGTATATGGCCTGCTGCTGCCTCAGCTCTGCAAAAGATCCGAACTAAGCAGGCGAAGAGGGTAGTAAGTGAAATCAATGAGTTTCACATACCTTCATCTTGTCGGTTCATGCTGTCCAGGATAGCCGAGGCATTCGGTGTGAGCAGGAGTTGCACGTTATCAGCACTGTGTCCATCAAAATGGCACAATGCTATTTGGGCTAGTACCGCTACATGTCAGATGCATCTGCAAAGTAGCAATTTGTGACCGACGACATTACTGTTCAGATCATGTTGGACCCTAGCCAACAGCAACTCCTCTGCATAAGGAGCGCCCCCGCACAACCATCCCATTGCCGCACCCTGGATTTCGTCATTTGAGCAGCAGCCATGAGTTCCAAGGCAATCGGTGGGTGACCCCTCGAGTGGGCACTTGATTGATGGCTCGTACTTCAGTCGAACTTCCACAGCGAGTAAATAGTTCACCTGTAACACCATCGTACCGTTGGGAAGAGGGGCAGACAATGGAATGTATTCTGGATCAATGTGATCTCTAATGGCTGAACGCAGACATAAGTTCTCTGCGCAAGGTCTCGACTTGAGTATTGCACTTACTGCTTGAACATGTGGCAGCAGAGATGAAGACTAGCATCACAAAAGTCCCGAGCATTGTCGCGAGCACAAGGAGAAATTTTCAAGTAGAAGAATTGACTTGCGCGAGAACTGCAGACGGTTTCGGTTATATAAGAGTCGTACTAGAAGTGAGATGATCAATTGCCACAATGAAGGTCAGTGGCTGTGTTGCGTATACTCACTGGTCTCACTTGGCCAGTGATTTGAAATGGTTACAGTTCCCAGAAGGGAGACGTGGTGCACTGGTGCTTCATACTAGAAAGAAGCCCACCACAGAAGCTGCCGGGTCAGTTGATCGAATGGACAGCTGCAAAGTGGCAGCGGAACACCACAGAAGGGAATAGGATATGGGAAATATACGGAGGCATTCTTACAAGTCAGTGGGGTATACGAATTGAGGCGTCACGTGATCTGATAACGCGGCTGCTCGAGCGTTACTCAGTGGATCACTTTCCGTAGGCTTAAAATCCTAAACTCCCAGTTCTAAAGAAGCTTCGAGCCTTCAAAAAGGGTGCATATATACATATTATACTAACGTTTTTCCCACCTCCTTTCCCTGCCTCCATTTCTCCTGGATTTCAGTTCGGATGTGTTGCAGCGGGACTTGGCGATGTACGGATACGGTAGGCGGTAGGTAGCTTCTTAGCTACTAGTTGACCTTTCTAGTCCAATTGGAATGTATCTATTATGAAAATATATTATATTTTTAACTATTTAATTGAGACCAGATTCAGCCATACAGCGCCATATACAGTAATGGGACGAGCATCGGGCGGAGCTTTAATGTGCTTCCTGTCACCGGCTAGTTCCCGGCTTGCTGTTCCGAGGCAGTTAGGAAAAGGATTTTAGGGCTACGGAAAGTCATCTACTTGAACGCTGTGGTCAGTCGAGATTCCAACGCCATGTCTTGCTTAACCAACAGGATTAGCATGGCTGCAGTGCTCGAACACTCGTCTGCGGCATGTCTCGACGTCGCTTCCTTGGCCGGCACACACATGGTTCCGGCTCCGTCCACGCACACCGCCTCCGAGTTCTTGCCGCTACTAAACCTCTCCAGACGCTATACGTGCTACCTAAGCAGTCCATTACTTAGATGGCATCTGCGCCACAGCACTCTCAGTGGCCACATCTCACACAGGCGCACCCAGGAGGTAAGTCCTGTCACCGCCATGTCGCTCCTTCTATACCCGTCTATACCTCTGACGACGCCACCAGCTGCTACTGCTCTTCACGCTTCACCGCCTATCCTTCTACTCATCTCCACTGCTCAGCCCCATATTTGGAAAGATGATGAGTCGAGGTCGAGAGCAAGTGGACGCGCGTACAATATTGCTCTATAGCCACATGCTTGCGGATGCACAAGACCACACTTCGTTCTTGTATGATGTTGCCATACGGACACGCACAGCCAAGAACGCAGAATCGCTCCAGCATGGGGCTCTGGGTGTTCTTGTGCGCTTTTTTGCTTGCTGTGCTTATTTGCTATGATGTTCTTCACTGTGATTTAATATGTCTCTGGCGCCTTGCAGCGCCTCTCTGCTTTGGGTTTGCTCTGATGTCTCTTGCCTGATGACATCTTCCATCGCAAGGAGGACTGCTTTTCTGTATTTCTTGCGTCCTCTTCCATCTTTTCATTTCTCCTCTCCTCCGGTGTCTAGTGGGTGCAGTAATATCGTAGAAGTTACGCGCGTTCATTGGACCGTCTCCACACTTTTGTGAGTCACACATGTTTTATGGAACTCACATGCAACATCGTGCCTAGTGCCAAGGGTCATTCTCTCATTCCTTTTATTTTGTATCTTTCGCGTCGCCTCACAGTCCCTCACCCACTCATTCATTACTCACCTCGCCTCGCACATCCCTTCCTCTCCCTCACTTCGCGTCTCCTTCCCGACCATCTGGACGAGTACTGTATGTCTCGTAAAGGTAGCATATCAAGAGGATTTCATGCTGATCGAAATCTGCAGTCTAATGGGTCGATTTGGGGCGGATCTCCTCACGAGCACACCAATCCACTTCTTGTGGCAGAGCAGTCGCATGTGCGCAATGTATTGATCGTCATCGCTCAATCCAGTCTCATATGCTCCTTGTTACACTAGTCGTGCTACCGGATACTTACTCTGACTACGTCTCCAGCGAGGCACGGGGCCTGGAGAGGAGCCAGGGATAACGCTGCTATGCACTCGCTACGTGCTCGATTCCGTTCCTTTCATGCAACCCTTTTCGTGAGGGGTGTCATCTGTGTTTTGTTTTTCTACATCTGTGCATTGTTTTAGCTTGGGTGCGCGGGCCTGCATGCCGCTGCTGCTAGTGTATCCCATCGTTTCCTGAATCACTTTCTTCCATCTACCCGCTAGATCTTGAACATTGATTTCTTGCAGGCAATTCAATAGCACGGACTCACCCAGGCCAGACCCCGTCAGTGGCTAGTGTCTTCCCAACACATTTGTATAAGGAGTCCCCCACAACGATGCACTCGCATTATCCAGCATTTCATGGTTTGAGCAGTAGCTATGAGTTATAGGACACAGGCCAAAAGATGACGGCTTCTTTGGGCCCTTCTGTATTGACCTCTCTCTTTCTCTCTCTCTGCCCGGGGTGTGAAACCAAACTAGCCAGTAGGATAGTTTCACTAGCTTGTGTCCTCCTCCAGTGTACATCATGAGCCGCCTTCCTTCGCTCACTCTCATGCACCATCGAACATCGATTGTCCACAGGCAATGCTAGTAGCTCATACTCATGCCCCGTCAATGGCTAGATCCTTCACACAGAAGAAGCGCTCTACCGCCTGGTTCGCCCCTTTCTTACCTCTGCTTTTGCCCTTATCTTCTTGTTCACGCTTCCCGATTACTTCGTGCACCCCTGATTCGAGTTCTTCGGCTCCCGCTCATCTCACACAGTCCCGCTCGGGCATCACGCCCGTCCACTGCGCCATTCTAGATAAGTCCCGGGCACCTGTGTAGCAGTTGCCATCCCGCTGTCCCTAAAGCATTCTGCTCTTCTCGCATACCCCGGGAGCACTCGGTCAGATGCAGATGGTGCGCAGCCAGAGCACCAGACAAGCAATGCTATCGCATGTACAATGCTTGGTCATGCGCAGATGACCAGGAAGGCACTAAGTATCGACTCCCCCATGCTGCTCTGCTAGACGTCCCGGTCAAGAACCTGTATGATATCTCTGGCAGGTTTGATTTTCCTGTTATTCTCTATCGTATTCGTTCTCCAATCCTCTTTTGACTCGTCTATCTTTTTATAAACGTAGCTAGAGCTCACTGCTGCCTTTAGGTTGCCAACATGCTTATCCCTAATTGCATGGATCATGAAACTGTGACATTGCAGCTCACAAGTTCAAAATGACGTCCATATATGGGGGGCAATAGTAAGGCCAGTGATCCGATTAAATTCTGGAAGAATACATAGAACACCTTGTGAGAGACTAAAAAAGGATGAACCCATGAATAATTCTAATAATAAATAATGGCCGTGAAAGCAGGCCGAACAGAATGACTACAGGGCCAAGCCCTAATCGCTACCCTTCGTTTCTTGTCCAATATCCAATACCCTATCGCCGGAGACCAAACTCGGCATCGAAGACCTCTCCATGCGCGTTGTATGCTCTTTGTGTGCCTGACGACCTTCTGCGCCAGAAAATCAAAGTATTAAGAATGGGGTTGAACCTTTTCCAAAACATCAAGGCGTTACGAAATTCCTGACATAGCAGTTCCAGCGACGGAATTGCTACGACAATAATATAGGACTCACCTTGCTCGTGCCAAAGATCAGAAAAGCGGCGAGAGGGGCTATGGCAGTTGGAGCTCGTGAGTATTAGCACGGTCACCATAGCACAACGACGGCAAAAACGCACTTCCGGCTTGCACCATGTCGACCCACGGTCCATAAAGGGCACCGATTCCCACAGTTGTTATATATGTTCTTTCCCGGTGGCAAGTCCGTATGTAGCCGAGCAGATATCCATGCAGATGATCAGATTCAGGACGCGAGAAGCATCAGCATATGGGAAAAGTGAACATACACAGCGACCACAGCGCGATATACGCAAAAAATGATGACGCGCAAGACCACAGAGATTGAGACTTGATGTCCGTTTTCTCCAGCCCGTCGGAAAAACCGCCAATGACGGTATAGAATGCGGATGATGCAGACTTTGAGAACGATCAGCCAAGTTTCACAGCGAGAATCCACTTACCATCAAGGATGAGAGTAGCGATCAAGATAGCGATCAATAGTGTGTACTGGCAGACAAAACTGGAGATATGGTCAACTGTCTTGCTTGCATAGTGTATATGATAGGAAGTGCTCACAAAATGATACCCAGAGCGAAAACACAATAAAAGCTCGCCTGCCCGATCCCAGCCTGGAACTCAAATGACTTATGGTCAGAGAAGACATTGCCATATAAGAAATGACATGTTTACTGGAGAAGCACGGAGAGCCGCTTGAATATTGGCGAGAAGCGGCAACGAGAACGCCAGTAAAGACAAGTAAGGCGCTGACAGAAGCTGTTGTGGTTAAGAAAGGTCCCATAAAAACCCATTTCGGATGAGCCAAATGAGGTCTACCGTAGCTCTCGTCCATCGAATTTGTCCAGGGGTGAGAGGCCCGTGGATGGCAGCTCTGATATCCAACCACAGCTATGTATGTCTGAATTGTGTACTAGCAATGACGATAAAATAACACAGCTACCTGAACGGGGCAGGCTGTTGTATGCCCTGACGGGCCCCGGGCCCGGATCAGGCTCGGGATCAGGAGCATTTTGTGCTCTCGGTTCCGGGGGCGTTTTGTGCCTGGTGTCCCCGGTCAGTCCCGCATTGCGGATCCGCAGCCTGCTGTTGTAGGCTGCGCACGCCTGCCATGCGTCCTGTACGGCTCGCATGAGCTGCTCGTCGGGCAGCTGAGCGGTGTGGCTGTGGGCCACTGTTTCTTCAGCGTTCTTCGCTAGTAGCTCGAGTGCCCGCATGTGGCGACGCGTGGCTGCAGCTTCTTTACGCTGCCAGTGTGCGACTTCGAGCTCTAAGCTCTCAGTCATCGTTTCAGAGTCAGGCTCTGAGGTGACCTGATCCCTAACGATCTGTTGGAGCATCTTACGGCTGTCCGTTGGGGCAGCCGGTTGCTCTTGAGGTTCGTTCCCGAACCTTACGTCCTGTTCGACCGGGACGGCTGGCGGCGGCATTCGCTGCTTGTCCCACTCCTTTCAGCACGGGTCTTCCACGTTGTGACTGTGTTCGTTGGCTGCGGACTGTCACGAGCTCAGACAAGTTGTGTCGCGTTCCCCACGTGGGCGGAGGGCTTTCTGGACGTCCTCCAGTATGGCTGCATCTTGCGGCCTGATCTCCTCCGCCTGGTGGAGTTCCTTGCCAATTGCCATTAGGGTGGCAGTGGCATTGTCAAGCTGCGATGCCAGCTGATCGTGCTTGTGGCGCGTCAGCGTGCTTCGGTGCAGCGCAGCCTGCACCTGTTTGTTCAGGGCCTCTGCCGTCTCACGGTCGATGGTGTGAGCCCTCGAGCTCTTGCGACTGGAGCTCGAGCATTCTGAGTCCTGACCATCGTCTGGGGCTCGTCTTTTTTGCCGTCATCCTCCTTCAGGGACGATCGTCGTTGCTCTACTTCGTGAGCGTCGGTTCAAGTCGTGGCTGTGTGCCCACCTCGACGTTGTTGCTCTACCGTCTGACGACGGTGAGACTTCTCTGCCCTTTCCTTTGTCTCTGGGCAGAGAGGAATGGGGGGGCGGCGCCGGCTCATTGCCCAGCGTCGTCTCTTCCTCGGCCATGCTCAACGAGACGTGGTTGGGGTTTTCCTCGCCCTCTACTGGGGGGATGAGGGCGGTGAGATCTACGATCTCTCCGTCTTCTATCGTCCTGGACTCTTGGTCCAGGGTAGCGTCAGCCGTCGTGTCACTGGGCTGCGCCTGGGGCGTGGACCTTGAGCTCGTCGCTCGTGTCCATCTTTGACTGCATGGAATCATCATGCTCGCAGCCGACAGTAGAGGGTCTACTGGAGGGTCTCAACGATGTTTAGTCGTCGACGCAGTGATCTTTTTCAAGATTGCTTCGAATCCACTATAGGTTGGTCACGTGGCGATCAACCGCAGGATAGTTCAAAAAGGTGTAAAGGATGGGATGTCAATCTTAGAACCTTGTATCACAAGGGCACTACAGAACTTGACCAATGAGTGGTATTCTGAATGCTACGTAGTGACAGGTAATAGTAAGATGCGATGGGGACCGCTGGCTGGTTCCCACGCATAAACTATACAGTGGGTCCCTAAGGGGCCCACTGGGATTATGTAATAACTATTGTACATGTAGATACATAGGTTATTTACATGGGTCATGGTGCTGGATCAGCACTGGGCTAAACCTGATCCAAAAGCAGAGGAGCACATGTTCGTTGGAATAGCTGAGCATGCAAAGGCTTGGAAATCTTATAATAGAGCCTCAAAACATGTTCAGATATCAAGAAACATTACATTTGATGGAAATGACAACAAAATCTATCCTCTTCTGGACAACGACAATGACAATGATGGCACGGCACCACTCAAGGGGAGCAGTCACCACATGAGCATGTGCCGGAACCGATCCCATCTACCCCACAGACATCATCACCCCAGTCAATGCCTGTTCCTGATCCACCTGAACAAGCACCAGCTTCACAGATCCGACAGAGCATGTGTATTACCCAAAGGCCCAATTACCAGAAGCTGACGACTCAGGCTGTACCGAGCAGGCTTATGTAACATGAGAAATCGTCACCGAGCCTGAGAATTACAGGGCAGCGGTATCACGTGATGACATGCCAATCTGGGAAAAAGCAATGGAAGTTGAAATAGACCAACATAAGACACTCAGAATGTGGGAGCAGACAGAATTGTCACCCAGGCGAGTCACCATCGGCTGTCGATGGGTATATGCTGCTAAAACACAGTCAGATGGACAATTTGACAAAGCCAAAGCAGGGGCTGTAGCTCAAGGGTTCACACAGATGCCAGGGATGGATTATTATGAGATATCATCACCTGTGGTCAAATTCAACTCCCTACATGTTTTACTAGCCATCGCAAACACACTCGATTGGGAGATCAAGATGATGGACATCAAAGGCGCTTATCTCAATTTGACTATAGAAGAGGAAATCTATCTGTGCCAGCCCAATGGTTTTGATGATGGATCTGGACGTGTTCTAAGAATACACAGGGCACTCTATGGACTCAAACAATCAGGGAGGGCTTGGCACCAGCGCTTATGTGGATTACTACTCGGTCTTGGCTTTCATCAAAGTACAGCCAATGGATGCATCTATATCAGACAAGATAAGAAATCAATTGAAGTCATATCAGTATATGTGGATGACTTCAGCTTATTTTCTGATTCCAAGGAAGGGATGATTAAGCTCATGGGGGAGCTTCATGAAAAATTCCCTATGACAGATTTACGACAATTTTGGGAATTAGGATTGAGAGGAATAAAGAGAAGGGAACACTAACTATGTCTCAAGGACATTACATCGATGTCATACTCGATCAATTCAACATGGTGTCATGACCCATCTATTTCCCTTACCCCGCTGTCTCTCTGCCCCCTCTCATCGTTCCTCCTGCATCTTCACATGAGTTCACCATACCCTCCGACCACTCCTTCCCTATGTTCGCTCCATTCGCCCTTCACCACATTCGCCCTTCGCCACATTCGCCGAACGACCATTCGCTACTCACATCATTCACCAGCAGGCACGCCATCAAACACAATCGACACCCTTTACCCAGTGGGATGGTTCATCACTGGCCCCATCATCTTCTGGAGCCAACCCCTCTAGGAGTTCATATGGCTGGGGTGCATTTGCGTCACGTCCTACCCGTAGGTCATGTGGGATCAACCCAGCAGATGAAGAGTCCATGCAGGGTGGTGTATACGCAGGTCCCAAGGTGTGTTTTCATACATAGGTGCCTTCGCCCCCTTTCCTCTCCGTCATTTCATGTTTGCACCCCTCTTCCATTCTATTGTATGCTTATTTCATCTATTTGTATCATGACTGCGCACCCCTATCCAACCCTGACTCATGACAGCCTCTTTCCTATTCTCTGTTACCATACGAGCATTCAATATAAGTAGTTTACATTCGCATGTATATTCTCCAGTTCAATTATCATACATCCATCTTGTGCAAAACTTGACCTCGCTGTGACTATCGTCTTGAGCCTTCTCCTGTAGATTTCTACTTCAACCAGAGGAAGACTTAGGCATCACTGGTGAGTTTTCATACTTCATCTTCGTTACCTTAGCCTTCGAACTATTTTCTATGCTGTCGGCGAAAGGCTCCGAAGGAGCGCCTTTGCCGGCGAAAGGATTGTTGCTACTTAGATAACCTTTCCGTGACACCTTGCACGTTACATCGGCAAGTGCCATGGGCTATTTCGCCACGACTGTAGATAGGGCAAGCCCCGATCGGGCAGTCCACTTATCTTCTGAACATTTATTGGTTCACCCTCTTTTCCGAACAGCATACTTATTCGCACAAGTTATTCGGGCATTCGCTGTGTTCACTAATACACAATATTAACGCCTAAAAACCAATCTTGACACATGGCAACAGCACATTCCATATCTACACCCCTACACAAGATGAGCAAACTCGTTGCACCCATAGACTCGACAGGCACAACCACCAAAGTACCTTACGCCAAGGCGATCGGCTCACTGATGTATGTGGCACTCAGTACACAGCCAATCTGGCTTTTACTGTACAATATCTTAGCCAATTCACTACTACTTACTGAGCCAAGCATTGGATGGCAATCAAACACGTACTCAGGTACCTCAAGGGATCACATGACAACAGAATAACTTTCAACCGAGACACCAGTCTCAAGCTCGAAATATTCATCAACTCAGACTATGCCAATAGAACCAATGTGCTATCTATTAGTGGTTATGTGGCTATACTAGGAGGGGGAGCTATTTCATGGAGCTCAAAGAAACAGCAAACAATTGCATTATCTACCACAGAAGCTGAATACATGGCACTTACCGAAGGCACAAAACAACTGATTTTGTTAGGCGCTTCATTGAGGAGCTCGATGCAGCTCTGCTAGACATCCCCGTCAAGAACTTCTATGGTATCCCTGCCAGGTTGGATTTTCCTGTAATTCTCTAGCGTATTCGTTCTCCAATCCTCTTTTGACTCGTTCTTTTGAATCGTCTATCTTTTTATAAACGTAGCTAGAGCTCACTGCTTCCTTTAGATTGCCAACATGCTTACCGCAAATTGCATGTGTCATGAAACCGTGACATTGCAGCTCACAAGTTCACAATGACATTCATATATGTGGGGCAATAAGGAAGAATACATAGAACACGCGAGAGACTGAAAAAGGATGAACCAATGAATAATCCTAATAATAAATAATGGCCGTGAAAGCAAGCCGAAAAGAAAGACTACAGGGCCAAGCCCTCATCGGTACCCTTCATTTCTTGCCTAATATCCAATACGCTGTCGCCTGAGACCACACTCTCGGAATCGAAGACCTCTCCATGCGCGTTGTATACTCTTTGTGTGCCTGCCGACCTTCTGCGCCGGCACATCAAAGTATTGAGAATGGGGTTGAACCTTTTCCAAAACATCAAGGCGTCAAGAGATTCCTGACATAGGAGTTCCAGCGATGGAATTGTTACAACAATAATATAGGACTCACCTTGCTCGTTCCAAAGATAAGAAAAGCAACTAGAGGGGCTATGACAATTGAGCTCGCGAGTATTAGTACGGTCGCCACAGCACGATGACGGCTAAAACGCACTTCCGCCTTGCAGCATGTCGATCCACGCTTCATTAAGGCCATCTCCCAAAACGGCGACAAGGATAGTTGCCAAATATGCTCTTTCCCGGTGGCAAGTCCGTATATAGCCGAGCAGATATCCATGTAGATGATCAGATTCAGGACGCAAGAAGCACCAGCATATGGGAAAGAGAACATACACAGTGACCACAACACGATATACGCAAAAAATAGTAACCCGAAAGACCACAGAGAGTGAGACTTGAAGCCCGTTTCCTCCAGTCCGTCGAAAAAACCGCCAATGACGGTACAGAACGCGGATGATGCAGACTTTGAGATCGATCAGCGAAGTTTGACAGCGAGAATCCACTTACCATCAAAGGTGAGGGTAGCAATCAAGATGGCGAGCAATACCACGGACTGGCCCAAAAGCCTGGGAGGTGGTCGACTGTCTCGCTTGCATAGTGTACATGATAGAAAGCGCTTACAAAGTGGCATTACCCCGAGTTAAAGAACAATAAAAACTCGTCTGCAGGACCCCAGGCTGAAAGAAAAATATTTTGTAGAGGGAAGGGATTTCAGAGAAGACGTTGCCATATAAGAACTGAGATGTTTACTGGAGCATCACCGAGAGGCCGTAACGAGACAACCGACAACGAGAACGCCAGTAAAGACAAGTAAGGTGCCGACAGAAGCTGTTGTGGTTAAGAAATGTGCCATAAAAACCCATTGCGGATGAGGACAAATGAGATCTACCGTAGCTCTCGCCCATCGAATATGTCCAGGGGTGAGAGGCCCATGGATGGCAGCTCTGATATCCAACCACAGCTATGTATGTCTGAATTGTGTACTCGCAATGACGATAAAATAACACAGCTACCTGAACAATCAATGCGCACATAGCAGTATCTGCCATCACCAGAGCTCCGGAGACCAGTGTTGCCTGCGCCAAGCACTCCCGGTCGGAGTGAATGAATGGGAGAGGAGTGGAAGTTAGGCTGGCTGGGCCCAAACGGTATAGTCTGCCGTCGCCCGTGGTACAGCGCTACGACCCGAAATGCGACCATTCTGGACTCACCCGATAGAGAAAGTTACGCTGGAAAATATCCACGTGAAACAAAAATTAAGAAATATAAGATTCCGTGGCGCCGTTTTGGGAAAGATGGAGAAAAGGAGGAGGATGGGAAGTCCAATGTGGCCGCCGATTATCTGTAGCGCAAGGTATATGGCCTGCTGTTGCCTCAGCTCTGTAAAAGACCCAAACTAAGCAGACGAAGAGGGCAGTAAGTGTAATCAATGAATTTCACATACCTTCATCTTGTCGATTCAGGCTGTCCAGGAAAGTCGAGGCATTCGGTGTGAGCAGGAGTTGTACGTTGTCAGCACTGTGTCCATCAAAATGGCACAAGGCTGTTTGGGCTAGTACAGCTACATGTCAGATGCTTCTGCAGAGTGACCATTTGTGACCGACGAACCGTTCAGATCATGTTGGACCTGTGCCACCCACCCCGAGTCATCTGCGACAGAATTCCTGCATAACGATTCAATTGCAACACCTTGGATTTCAGTGTTTGAGCAGCAGCCATGAATTCCAAGACAATTAAGGTCGAAGGATGACGACTCGGATGGGCACTTCATTGATGGCTCGTACTTCAGTTGAGCTTCCACAGCGAGTAAATGGTTCACCTGTAACACCATCGTTCCGTTGGGAAGAGGGGCAGACAATGGAATGTAATTTCTACTGGCTGAACGCAGACATGAGTTCTCTGTGCAAGGTCTCGACTTGAGTATTGCACTTACTGCTTGAACATGTGGCAGCAGAGATGAAGAGTAGAATCACAGCAGTCACGAGCATTGTCGCGAGCACGGAGAGAAAAATTCAAGTAGACGAATGAGTAATGATTGACTGCGCCTGACCTGCAGACGGTTCTGTTAACTACGAGTGGAATGATCAATTACCCCAATGAAGGTCAGTGGCTGTGTTTACACATCAGTTTGGCTAAGTGATTTGAGATGGTTACAAGTTACCGGCAGGCCCGAGACGTGACGCGTGATGCTTCATACTAGAAAGAACTTCCCACCACAGAAGCTGCCAGATCAGTTGATCAATATATGGACAGGCAGGACAGCTGCAAAGTTGCAGCGGCACACCACATAAGGGAATAGGATATGGGCCAAATGGGGAAATATACCGAGGCAATATTCTTACATTGAAGATCACACGAAGCTAGAAGTCCGGGTACAAATTTGAGCCCCATCACGTGTAGTGTTCTGCAAAGCCCGACTCGGCTCATGCCGGCTCGGGGTCACAAAATTCAGAGCCGAGCTTTGAGAGCCGGCTCGGGCTCGGCTTGGGCTTGGCGTGAGTGGGCCCATCGTTTGAGGGGATGCAATGCCAAATTAAAATTCTACATACTTTGAAGTAACTAGTTGTATTCTACATACTCATCAGAGCTCTTGGACCCATACCACCACCACCACCACCCTTTTTCCCATGGTCCAGAAAGGCCTGCTCTGCCTTTCAGATGCGTGAAAAGGCCCAAGAAAGCTAAGTCCCTCTTATCGCCCTTCACTAAAAACCCCCCACGCTCGCACACGCGAGAAATGCCCGCCAACCCAAGAATCCCTGCCGGATCACAACCGCAGGGAACGATGACTTTAGCGACCAACCAAGTCATCCCGCAAAACAGGCCCTCCCGTTCATCCACACCCTCTCTGACACCCTTGGCTGACCCAGGAGACCCAGCGTTCATTCTGAGGGACAGGGGTATGAGCGAGGACAACAAGACCGACATATCTGCTTTAGCCGCCGCCCTTAAATCCTTCGGAGACTTCAAGCGCGGCAACACCTGGAACGTCGGTAAGGAGGGTGCCACGCAACTTGTCGCCATCACCAGGCTTCTACGCGAGGCCTCCCTTCTTTACGGCACCAACAGGCTTGCGACAAACAACGACCTGCAGAAGGTGATCGCTGACATCAAGGAGGCTATCTCCACCGGTCTCGCAAGTTCCCCCGCCATCTCTTATGCTGCTGCAGCGAAAAAGGGTCTGGGAGGCACCACCAGCCAGGCTGCCTCACCGAGGCAAAAGATGCTGGCAGAGTTTCAAGAGAAGCAGGTCTTTCTCTCAATGAAGAACATTTCAAGAGACGCCCCCCTCCTCAAGTGGGAACCTGCAATAGTAACAAGGTATTGCAATGATATTATTGCTAACTTCTTCAAACAGAACCCGGGTATGACACCCCCAGCGGCCCAGTCCATCAGGGGCATATCCAAGTCTGCGGCTGAGAACATCACACTCATGTTCAAGACCGCTGAAGATGCAGCCAAAGCCAGGGCCCATGCTGACAAGTGGGTGAGTGTTATGATCCGTTCCCAAATCCAGACCGAAGCCTTGGCTTCGGCTCTCATTTGGGAACCTTGGGTTATTCTCGGCTTTCCTTAAGGTTTCCCTTCGCACTTCCCGTCACCCCTGATTCCCTTTCTTAGTTAGTTGCCTGTTTGCCCAACCCTTGTTCCCCTGACCGTTGATCCAATCATGTTCTGTTCGTGACCCTGCACGCTACTTTACTATATAGACCTCCAGTCCATGTACAATAGCTCCTCAGTTGAGATATCGAATTAGCTTATTGTACTTGAGACCCTCTGCTTGATATCGAAACCCGTATCTTGGCTTATAGCCGAGACCGCTCCCAAAATTAGGGCGGAACATCGAGTGGGCGCAACCCAAGAGGTTGAAGCCAAGCCCCCCGACCCGAGACCTGAGTTTGGCATGGTATAGCCAAACTGCAGTATGAACACAACCTTAACAGTATATCTGAACTCTCCACACTCTTTGTTCAGAATGCCGATGACCCGATCCTACACCTGTGCCGAAGGCAGCTGTGTAACGCCGACAATCGAAGCTTGGCGTGCACGAGGTGCTCCGAGCGTCCCGGAAAACCCCCGTTCCATCACCAGTATTCCAACCCCCCATCAGTTCAACCCGCACCACAGCGCCGAGTAATTGGTGCTGGCTGAAGGTGTGTCAGCGAAGTTCCTGAAGAACCGAGTGCTGAACCCCCCGAGCTGAGTGATCCTGGTGATGGTGGTGGAAGTGGTGATGATTCCGAGCATAATTCCGATCCCGACGTAGCAGGCGGAAGACCTAATCCCAACCCGAATGCAGTGGCAAACGGCAAGGAACAGGTTGGGCGACTGCTCACAGCTTTGGAAAAGCTCGCCGACGATGGGCTTGGTGGTGGTGGAGACCGAAGTGACTAGAAAGCTAAACTCCGGGAACCCGACCAGTTTGATGGCTCGGACCCAAAAAAGCTCCGAGTATTTCTTCTCCAGTGCATGCTGAATTTCCGTGGCAAACCCCAAGCATTCCGAGGTGGTTCTATGAAAGTGAACTATGTTTTGTCCTTCCTCAAGGGAACAGCTCTGGATTATTTTGAGCCCTACCATGCAGATGACCCTGCCGATGAACCCGCATGGGCTTCAGATTACACGGAATTCACAGAAGAGCTCTACCTGAATTTCGGTCCCTACGATCAAGTTGCGGATGCCGAAATTGAGCTAGAATTTGGTCATGAAGGATAACCACAAGGTAACTTGGTTTTTCATCGAATTCTACAGACTCGCATCCGTCCTTCAGTAT
The DNA here is from genome assembly GCA_015179125.1 of Gautieria morchelliformis. Lineage (NCBI taxonomy): Eukaryota > Fungi > Basidiomycota > Agaricomycetes > Gomphales > Gomphaceae > Gautieria > Gautieria morchelliformis. Next base: position 120,909 of record WHVA01000240.1, read on the forward strand.
AATGATTCAGCTTTGCATCGCCGAGCTTACCTAGCTTTGCCGAAGCGAATCAAGAACGAAATGGTGCATTTCGACAAACCCTGAACCCTTGACAACCTCCGAGACCTCGTTCATAAAATTGACCAGAGGTATTGGGAACGTCGTGGTGAACTCTCTTGCGAGACTCATTCCGCTCCCAAACCCAAGGCCAAGAACGACAAGTCGGCCAACCAAAACCGAGGCTCCCAGAACAACGGCCGACGTCAAGGTCAAGGTTCCAGCAACTCCAACGCTAATGCTGGTAATAACCAAGGCAAAGCAAGGACAAGCCGAAAGGGAATAATCAATCCGAGGGTCAGAAGAAACCCGAACTGGACAGACTTGGCAAGGATGGCAAACTCACGCCTGCAGAATGCCAGTGCCATATGGATAACAACCTCTGCTTAGTATGCGTGCAGAGTGGCCACCGTGTGAAGGATTGTCCAAGAGCCACATCGGCCCGGGCAGCCATGGCTTCTGACGGGAAGACGTCCGGCGATAAAGCCGATAGCTCGGCTTCAGGTGCGAAAAAATAGACAGCGACCCTATGGCCTCCACGTATACTGAGGGTTGTGTTGACTCGGCTTGCGCATTGGGGGAGGTAAGAATCAAGGCTTCTGCTCTCTGTTCCCTGAATTCTCCTGTAGTTAGTTTATCCTCATCCCTGCACCCCAACCAAAAGTTTAAAGCTCTAGTATATTCCGGCTCTACTCATTGTTTCATTGAATCCATTTTTGTAAGTAGAAATAGCCTGAAAACCCAATCCGTAGATCTGATCCCACTCCGTTTGTTTGATGGTAGTACAAATTCGGTAATTACTGAAGCTGTAGAACTACCTATCTGTTTCCCCGATGGCCCATTCCGTAGACTTTTATGTCACCCCCCTTGATTTGTCTGTTTCGGTAGTTCTCGGACACAACTGGCTCACACGCTACAATCCGTTGATTGACTGGGTACTGCGCAGTATTACGTTCTGAACTACCCTCCCGGGCAGTCCTGTGGACAACCTGCTGGCTTCGGCTGCTTGCACCTCTACGGCCGAGACCGAGCCAAACCCGAGCTTGGAAGCTCCCCGGGTGGCTCTCTTGAATGCAGCAGCATTTTACCATGCCTGCAAACTAGAGGGTTCCCAATGTTTCCAGCTAAACCTGGCGCAACTCGAACCCGAGGCTTCGGCCCATTTGGCCTCTGTGCAACCCGATCCAGTGGATATAAAGGATGTTCTGATGGAGTACCATGACTTCCCGCATGTCTTTATCAAATGCAAGGGTGACGCCTTGGCTCCCCACTGACCCTACAATCTAATGATCGCTTTGGAGGGTGGTGCTACGCCTCCTCAACCCCCATCATACTCGCTCTCTACCTTGGAGCTTGCCACGCTCCAAGCTTTCATTGATGAGCACCTGAATTTGGGTTGCATTTGGCCCACTCAGTCCTCCCATGGAGCCCCTATCCTCTTTGTCAAAAAGAAGAGTGGCAAACTTCGGCTCTGCATGGATTTCTGAGCACTCAATAAGATTACGAAGAAGGATGGCTATCCACCCCCGTTGATTACCAACTTGTTGGATGCACCCCGGAAGGCTCGCATTTATACCAAAATTGATCTTTGGCATGCATTCCACCTCATCCGACTCGCCGAAGGCGACGAGTGGAAAACAGCATTCCGACCCAGTACGGCTTGTTCGAATGGCTAGTCATGCCTTTCGGCTTAACCAATGGTCCTGCGGTTTTTCAACATTTTATGAATGATGTCTTTGGAGATATGCTTGATGTATGCGTCGTCGTGTATCTTGATGACATACTCATCTACTCCGACGACCCGGTCAAACACAGGGAACACGTCTGTGAAGTATTGCGGCGTCTTTGGAAACACGGTCTCTATGCTAAACCCGACAAATGCGAATGGCACCGAGATTCTGTGGAATTCTTAGGGTATATGCTGTTGACCAATGGCTTTACCATGTCCGAAGACAAAGTCCAGACAATCTGCGATTGGCCCAAACCTTGGAAGGTGAAAGACATACAGTCCTTCCTCGGCTTCGCCAATTTTTACCGCCGCTTTATCTATAACTATTCCAATATCACAGTCCCCCTAACCTGCAATAGATCAAAATCAACCTACGTCACTCCGATCAGACAATCTAGATGCCATCACCTTATCGCATGACGCAACGTACCACACACGTGTTAGCAACTTGGGGTTATGGCAGGGAAGGTTCGGTAGAGTTCTTAGAAAGCTAGTATCAAATACACTCTCTCAGTGAATTTATTGTCACTGATGTATTAATACAGTACCTAGAATCAAATACACTACATGATTTTCAGTCAACATGCTATGTAAATATGAAAGATACTACTCGCCTCTCTCAGTGAATTTATTGTCACTGAGAGAGGAGTACAATCCTGTCTCAGAAGGCATATAGGTGCACCCGGCCCTTTAGCACTCAAGAGCTCGCGCGTCGAAGTCATTTCAGACTCCGCTGGGTGCAGCCGCCTGTGAAAATAGAAATAACAGAATGAAATGGAGAGATAGGGAGTGACTAGAAAATTTCGAAAATAATCAGAGAAATGAATGCATGGTACAAGAACAATGTGAGAAAGAATTGGAACACCATACAGTAAATCGAACATATTATGCTTGATTTTGGTGCAGGAGCATAAATGCACCCAACAACACGTACCAAGCACATCAATGTCACTTATCACTTTATCCGTGAGAAAGTGGCCTCTCACGATGCAACACTTACATACGTACCAACAAAGGAAAATGTAGCAGATATATTCATGAAGGGATTGGATTTACACCAACATAGGTATTTACTGGGAAAACTAGGGTTTATAAGAAAGGACTTCTCACTGAGGGGGAGTGTTAGTAATCAGGACAATGAGTCAGCCAAGGACGAGCCGGCACACACATAGCCGGATATTCAAGAGTGTTCTCAACTCCGGAATGCTGGTGCACCAGCACGGCATTGGCACAGCAACAGCTCGAAGCAATTAGTAACAATGAATATTGTATTTAGTATAAAGCAGGAATATCTTGAGTAGATCGAATAATAACATCATATTTTATTTCCTTTGTTCTACAGAGCCCGCCAAATGGGCTGGGCTTCTAAGCTGCGGAAGCACAGGCCCCGGGCTTGAGCCCAGGCTTTGTGGCACTTATATGGTACATCCTTGCCTTGAGTTCAACAGCAACTGTATATACATCAAACAAAGTTATTTCCCTCAATCTCCCTCCTGCCCATTGTAGATCATAGGAATCACCGGGGATGTGAAGCGGTGCCGTGGTACATATAGACAACATCAGCAGGACAGGTGCTATGGGAAGGGCTGGGATGGTAGTGGGCTACAAGTCCTACGTGGGGTAAGTACCATTCCATAACATCCTCCGTTTTTCCTGATGAATCCTCTTTTGACTCGTCTATCTATATATAAACGTAGCTATATAGAGCTCACTGCTTCCTTTGGGTTGCCAACATGCTTACCCCAAATTGCATGGGTCGTGAAGCCGTGAAATTGCAGCTCACAAGTTCAAAATAATGTCCATATATGTGGGGCAATAAGGAAGAATACATGGAACACGTTGTGAGAGACTAAAAAGGGATGAACCAATGGATAATCCTAATAATAAATAACGATCGTGAAAGCAGGCCGAAAAGCAAGACTACAGGGCACAGCCCTCCTCATACTTACTCTTCGTTTTTTTTGCTAATATCACATACGCTATCGCTGGAGACCACACTCTCGGCATCGAAGACTTCTCCATACGCATTGGGTGCTCTTTGCGTGCCTGGAGACCTTCTGCGCCAGAACATCAAAGTATCGAGAATGGGGTTGAACCTTCTCCAAAACATCAAGGCGTCAAGAAATTCCTGGCATAGCAGTTCCAGCGACGGAATTGCTAAAACAACAATGCTCACCCTGCTCATGCCAAAAATAAGAAAAGCAACGAAAGGGGCTATGACAATTGAAGCTCATCAGTGCTAGTACGGTCGCCATAGGACGATGTCGGCTAAAACGTACTTCCGCCTTGCAGCATGTCGACCCACACTCCATTAAGGCCACTAAGGGCACCGATTCCCAAGACGCGAAGCACAGTTGCCATATATGCTCTTTCCCGGTGGCAATTCCGTATGTAGCCGAGCAGGTATCCATGCAGATGATCAGACTCAGCACGCGCGAAGCACCAGCATATGGGAAAAGTGAACATACACAGCGACCACAACACGATATACGCAAAAAATGATGACGCGCAAGACCATAGAGAGTGAGACTTGATGTCCGTTGTCTCCAGTCCGTCGGAAAAACCGCCAATGACGGTAGAGAATGTGGATTATGCACACTTTGAGAATGATCAGAGAAGCTTCCCAACGAGAATCCACTTGCCGTCAAAGATGAGAGTAACCATCAAGATGGAGAGCATTACAGTGTACTGGGAGAGAAGACTGTTGGGGTTGGAGTCAAATGTCTCAGCTTGCACGATGAGAGCATAGAAAGTGCTCACAAAGCGTTCTTTTCGAGAATGGCACAATAAAAACTCCCCTCAGAGGCCAAAGGTCCTCCAGCTGAATAAAAATGGATTCAATTCAGAGGAGACTTAGCCGTAGAAGCAATGAGGTCTGACCAAGTTGGCGGGCCCGAGAGTCGGCAACAAGAACGCCAGTAGAGACACGTAAGGCGCTACTAGAAGCTGTTGTGATGAATAAAGATCTCATAAATACCAATACCAAAGACAGGTGATAGCAAGGAGAAGCACCGCAGCTATCGTCCATCGAATTTGTCCGGGTGTACGAGGTCCATGGGTGGCAGCTCTGATATCCCACCACAGCTATGTATGTCTGAATTGTGTAACTCGCAATGGACATAAAATAACACAACTACCTGAATAATCAATGCGCACATAGCAGCATCTGTCATCACCTGAGCTCCGGAGACCAGTGCTCCCTGAGCCAAGCACACCCGGTTGGAGTGTATGAATGGAAGAGGAAGGTAAGCTATGCTAGCTGGGCCCAAACGGTATAGTCTGCCCTAGTCCGTGGTGAAGTGCTATGGCCTGAAATAGGACAAGGCTGGACTCACCCGATACAAAAAATTATGCTGGAAAATGTCCACGTGTAACAAAAATTAAGAAATATAAGATTCCGTGGTGCCTTTTTGGGGAAGATGGAGAAAAGGAGGAGGATGGGAAGTCCAATGTGGCCGCCGATCATCTGTAGCGCAAGGTATTTGGCCTGCTGTTGCCTCAGCTCTACAAAAGATCCGAACTAAGCAGACGAAGAGGGTGGTAAATGAAATCAATGAGTTTCACAGTTTCATCTTGTCGATTCAGACTGTTCAGGATAGCCGAGGCATTCGGTGTGAGCAGGAGTTGAACGTTGTCGGCACTGTGTCCATCAAAATGGCACACGGCTATTTTGGCTAGTACAGATACAAGTCAGATGCTTCTGCAAAGTGGCAATTTGTGACCGACGACATTACTGTTCAGATTATGTTGGACCATTCCCACCCACTCCAAGTCATCTCCGCCAGAGTTCCCGCATAACAATTCCATCGCCCAACCCTGGATATCATTGGTTGAGCAGCAGCCACGAATTCCAAGACAAAGGTCGGAGGATGACAGCTTTGGTGGGCACTTCATTGCTGGCTCGTACTTCAGTCGAGCTTCCACAGCGAGTAATGGTTTCACCTGTAACACCATCGTGCCATTGGGAAGAGGGGCAGACAATGGATGTAATTTCTACTGGCTGAGCGTAAACATGAGTTCTCTGTGCAAGATTTCGACTTGAGTATTGTACTTACTGCTTGAACATGTGGCAGCAGATATGAAGAGTAGAATCACAGCAGTCCAGAACATTGTCGGGAGAACAGGGAGAAAAATTCAAGTAGAAGAATGAGTAAGGATTGACTTGCGCCTGAACTGCAGACGGTTTCGATTATATACGAGTGGATCCATTGGAGTTCGGCGGCTGTGTATACTTACACACCGGTCTCAGTTTGGCTTAGTGATTTGAAATGGTTAGTTCCCGGAGGGCCGGAAGAGAGACGTGGCGCTTCATGCTCAAAGCGCCATACTTACTCAGAGTCCCGGCCATGTGGCACAGACGCAATGGACAGCTGCAAAGTGGCAGCGGCATGCCACAAAATGGAATAGGATATAGGCCACAATGGGGAAATATACCGAGGCATTCTTAATTACATTGAAGGTCACGCGAAGCTTCGAAGCAGTAGAGGTATCAGTACGAATTTGAGGCGTCACGTGACACCGCGGCGCTTCGGACGCGATCAGGATTTTCGGATTTTCCCAACAGAACAAACCCGAGCGCATCGTTACTTAAACGCTGTAGTCAGTCCAGATTCCAACGCCATGTCTTGCTTAGCTAACATGATTAGCATGGCTGCAGTTCTCGAAAACTCGTTTCAACTGCGGCACTCTTTCAGCTCTCGCCCTGCTTTGGTGTGTCCTGCCTCGACGTCGCTTCCTTGGCCGTCCTCACACACACATCAGTGATTCCGGCTCCGTCCACGCACATCGCCTCCAAGTTCTTGCCGCTACCTAAACCTCTCCCGAAGTTATAAGCGCTAACTAAACAATACTTAGATTACTGTGATGGCATCTGCGCTACAGCACCATCAGTGGCCACATCTCACACAGGCCCAGGAGGTGAAGTCCTATCACCGCCATATCTCTCCCTCTATACCCGCCTATGCATCTCCCGAGTGCCGACGGCACCTGCTACTACTGCAAGCTTCACCGCCTACCCCTCCTTACCCATCTCCCCAGCTCAGTCCCATATATCTCGAGGAAAGAAGACGAGTAGAGGTCGAGAGCGAGTGGACACACGTACAATATTGCTCTATGGCCACATGGTTGCGGATGCACAAGACCACACTTCTTTCTGGTATGATGTTGCCATAAGTGCACGCACAGCCAAGAACGCCGAATCACTCCAGCGTGGGGCTTTCGGTGTTCTTGTGCGCTTTCCTGGCTGTGCTTATCTCCTATGATTGTCTTCACTGATTTGATGTGTCTCTGGCGCCTTGGTGTGCTTCTCTCTGCTTTGGGTTTGCTCTGATGTCTAGGAGTGCTTTTCAGTATTTCTGGGTCCTCGTCCATCTTTTCATTTCTCCTCTGTTCCTGTCTAGTGGGTGCGGTAAGCGGGGCTGTAAGTCCTTTTCGTATCGTAGGAGTTACGCGCGTTCGTTGGACCGGCTCCACACTTTTGTGAGTGACACATGTTTTATGGAACCCACATGCAACATCGTGCCTAGTACCAAGGGTCATCCTCTCATTCCGTTCATTTTATATCTCTCGCATCGCCTCACCCACTCATTCATTACTCACCTCGCCCTGTCCTTCCTCCCCCTTGCTTCACGATGCCTTCCCGCCTATCTGGACGAGTACTGTGTATCTCGTAAACGTAGCATATCAAGAGGGTTTTCAGGCTGATCGAAATCTGCGGTCTGTTGGGTCGGTTTTTGGGCGGATCTCCTCACGAGCACACTAAGCCACTGCTTGTGGCAGAGCAGCCGCATGTGCGCAATGTATTAATTGACATCGCTCAATCCAGTCTCGTATGCTCTTTGTCACACTAGTCGTGCTGTTGGGATCTGGGGATCCCGGGCGGCACTTCGGTGCGCTGACGCGTCGATGACGCGTCACACTCGCGTATATAGACAAAGGAGGAACGGGTAGGAGGAACAAGGGAAAAAGAGAACAAGGTAGAATAGACAAAGGAACGACTTATAATTAGTACCGGCTTCTATGTATTTAAGGCAGCGACTGAAGGTCGCTGCTAGACATTGAATCTACCCCGGACTATTATTCTACTTCGATCTACACGTGCTACTCAGCACTTACGGATACTTTCTCTGACTACGACTCCAGTGTGGCAGGCGGGCTGACGAGGAGCCTGGACTGTTGTTAGCAAAATACTTCCGACCCTACATATACACCCTAGAGGCTGTTCCGGCGCATTCCGAGGCGCATACTCGGGCACGGGCGTTATCACGCACGCGCGTATCTACCCGGCGCCTTTGGTCCTGAGCCAGGTTCCGGGGCCGCTGATTGAATGGCCCATAAGCGCGGCGCCTAGCACTCCAAGCACTGGAATTGAACCTCCCTCTGAGCTCTCTCAGACTCTCTCTTATAAAGACTCAAGAGTTTTGCTGGTTGTTGATCTTGATAGCAGTATGATTCAGACTTCAGCTTGAAGTCGAATCGAGTAGATTTTACGGAGGTCGAGCGCACACAGTATATACGCACTTCGAACAGCGATTCCACAGATGTGTGGTGAGCGATACGTTTAATGTCCTTCGAGATAAGTGAGTACTAATTGACTGACTATATAGGACACATTCGATGGGTATTTAACGTTCTGTGCAAGGGGGTCTAGTACGAGAAGGAGCGACCGGCGCGAGTGGGTGTGCATGTGGGGTGTTAATTAGGGGATATGATGTGCCGGGTGCTAACTAGGGGATATGGGATGCCGGGTGACTAGATCAGAGTGTTAGGTTGGAAGGATCGTGTGGTTTATGTACTAGCTACGTGTGTTATGATACGATAGATCAATTAGGGATGTGTGTAATGGAAAAGGAAGGAATGGAAAGGATACGGGGGGATATATGTGCTGCAGGCTAGCTGTCATATCACTCCGTGGATCATACGGTCTCGGGCTCGGGGGCGGGTTTGCGGATCAGCTGCGTGCCCGCGGGTTGGCAGGGTACTGCGGTGTGTGGTGTGCTGTCGTTCATGGATTTGAGTGGGCGTGCGTGGATTATGGTGTGCACGGAGTCGGCGGGGGGGGGGGATGGGTCGTGATGGCGATGTAGGTGGGTGTGAGATGTGTAGAGAGGGTGATGGGGTTCTTCGCTTTTATTTAATGACATCTCTCACAGCCGGGGGGTTTGAAACCAAACTAAGCATTAGGCCGTCTATGGATGATTGGTTTTTGTTTTCCTGCAACTGCGCGTTATGTATGTTTCTTTTCACTAGCTTGCATCCGCCTCATCCTGCCGAGCTCCTGCCGCAACTAGTGTACATCGTGAGCCGCCTTCCTTCTCTAACTCTCACGCACCATCGAACATCGATTCTCCCCAAGCAATGCAAATACCTCATAGCATATCCCATCAATGGCTAGATAATCTTCGCACAGGAAAAGTGCTACCGCCTGGCCGCGTTCGTCCTTTTCTTACCTCTGTTTTCGCTCTTATCTCCTTGTTCACGCTCCCCGATTACTTCTTCCACCCTTGATTCGAGCTTTTTGGCTGTCTCGCGCCATCGCACTCAGACAGAGTCGCTCTCTCACACGGCCCCTCTCTTTCCGGATAAAGCCCGAGCGGCTGCATAACTGTAGCCCTCGCCACCTTCCGTGCGCAGCTGTCCAGTTCGTTTTACCCCCATCGCACCCGCCGAGTCCCCCCTTTTGTTACCGCCGTTCTCATATCGTGGTTCACGCTTCCCTACGACCTCGCGCTCTGATTTGAGTTCTTCGGCTCCCTCATTTATCTCGCACGGAGTCCGACTCCGAGTCGGGGCGTCACGCCCTTCCCAACCCAGCCTTTCCAGACAAGTCCTGGGCAGCTATGTAGCAGTTGCCATCCCGCTGTTCGCGTCTGCAAGGCTTCTGCTCTCCTTGCATACCCTCAGAGCACTCGGTCGAGTGCAGATGGTGCGCACCCATAGAATCAGCCAAGCAATGCCATCCCATGTACAATGCTTGGTCATGCGGAGATAACCAGTAAAGCACTAAAGATTGACCCCCATGCTGTGCTAGACGTCCCCGTCAAGAACTTGTATGGTATCTCTGCCAGGTTCGATTTTTCCGTTATTTTCTAGCGTATTCGTTCTCCAATCCTCTTTTGACTCGTCTATCTTTTTATAAACGTAGCTAGAGCTCACTGCTTCTTTAGGTTGCCAACATGCTTACCGCAAATTGCATGGGTCATGAAACTGTGACATTGCAGCTCACAAGTTCAAAATGACGTCCATATATGTGGGGCAATAGAGACGTACAAGGAAGAATACATAGAACACGTTGTGAGAGGCTAAACAGGGACGAACCAGTGGATAATCCTAACAATAAATAACGACCGTTAGCGACCAAAAAGGGATGAACCGATGGATAATCCTAACAATAAATAACGACCGTGAAAGCAACCCACAAAAACAAAACACTACAGGCCAAGCCCTCGCCTGTACCCTTCGTTTCTTGCCTAATATTAAATACGCTATCTCCGCAGACCACACGCTCGGCATCGAAGACCTTTCCATGCGTATTGGATGCTCTTTGTGTGTCTGGTGACCTTCTGCGGTGGAAAATCAAAGTATCGAGAATGGGGTGAGCTTTCTCCAAAACATCAAGGAGTCAAGAAATGCCTGAGATAGCAGTTCCAGTGACGGAATTGCTACAACAACAATATAACACTCACCTTGCTCGTGCCAAAGATAAGAAAAGCAACGAGAGGGGCTATGGCAGATGAAGCTCATGAGTACTAGTACGGGCGCCATAGCACAGTGACGGCTAAAACGCACTTCCGGCTTGCAGCATGTCGACCCACACAGGACTGAAAGAAAACGGACTGAAAGAAGTCTCTCCAAATCCATCACGGCCACTAAGGGCACCGATTCCCAAAACGCGAAGCACAGTTGCCATATATGCTCTTCCCCGGTGGCAATTCCGTATGTAGCCGAGCAGATATCCATGCAGATGACCAGACTCAGGACGCGAGAAGCACCAGCATATGGGAAAAGTGAACATACACAGCGACAACAACACGATATACGCAAAAAATGATGACGCGCAAGACCACAGAGAGTGAGACTTGTAGTCCATTTTCTCCAGTCCGTCGGAAAAACCGCCAATGATGGTACAGAATGCGGATTATGCAGACTTTGAGAACGATCAGCCAAGTTTCACAGCGAGAATCCACTTACCATCAAAGATGAGAGTAATGATCAAGATGGCGATCAATGCCTCGTACTGGCAGAGAAAACTGGAGCGGTGGTCAACTGCCTTGCTTGCATAGTGTATGTGATAGAAAGTGCTCACAAAACGGCATCCAGAAGTAAAAACAATAAAAAAAACTCAACTGCGCCGTTGGGCTCCCAGTCCAAAGCTAAAATGACTTGGGGTCAGAGAAGACATTGCCATATAAGAAATGAGATGTTTACTGAAGAAGCACCGAGAGCCGGCAATGAGAACCCCAGTAAAGACAAGTAAGGCGCTGACAGAAGCTGTTGTGGTTATGAAAAGCCCCATAAAAATCCATTACAGATGAGGACAAACGAGATCTACCGTAGCTCTCGTCCATCGAATTAGTCCAGGGGTAAGGGGGCCATGAATGGCAGCTCTGATATCCAACCACAGCTATGTATGTCTGAATTGTGTACTCGCAATGACGATAAAATAAGCTACCTGAACTATCAATGCGCACATAGCAGTATCTGTCATCACCTGAACTCCGGGGGCCAGTACTGCCTGAGTGAAGCACTGCCGGTTGGAGTGGATGAATGGAAGAGGATCGAAAGTAATGCTGGCTGGGCCCAACCGGTATAGTCTGCCGTAGCCCGTGGTGAAGTGTTATGACGCGAAATACGACAGGCCTTGACTCACCCGATAGAGAAAGTTATGCTGGAAAATATCCACGTGAAGCAAAAATTAAGAAATATAAGATTCCTTGGCGCCTTTTTGGAAAAGATGGAGAAAAGGAGGAGGATGGGAAGTCCAATGTGACCGCCGATTATCTGTAGCGTAATGTATATGGCCTGCTGTCGCCTCAGCTCTGGAAAAGATCCGAACTAAGCAGACGAAGAGGGCAGTAAGTGAAATCAATGAGTTTCACACACCCTCATCTTGTCGATTCAGGCTGTCCAGGATAGCCGAGGCATTCGGTGTGAGCAGGAGTTGCACGTTGTCAGCACTGTGTCCATCAAAATGGCACAAGGCTATTTGGACTAGTACAGCAACATGTCAGATGAGTCTGCGAAGTGGCCATTTGTGACCGACGACATTACGGTTCAGATCATGTTGGACCTGTGACACCAACGAGTCTTCTGCTCTAAAATTCCCGCAAAACGATATAATTGCCCTACCCTGGATTTCATTGCTTGAGCAGCAGCCATGGGTTCCAAGGCAACTGTCGGAGGGTGACAGCTTTGGTGGACACTTCATTGGTGGCTCGTGCTTCAGTAGAGATTCCACAGCGAGTAAACAGCTCACCTGTAACACCATCGTGCCGTTGGGAAGAGGGGCAGACAATGGAATGGCCGTTGTCCTGGCTGAACACAGACATGACTTCTCTGTGCAAGAGCCCGACTCGAATATTGTACTTACTGCTTGAACATGTGGCAGCAGAGATGAAGAATAGAATCACAGCAGTCCCCAGCATTCTCGGGAGCACAGAGAGAAAAATTCAAGTAGACGAATGGGTGATGATTGACTGCGCCTGATTGACTGCGCCTGAACTGTAGACGGTTCGATTATATAAGAGTGGAATGATCAGTTACCCCAATGAGGGTCAATGGCGGTGTATACACATCAGTTTGGCTAAGTGATTTGAGACGGTTACAATTTATCGGCAGGGAGACGTGATGCTTCACACTAGAAAGAACTTTCCACCACAGAAGCTGCCAGATCATCGATCCTGATTCCTATATGGACAGCTGCAAAGTGGCAGCGGCACAACACAAAATAGGATATGGGGCAAATGGGGAAATATACCGAGGCAATATTCTTACATTGAAGATCACGCGAAGCTTCCAGCCGCTAGAAGTCAGTGGGTATTTGAGGCCCCGTCACGTGATAACGCGGCCGTTGTCAATTGCCAGGACGTTCCCAACACAACAAACTCCAGCGCATCAGCGTTACTTAAACGCGGTGGTCACTCACTGGTCGAGATTTCAACGCGCATGTCTTGCTTAGCTAATTGGAACTGCGGGCACGTGACCGTGCTTCCTTCCGAGTTCTCGCAGCTTCTAAACCTCTCCCGAATTGATAAGCGCTAGCTAAACAATACTTAGATTACTTAGATGGCATCTCCGCCACAGCACCATCAGTGGCCACATCTCACACAGGCGCACCCAGGAGGTGAGGTCCTGTCACGACCATACTGCTCCTTCTATACCCGTCTATACCTCTCACGACGCCACTTTGCTGCTACTGCTCTTCACGCTTTACCGTCCATCCTCACTACCCATCTCCCCCGCTCAGTTCCATATATATCGGGGAAAGATGATGAGTAGAGGTCGAGAGCGAGTGGACGCGCCTACAATATTGCTCGATGGCCACATGGTTGCGGATGCAAAAGACCACACTTCGGTCTGGTATGATGTTGCCATACGGACACGCACAGCCAAGAACGCAGAATCACCCCAGCGTGGGGCTCTGGGTGTTCTTGTGCGCTTTGCTGGCTGTGCTTATCTCCTATGAATTTATTCGCTGTGATTTGATGTGTCTCTGGCGCCTTGGTGTGCTTCTCTCCGCTTTGGGTTTGCTCTGATGTCTAGGAGTGCCTTTCTGTATTTTGGGCATCCGCTTCCGTCTTTTCATTTCTCCTGTGCTCCTGTGTTTAGTGGGTGCGGTACGCGGGGCTGTCAGTCCTTCTCGCATAGTAGGAGTTACGCGCGTTCATTGGACCGTCGCCTCACAGTCCCTCACCCACTCATTCAGTACTCCTCACCTCGCCTCGCATATCTCTTCTTCTCCCTCACTTCGCGTCTCCTTCCGGACCATCTGGACGAGTACTGTATGTCTCGTAAAGGTAGCATCAGGCTGATCGAAATCTGCAGTCTATTGGGTCAATTTTGGGCGGATCTCCTCACGAGCACACTGACCCACTGCTTCTGGCAGAGCAGTCGCATTTGCGTAATGTAATATTTGCCCTGCCTCAATCCAGTCTCGTGTGCTCCTTCTCACACTAGTCGTGCTGCTAAGCACTCATGGATACTTGCTCCGACTACGTCTCCAGTGAGGCACGGGGGCTGGAGGGGAGCCAGGAATAGGTTGCAGACAATGCCGCCATGCACTCGCTACGTGCTCGATTCCATTCCTTTCATAAAACCTTGTGTGTAGTGGGTGTCATCTTTTTTGTTTTTCTACATCTCTGCTTTATTTGAGCCTGAGTGCGCGGGCTTGCATGCCCCTGGTGCTAGTGTATCCCATCGTATCCTGAGTTGCTTTCTTCCGTGACTCGATCTCGAACACCCATTTCTCGCAGGCAATTCAATACTAGTAGCACAGACTCACCCAGACAAGACCCCGTCAGTGGCTAGTGTCTTCCCGACACATTTGTATAAGGAGTCCCCCATAACAATCAATGCAATCGCATCATCCAGCATTTCATGGTTTGAGCAGCAGCTATGAGTTCTAAGACACAGGTCAAAGGATGAATCGATGGCGGCTTCGGTGGGTATTTGGTTTGTATTTTCAGTTGAGCTTCCACCGCGCGTGAAATGAACAGTTCCCTGTAATCATTCCATTACTGAATGCAGACATTGTTAGTAATTGGAGTTATATCGCCATTACTTACCCCGACACTACCCAGTGGTGTACACTGGTGGTCACCGGTGAGGGGTAGTCCCCCTCGGTGATCTATTCTCGTGCTCACCGGTGACCACCCATCGGATCAGGTCACTATTGTAAGCCACAACAGGCTCCAACGGTCACCATTGAGTACTTAAACATAGTTAGAGTGCACTGTGGTGCACTGTCCCCTACTGCATTTTCTCGCTGTATGACAGAGCCGCCGCCCGGACAGCCAGCGATGCGTAGCAGCTCACGCAATCGCAAGACCCCAGACCCACAACAGGTCATCATTGGTGACACTGCTGGGGCCACTGAGCCCAGTGCCGGTGCACCAACAACAAAGGCCAGCAAAGGTAAAAGACGCAAAACTGCTGCAGAAAAAGCTGCGGAAGACACCGCAGCTGCGTCTTCCACTGAAGCCTCTGGGTTCATTCAGATGCAGCATGGATTTTGCGTACAGCACTAACATGATGGTGGTGGCAGCGCTCTCAAGAAACTTATGGACAGCGGCCAAGCAGTGGACCCCCCGGAGCCGCTTTGCCACCGCGCAAAAGCATTTTAAAGGTTACCTGGGGAGACAGTGACGAGACCCAAACCGGTATGTACTTTTTTTTGCATAGCTTTTACTGTACAACTGACACTTTGCCTCCTAGCAGGAACCACACCTGTCACGCCACCACCCCCCAGAGATATTTCTCCCCTGCTCAACTCGACCCCTCAAGTGGTTCGAGGCGCTCCTGTAGAACGCACTGGTAAGTTATCCCTATTACGATGATTGAGTATTGTTCTCACCGAGAGAGGGCAGTGGCCTTTGAAATCAAAGGGCACTGTAATGGGAGCCTCGATATGGAAACAATCTGTGAGCAGCTCCCTGTGTACGCGATGAGCAGCGCAGATGGCGCAAGGGTGTTTGAGGTAGAAACCCGACCAACCTTGAAAGCGCTGGCAGAAACCAGCTCTCCACTTAAGTGTAAGATTTCTATGCCTGTTCTACATTGTATTTTGAGAGAATAAGTGCAGTGCAATGAGGGTGTTGGGTGCATTTATGCTCCTGCACCAAAATCAAGCATAATATGTTCGATTTATTGTATGGTGTTTCAATTTCTTCTTACATTGTTCTTGTACCATGCATTCACTTCTCTGGTTATTTTCGAAATTTTCGGGTCACTCCCTATCTCTCCATTTCATCCTGTTATTTCTATTTTCACAGGCGGCTGCACCCAGCGGAGTTTAAAATGACTTCGACGCGCGAGCCCTTGGGCGCTAAAGGGCCGGGTGCATGTATATGCCTTCTGAGACAGGATTGTACTCCTCTCTCAGTGACAATAAATTCACTGAGAGAGGCGAGTAGTATTCTTTGTATTTTCATAGCATGTTGACTGAAAATCATGTAGTACATTTGATTCTAGCTTTCTAAGAACTCTACCGAACCTTCCCTGCCATAACCCCGAGTTGCTAACAGAGGGGAGGTCTCTTGCCATGTTGGCAATCGAAAGATCCGGCTGGGTCGTGGCCCAAAGCTCTTGGGTGAGGAACCGGCCAAAGCACTTGACCAGCGTGTGGCTGGTTGGATCCTGGTGACAGTGAACGAAGGGAATCTGAGTGCGATGTTGACATGGGAACATGAGGAAACGGAGGTCAGTATGGCACGGCTGCCATGTACATTGAAAAACTCACATGGGATAAGGCAGCCATTAAACCTGCGTTCGATGCAGGGTGAGGCATCAAATGTCTGCGGCATCAATACCTGCGGACGACCAATTGATGGGGAAGGAGATGTGACATGTGGTTTGCCTGCTCATGTGGCAATCCACTGAGCATGGAAACAGAGGTTTGGATGGGCTTCCTTTCAGGGTGTGCGGCGTGGTATTAAGAAGGGTGGCCCTTGGGATCCTGATAGCCAGCCAGACCAGGAGGATGCCGAAACCGACTTGGGTCATACCTTTCATGCACACCGTACATATTGTGCCAGACCATTCAATGGGCATGTGGAATGCCCATTGGGTGGGGAAAGTGTTATGAGATTGAGAGTGGCTCTCAGGTCCTACAATTGGTTAATTTCTGGTTTCCACCTGAGGGCCCAGACCTGCTTTCATTGTCTATGACAATGCCTGAAAATTGCTTGCACATATTGTTACCCAGAATACCCATGACTTGTGGCTCACCACAACTTGGTTTGTGGTGGATGCATGGCATTACATCAACCATTGCAGCACAGATCGCCTGTGTCAGGAATGGTGCAATCCAGCCCCCCTCAATGGCAGTCAGCCAGACTTGGTCATCTTGGAACGAGATGGAATGGGACAGATGCGTGCCAGTCGTGCCTTCAATACTGAGGTGGCAGAACAGTTCAATGCCTGGATGGATGGATTTGAATCACAGCTGCGACAGATGACTGACTTTAACTTTGATTTTTTCTTACATTCAGTCATGTTATTGTATAAGGAAGAGGTTGAACAGAGGGTGGAGAGCAAGCAGCGTGGCATTCCTAACTACTAAAATATGATTAGTATCATAGTTCTCCAAATCCAATCTCAGTGGTTAGAGCCTATCTTCTTGACTTATATGCAAGGGTGTACATGAGGCCATTTTTTCTAGTTTGAAGGGTATGCCAGCAAGCATGGCTCTTGTCCCCTTTGTACATGTATGTGCTTGATTTGTGATAACATGTATCAACTTTCATACATGTTATCATCCCTTGAGGCCCCTGTTCTTAGTACAGTGACCAAGATCTTTGTCAGGGGACACAGACCCCATTCTGAGAGCCGACCCCATTCTGGTTCCGAGAGCCGACCCTGTTCTGAGAGCCGACCCCGTTCCAAGAGCCAACCCCATTCTGAGAGTCAACCCTGTTCCCGACCCCGTTCCGAGAGCCAACCCTGTTCTGAGATCTGACCCTTGGATACAATGGATATTGAATTCCCCAGCTATAGGGACTGTGCAGATACCACTGGAATACATTATGTTTTCATTGTATTGTTTTGCATTGCATCAGAGTGGAATGCATTATGTTTTCATTGTATTTTTGTAATTGGTAAACACTGCACTGCATTGCATCACAGTGGGTCACACTGGTGTGCAATGAAGCACATTGGATTTGGAGATGGCAATCATTATCAGTGCGGTGCAATGTATAACATCATATATATTTGGTTTGTTGTCAGTGTGCTGCATTGTGTTGCAGTGGGCTACACTACTATGCGATGGAGCGCATTGGATTTTGAAACTGCAATGATTATTAGTGTGGAGCATTGGACACCATTGCCACACACTGTCTTCTGGTGTGTGACAGGGCAACCCGGTGGCCGGCATTGGAAATCAGGGTAGTGGGGTGGCCATGGCCCCGGGTTGCATTGGCGCCCAGGGCCAATCAGTGGGGACATGAGTAATGGGGATATTACTGAGTAATTGGGATGATGAGTCAGCCGAGGACGAGCCGGCACGCACATAGCCGGACGTTCGAGATTCTCGACTCCGGGATGCTGGTGCACCGGCACGGCATCGGCACAGCAACGGCTCGAAGCAATTAGTAATAATCAGTAATATCCCCATTGGCCCTGGGCGCCAATGCAACCTGGCGCCATGGCCACTCCACTACCCTTATTTCCAATTCCCTTGTCGAAGACAAGGTGCTTTGTGGGACATGGAGCGCTGGCACGCACACATTACGTAAGCCATGTCCTGGACAAGCGGGGTTCGAACCATGGGAGCATGCACCTCGCGCGCCGGCGCCACGGAAGCAAAACGTGAGCGCTGACCCTAATCAAAAGAGGCCGGTCACCCAAAAACAAAAACAATCGAGCGCTCAAAAAACGCGGGCGCTCGCGCGATCGTGTCTTGACCTGTGGCCGCCATCCACCTCTGCTTCATGCCGCCGCATCCCTTTGTGCCTCCCACGGCCTCAGCCATCAACAGGGCCAAGGGTGCAGAGCTTGATCACTGGATCAGCCAGCTGAACACCCTTTCTTCTGCTCAGGCTGGCCAAAAAAGGAAACTTCTGACCAAGCAAGGGACTGTGGATGCGTGAAGGTGCAAAATTGCGCATTTTCTTGGGATTGACCTCACCCAGACCACCTCTGACCTCCCGTTGCAGGCCCCCTCACTGTGGACAAGGCCATTGGCACGGAGCAGGGGGCCTGGGCACGCACACTGGCCCAGGAATGGGCTGAAGCTGAGTGTAAAGATATCTATCTTGAGCCTCAGGTCACAAGAGCACGACAGAACTTGACCAATGTGTGGTATTCTGATGCTACGTAGTGACAGTGTAAGGGTAAGATGCGATG
This sequence comes from Gautieria morchelliformis, assembly GCA_015179125.1. Lineage (NCBI taxonomy): Eukaryota > Fungi > Basidiomycota > Agaricomycetes > Gomphales > Gomphaceae > Gautieria > Gautieria morchelliformis. The sequence goes on from WHVA01000240.1 coordinate 139,735, forward strand.
GGGACCGCTAGCCGGTTCCCACGCATAAACTATACAGTGGGTCCCTAAGGGGCCCACTGGGATTATGTAATAACTAATGTACATGTAGATACACAGGTTATTTACACCCTCCCCCTCTATAGATAACTATAGGGGTTAACTCCTACTCATAGAGGTCGTCCATGAGAGCGTCCTCTAGAGTGGCCGATACGACGACGACGACGTCATACGGGGCCGGAGGAGCACGTGACTCCTCTGGGGGCATCTCCGCGTCGTCGGTGGTGATCGGGTGAGGCTGGTCAGCCTCACCACTGGTGGCGGTCTCCGCTTGGGTGCTGGGGCCCGTGTCCTCACAGAGCATGGCCTCGACGGCCGGGTCCTCCGTTTGAGGAGGGGGCCGGAAGCGCGCCAGCTCTCGATCGAGCTGAGCGTGAGTGAGGGGTCGCGGCACCGCGGCCCTCACGTGGCTGGTCTCGATGACCTTTTGTTGGCCCTCGCGGGCGGCGGCGCTGAATGCCGCGCCGGTGATGCTGCGCTGAACGTAATATTCAATGCGCGCGGCTCGCTCGCGAGTGACCCCGGCGTAGCGGGCCAACCATCTCGCGATCTCTGCGAGTGGGATGTCGGGGCCGGCTCGGCCCTCCACAGGGAATGGGCCCGTGATTGAGAGCCGCAGGGTGGTGCTTTGAGGCGTCAGCACTTCCCTGGCGTCGATGAGGCTCGACCATTGGTCAGTCGAGCCGAAGAGGTCGAGTAGTCTCGCCCTGAGCGGTGATGCGACCCCTTTGACCCGGGGTGCAAGGGCCTTCAACCACATCCAGACGTCCATATCGTCTAGGTTGAAGGTGCCATCCGCGTTGTCATGGATGGCGGATGGAATTCCCTCAGGGTTGTGTATCCAACCCTTCAGGATGGCCGTGATATCGTGCGGGGTGCCGCCTGCTATCACGAGACAATCCCTTTTGGGATTGCGAGCGCGTTGTTCGCGCTCGATGCGTTTGAATACGCCGATCATCTCGCATGTACGCGCGATCTGCGGCGTTTCTTTTGCCCACGCTATGAGTTCGATGAAGCGGGGTTCGTCGAGCGGGCAGACGTTGTACCATTGGGTACGACGTTGTTGGGCCTTTCCTACCGGTCATGGTAGGAGGCCCGTCTCGGAGATCGGTGGCTCTCCGAGTGGGATGAGCCTTCCCTCCCCGGGTAGGGAGGAAAAACTGACTCAACTGTCCCTGCCGGCGGCGGTAGGGCCACGCCAGGCCCGATGTACTGGGCCTCGACCTGAGCTATCCGCCGCTGAAGGGCGGGGTCGTGGATGGTGTGTGACGATGACGCCACTAGGTAAGCGCTGATTGCGCTTTCCTTCGCAATGGCTAGCCCATTGACGTTGTGGATGGAGCCGTGCAATTTCTTGCGCTTCTTCTTTGGCTGCTCTGTCTGCCGCTGTGCCCGTTCGGGGTCGTACGTCTTCCAGACGGACGAGTTGGAGTCCCATCCATCTGGGACACCATACGCAGAGTCGGAAGGTGCGCTCTGCCCTTCCGTTGTTGTCGTGGTCGGCGTCGGCGCTGTCGCGCGAGGTGAAGATGGCCCGGCCACTGGGTCTGTGGCTGGGTTGTGTCGCGGCCTTTTTGAGACAGCATGGACCAGGGTAACCTGGAGCTGGGCTGCACTCAGCTGCTGCTCCAGCTCCTTGATCCTGGCGCGCTCGGTTGCGAGCGCGTCGTCGCGGTCCTCGACCGCGCGTTCTAGCTCCTTGACCTCTTTTTTGAGGTCGTGGACGTCCCGGAGGGGCTCCTCTCGCACGTCACGCGCGATGCCCCTTGGGAGCCATCCCCACGCTGCATCGACGGCGTCGCTGATGTCTTCGTCCCACAGTTTGACCTTGCGGGTGCCTGTCGCTGCCCTTAGGTGCACGGCATAGTCCGCGCACGTCGCGCAATCGTCCGGGTGGATGATGGCGAGGGCGTCCTCCCATCCCACGATAGTCCAGTGTTCCTGGTCTACCGGAGCACAGAGAATGTCCGCGGCCCCTTGTCTCGGGGCCGTTGTTTGCGTTGTGGACGTTGACGGGTCAACGTCCATCCCATCTTTGGGGGGCATCATCTTCGTGGGTAGATGATGGTGGTGGTAGCTTCCAAGAAGCGATGCGCCCTCGGAAAGATCCGAGGTGAAAATTTAACCACGCCGTGGCCGGCGCGTCACGTGGTCTGCACGTGACAGACGCATCTAGCGGCATCTGGGGAGGTCGCGTGGCTTGCCCACCCCCCGAAGCTCTAGGTAGCTATCCAGGGCTTCAAGGTCCTTGCAGGACGACATGGGTTCCCATGTTACGTCACCTAGGGTCCAATGGACCTGGAATTCCAGGTCCGTCGAGTTTATCCATTGATGTGCGATAATCTCATCGACGAGCCACTCCTCGTTGTCATTTGCTCCGAAGTCATAAAATGACTTGGCCTCACGACGAGGGAACAATTCGTCGTTGTTAGCCTCGTAACGCCGTACGAGGCTGGAATGGAAGACCGGTGAAATGCGACGGCTTTTCAGCTCGTCGGGAAGATCAAGGGTCACCGTCGAGGTGTCGTTGTGAGCCTCCACGACGCGGTACGGTCTGAGGTACCGTGGGACTAGTGTTCTGGCTCTTCCTTTCGGGAGAGTTAAGTTTTGTGTCAAGAGGTAGACGCGGTCGTTGGCCGCGTACCTGTCGCTCACCATACGTTTCTTATTTGCATGAAACGTTTGCGTCACTCAATGCTCTATGATTGCATTGTGTGCCGCCATCAGGTTCCATTTTGCCTGATGTGCGAACCGGGCCACCCCCTTGAACGGGGTGTCCGCGGCTATGGGGAGGTCTATCTGCGGCATATAGCCGTGGTACAGCTCGAAAGGTGTGAACCCTGTGGTCGCACTGACGTTGCTGTTGAGGGCGACCTCAACCATTGGGCATTTCACTGCCCAATCCTTTTGATCATCTCTGACGACCGCGCGCAATATATGGCCGATCGAGCGGTTTGCCCGCTCGGTTGCTCCATCCGTTTGTGGATGGAAGGCAGTTGACATGAGGAGCTTAGTCCCCATCAGTCGCTGGAGTTCACACCAGAAGATCGATGTGAACTTTGAGTCTCTGTCCGATACGATGGAGTCGGGAACTCCGTGTAGTCGGATGATCTCCTTCAGAAACAGCCAGGCTACTCCCTTGGCTGACAGGCTCATCGTGGTTGGCACGAGGTGTACAAGCGACGTTAGTCGGTCGCTGACTACCATCAGGTAGTCGCAGTCGTTATATCTGGGCAGGGGGCCCATGAAGTCGATGCCAATCGACTGCCACGGCCTATCCGGAATGGGTAGGCTGTGTAGTAGGCCCTTGGGCCGTTGTGGCCCAGTTTTTGTCATCTGGCACTTCGCGCACGATGTGCAGAACACCTCTATGTCTGGGCTCATGCCTGGCCACCAATATGCCCTTCGAACGTAGTTCGACGTCTTCAGATGGCCGTAGTGGCCAACTATCTGATGTGCCCAATCGATGATAATTTCGATCAGCCTCCTTCCCCCTTGAAGAACAGAGCAGGGGATGGCAATGACGTCTCTCTTGACCTGATTCTTAGTCCATATCAGCCCATCCCGGATTCCGAATCTCGGGTGCGCGTCCGGGTGGGCCATGATCTTTGTGAACATGGTGTCCCTATGGTACGCGTCTCTATGGTACGTGTCTCGTAGGACCTTAGATAGGTCTATGCCTTGCTTGACGATCCGGCGCAGGGGTGCGCTGTCGTTCCCTGCGGCGATGGCTTTGACGTCATCGTCGTCGTCGCTGGATGCGGTGACGTTCACGGGCTCTGGTGAGCCCTCGTTTAATGCGGCGGCTTCCGTTACTCTCGCCTCTGTCTTCTCAGCGAGGCGTTTAGAGCGTCTTGTCGCCGCTGTTCGCAGCTCGACATACCGGTCGGTGGGCAATAACTCACCGTCCGGATCTAAACGCGCATCCGCGTTCACGAAGACGTGGTCCGGGTGATTATCGTCACCCATGTCGCTCTCGTAATAGCGCGACAGGCAGTCCACTACCTTGTTCTCTACACCGTCAACATGAACGGTGTTGAAATTGAACCGGGAGAGAAACTCCCACCATCTGACCTGTCGGTCAGATAGGCTCTTTTGGGTCTCGAAGTACTCGAGTCCCTTGTGGTCTGTGATGAGGGTGAACCTTCGTCCGAGCAGTTTGTCCTCCCATTTCATGAGAGCCTCGAGCACCGCGATCGTCTCGTGCTCGTGAGTCCGATAGTGTTGCTGAGCAACACTGAACTTCTTTGACAAGAAGCCGGCTGGTCGACAAGTTTTCCAGTCGGGACCTTGGCCATAGACCGCACCGACGCCGGCTTTTGATCCGTCGGTGATCACCCAGATCGGCTCTGGGTACCTTGCATCTACTGGACGCAGGATCGGGGCCTTACAGGCCAACACCTTAATGCTTTGCCAGCACTTGTTGAGCAGAGGTGTCCATTCGAATGGATGGTTATTACACGCACAGCCCGATAGCGGGGTGGTATATGCGCTAACATCTGGCATGTAGTGTGCCAGATACTGTACGAGCCCGAGGAAACGCTGGACGTCGTTGAACGTCCGTGGCCTGCGCCACTCGCGGATGCGTTGCATCTTATCCTCGTCGGCATGTACCCCTCGGCCATCGATTATATGGCCGAGGCACTCCATTTGGATGGAGTAGAGGTCCACCTTTTTCTTGCTCAGAAAGAGGTGGTTCTTCCTCAGTCTGTCAAAGACGATGTAGAGGTGCTCTTCATGCTCTTGTATTGAGAGCGAGAATATGAAGATGTCGTCCATGTATACATGGACGAAGCGACCTATGCAGTGGCGGAAAATGGCTGTCATTAGCCGTTGGAATGTTTATGGGGCGTTACAGTCCCCCATCTGTATCACCTGGCTCCTGAAGGTGCGAGGATCGTGGCAAAGGCTGTCTTTGCTACGTGATCTGGATGAATCCGGATCTGCTCGTATGCTTCTGACATATCGAGTTTAGTTCGATATTGGCCGCGAGCCATGTCGCTGCGTATGATATCCTGATCTGGGAAGGGCGTAACGTCCTTCACCGTGTTTTCGTTCTGCTGGCGCAGATCGAAGACGGTTCTCAACGTACCGTTCTTCTTCGGCACACACAGCATGGGCACTGCCTGCTGCGCTACTGCCGGAATCCACCACGTTGCCATGGTGTATCGTTCTATCTTTGCCGACAGTTCCTCTCGGAAGTGTTCAGGGCATTTCGGTAGTCGATACCGCATGTGCTTGTTGGGATCGATGAGGTTGATCTCATGGTTGATCTCCCGCAGTGGCGGGAGTTCTAATGGAATTCCACTGACTAGGTCAGTGATTCTTTCCATCCATTCCTCGCGAGGCGAGGAAGGTCATCATCCGTGAGGATGATGGTAAGGTTGGCTTAGAAGCCATTAGGCGCTGTTGGCGTCTATTAGATCCCGCGGCGCACGGGCCCGCTTTCCGCTTTCCCATCACTTTCACCGTTAGGTGAGAGGTCTCTCCCTACGACTGTAGGGTGAGTTCGAGGACGAGTCATCCCGGACTCGTCCTCCTGGCTTCAATGAGCCAGGTTCGGCGTCGGCGCTTGGGTGATCCTGCTCACCGTGGCCCTTTGTCCTCGTTCTTCGATTCGTCGTCGTTGAATGAGACCTTGCCCGTGGGGATCACTCGTTTCCCTTGCGGATCGTCCCTGGGCTCGAGAAGTCCAGGTTATGCCGAATCTCCTTAGGAACGGTGTCCCTAAGATCCGTCGTAATATTCGACGTTTGCTACGTGAAGTATTCGTCGTATGTCCCACGACCAAACTTGATGGTCGTGTTCGTTCCATAATTGATTGTGGAACGGCTGCCTATGCAGGCTAGCTGCAGCGCGATTGGTTGCTCCAGGGAGAATGTCTTCATCCCTGTAGTTCGCGTGAATTCGGGGATAGCAGTACCCCTTCGCTGCCGCTATCTAGCAGGCCGTGGGCTCTTATGCCGTTTATTTCCCAGTACCCCGATAGGGTACAGTTCTCACTGCGCGGGCGTGTTGGCCGCGTCCTGTGTTTGCTTCGGTGGTGATACAACGGCTTGGCCGCCTTGTCTGGCGTGACCGACGTGCGTGCCGCCATGACTTCGTGGCGGTTTTGTCCTCCAGCACGAATCTGATGCGCTGGACCTGTAGGTGGTGTCTTCCACCTCTTGTCCCATTCATAGTATTGGGACGGCTCAGGGTCCCACTCTTCAGCGGGCGTGTCTCCGTTATCTGGAGTGTCGTTGGGTTGGGGATCACCCTCCCCCTCTTCATCAATCTGTTGAAAGAGTTTTGATCGGGATCCGTCTCCGGATCCTCGGCTTCACCTTCGTGCCTCACAGCCGCTGTCCTTATACCGGACCTAAGCCGGGGGCATTCTGCCTTCTTGTGGCCAGGTTGGCCGCATTCAAAGCATGTGGTGTTGCTTTGGTGCCGCTGGGCCTGTCATTGGGCCGGCCCGACGTTTTCGTCGGTGGGGCAGGTCGTGGGGACGATCCTGACGCTTGAGGCTGTTTAGCTTCAGGCGGGCGTCCAGCTTGTGCTGGGCGTGAGGGCGGTATCGTTGACCTGTTCCGCTTTTTGCGAACAGGCTGGGCCTGGTCAGGCCCGTTTGTGTCAACGGCTTGCTCCCTGTGGGCTGGGCGGCGCTTGCCGTTGCTGCTGCACTTTCTGCGCGGCGCATCCCCATGTTATATCGGGATGCCTCCTCGATCATCCGGGCCGTCTCGAAGAGTTGCTCTATTGAGCTGCTCGATATGGAGCTGCTCTATTGAGCTGCTCTCGGCATTATAGCCCTTTTTGAGGACCTCGTTGCGCAGCGTTTCGCGCAGCGCCGATACGAACCGTCTCCGGCACGTGTACTCATCTGGTGGCTGTATCATACGTGCCACGTATTTCGTGAGCTCGTTCAGCATCTCCTGAACGGTTTTCATGCCTTGCATGACCGCGTTGAACTTATTCGATGCGTGATGGTATGTCAGTGTGTGCAGGAACCTCTTTTGAAGGCCTTGCATCACAGATTCCAGCGTCCAGATGCGGACCTGGCGATCGAAGCGTTCAACGTTTCGAAGGAACCATTCCTGGGCTTTGCCAGTGAGGCGAGTGCCCACATAGCCGACCTGCATGTCAATGCTGGTTGGCCCTAGGAGGCAGTTCATTTTTAGCCATTGTAGGATGGCTGCCACGAAGATTTCAAACTCTTCGAGGTCCAATCCCCCTGCATATGGCTCGGGGTGGGCCAACTTTACGCCGGCCTTCGCTAGCACAGACTTCTCCGGGTCTGTGTCCGCGGCGTCTGCTAATGCCACGCGGATCATCTGTGTGATCCCATCATACGGCTCCGTTGGTACGACGTCGGCCTGGTCAGGGATTCCCTGGCCTTCCGTTGGGGCCATGGATCGCTCGCGCGGTTGTGACGCCGCGCGGGGTAGGCTGTTATATGCCCTGACGGGCCCCGGGCCCGGATCGGGCTTGGGATCGGGAGCATTTTGTGCTCTCGGTTCCGGGGGCATTGCGTTTTGTGCCTGGTGTCCCCGGTCAGCCCGCGTTGCGGATCCGTAGCCTGCTGTTGTAGGCTGCGCGAGCTTGCTGTGCGTCCTGCACGGCTTGCGTGAGCTGCTCGTCGGGCAACTGAGCGGTGTGGCTGTGGGCCACCGTCTCTTCGGCGTTCTTGGCTAGTAGCTCGAGTGCCCGTGTGTGGAGGCACGCGGCTGCGGCTTCTTTACGCTGCCAGTGTGCGACTTTAAGCTCTCGGTCGTCGTTTCAGGGTCAGGCTCTGAGGCGACCTGATCCCTAACAATCTGTTGGATCGTTTTACGGCTGTCCGTTGGGGCAGCCAGTTGCTCCTGAGGTTCATTCCCGAACCTTACGTCCTGTTGGACTGGGACGGCTGGTGGCGGCATTCGCTGTTTTTCTTGCTCATTTCGGCGCGCATCGCGACTGCGTTCGTTAGCTGCGGACTGTCGCAAGCTCGGACGAGTTGCGTCGCGTTCCCCACGTGGGCAGAGGGCTTTCTGGACGTCCTCCAGCGTGGCTGCATCTTGCAGCCTGATCTCCTCTGCCTGGTGGAGTTCCTTGCCGATTGCCATTAGGGCGTCGGTGGCATTGTCAAGCTGCGATGCCAGCTGATCGTGCTTGTGGCACGTCAGCATGCTTCGGTGCAGCGCAGCCTGCACCTGTTTGTTCAGGGCCTCTGCCATCTCGTGGTCGATGGTATGAGCCCTCGAGCTCTTGCGACTGGAGCTTGAGTATTCTGAGTCCTGACCATTGTGTGGGGCTCGTCTTTTTTGCCGTCGTCCCCCTTCAGGGACGATCGTCGTCGCTCTACTTCGTGAGCGTCGGTTTGAGTCGTGGCTTTGTGCCCGCCTCAACGTTGTTGCTCTACCCTCTGACGACGGCGAGACTTCTCTGCCCTTTCCTTTGTCTCTGGGCAGAGAGGAATGGGGGGGTGGCACCTGTTCGTTGCCCGGCATCGTCCCTTCCTCGGCCACACTCGACGAGATGTGGTCGGGGTTTTCCTCCTCCTCTACTGGGGGGATGAGGGTGGTGAGATCTACGATCTCTCCGTCTTCTATCGTCCTGGACTCTTGGTCCAGGATAGCGTCAGCCGTCGTGTCGCTGGGCTGCGCCTGGGGCGTGGACCTCGAGCTCGTCGCTCGTGTCCGTCCTTGACTGCGTGGAATCATCATGCTTGCAGCCGACAGTAGAGGGTCTACTGGAGGGTCTCAACGATGTTTAGTCGTCGACGCAGCAATCTTTTTCAAGATTGCTTCGAATCCACTATCGGTTGGTCGCGTGGCGATCAACCGCAGGATAGTTCAAAAAGGTGTAAAGGATGTCGATCTTAGAACCTTGTATCACAAGGGCACTACAGAACTTGACCAAGACAATTTGACATCCTTTGGAAGGGACACCGGGATCAAGAATATATGCAAGCACATATATTGGATTTCAAAGGAAAAGCCAGTTGTGCTACAACCGTTCATTTCCGACTTCCGACCTTCAGTTCCGCAACACTTTCCGCCCCTCCGATATTTCCGACATTCCACCCATTGTTCTATTCCCTTGTTCTTTCGACTCTATTACTCGGACCCACCGGACCTGCCTCATTGTTCATCAAGATCACTTATCCAGTCACCCTTGTAGTTCGTTGTCAGACATGTTTCCCGACCCCTTGTCCTTTCCCATTGTTTTACCTTACCCTGAACCCCCCTTGTAGTCCCATTGTTCCCAATTAGTTAGTTCCCACGCATTGTCTACTCGACTTCCGCTTCCCCCGGAATTTGCTTAGTACTACCCCATTACCTGTTGTCTCAGCTCTTTGTATAAAAGCCTGTCATGTATGTCTGTTATTCGGCAATCAGATAATCACCTTTGATACTTGATTTCCTTCGCTCCATCTCCTGTTCTTAGCACAGCGAGTCTAGCAAGACCTCAGTCTCTCCACCTTCTGTCTTCCACCTTCCGCCTCAGTTCCGACTCAAGTTCCGACCAACCTCTAGTTCAGTACTTTCCGACTTCCGACTCATTTCTGAAATACTTAGGACGATAGTTCATTGGGGGCGCAACCTACAAGTTGAAGCCGCTGTCCTTTCCAGTTCCGACTTAGCGGAAATCTTGATATGTAACAGTATTATCTGATTCCCACCCGATAACTATCGCTATGCCTCCTCGTACCACAGCTACTTCAGCTCGAGCAGGAGCTGTCGAACCTCTCTCTTATTTTGGCAGTCTCAGATCCGCAGCACCAAGGCACGCGGAACCCTCCGGCAGCTCTTGTGCTGACGATGAGCTCTCCGATGCTTTTCCGCAACGATTCGAAGAAGTTCCCGACGCTAATCCCGACGACAATCCCAACTATGACGGAAACTCGACGAGTAGCAGCAGCGAACAAACCGCAGTGTCATTCCGACGCCCAGCTCCACCACCACTACCTCCACCAGGACCACCTCCAGGCAGCCCTCATGGCGGCCCACCCGGCGGTCCTCCACCTCCAATTCCACCTCAGATTCCCGCCAACCCAGTTCCGCCCGCGCCAGTTCCGGATCTTGCACAAGCCATCGCCATGCTAGCCGGGCAACTTCAGCGCCCGGCCCAAGCACCACCACGCCCCAAGACAAAGGTCCGCGAACCAGATCAGTTTGACGGTTCCGACCCCAAGAAGCTCCAGCCATTTCTGGTCCAGCTTCAACTCAACTTCCATGATCGTCCCGATGCCTTTCCCGACGACGAACGAAAGGTCAATTATGCCCTTTCCTATCTCCGAGGCACGGCTCTCGACTACTTCGAACCCGCCCTCATGGACCCGTTTGCTCTTGTCGACTGGGCCGTGATTACCACAACTTCGTCTCCGAACTCCGCAGCAACTTCGGACCATTTGATATGGAAGCCGATGCGGAAAATGAACTTGATAAGCTTCGTATGAAAGACACTCATAAGATAGCTAAATATATCGTCACATTCCAGCAGCTCGCTCCTCGAGTCCAATGGGGAGAAGCCGCCTCCGACGCCAGTTTTACATGGGCTTGCCATCCCGGATCAAGGATGAAATTGCCCGCGTCGGAAAACCCGCCACCCTTACCGACCTTTGTAACCTTGCCCAATCCATCGATTCGCGCTACTGGGAAAGACATTCCAAGATCGCTCGCGAAACTTCCGCCCAGAGCAAGAACGACAAGTCTTCTGACAAGAAGTCTGACAAAGACAAGAAGAAGCCTAATTCCGGAACAACAACTCCGGAAGTAACAACAACAACAGTTCCGGATCCAACTCCGGCAACCGGAACAACAACTCCACCCCCGCAATAACCAGGCCTCTGGTTCCAACACCAACGCCCGGAAGAGCACTCCGGACCTTTCTGACAAACTTGGGAAGGACGGAAAACTAACCCCTGTAGAACGCCAGCGTCGCATGGACAACAACCTTTGCCTTTTCTGTGGCAAAGGAAGTCACGTCGCTCGCGATTGCACCCGAGCTTCCGCTTCCGCTGCTAAGGCCAAGGGCCGTGCGGCGAAGACGGAAGAGAAATCCGAAGCGGCTCCCGCTACGGATGCAAAAAAATAGTCAGGAGTCCTCCGGCCTCGCACGAGCTGAGGGTGTGTTGACCCCATTCGTGCGACAAACGAGGTTAAACTCAACGCATCCGCTCTTTCGTCCTCCGACTCCCTCTCTGTTCGCTCACTTCCGACACAATTTCCGCACCCCTGTTCACAGCATTGGTTGACTCTGGTTCGACTCATTGTTTCCTCGATTCCGACTTTGTTTTGAAACATAAACTTCCGACCCGCAACATTCCGCTATTCCGCTCCGCCTTTTGACGGGTCTTCCAACACGGCAATTTCCCAAGTCGTGGATCTGTCTATCCGTTTCGCTACTGGGGACAACCATGAAGTTACGTTTTACGTTACTCCGCTAGATGCTAGCTGTTCCGTTGTACTAGGACACAATTGGCTCACCTGATATAATCCGTCAATTAACTGGGCATTGGGTCAAATATAGTTCGTACCCCAGATCAACTTCCGTCTATTCTGACGTCGTCTGCAAAGATGGCTCAGGCCTCTTCTGCAACTCCGCTTGTGGATTCAGTTCCGCACTCCGGTCCCGCTTTAGCACCTCCGCCCCTCGAAGCTCCTCGAATTGCGCTCGTCTCCACCACCGCTTTCCCATATTGCAACGGCAAGAAGATACGACCGTTTTCCAGCTTCACCTTTCCGACTCGGCTTCAGTCAAGGCTCGTTCCGCCTCGACTTCCACTCCGGTCGACATGAGCTCAGTTCCGGAAGAATATCGTGACTTCCCGGACTGTTCAATAAGGCCAAAGCCGATAAACCTGCTGAACATCGACCTTACGATCTGAAGATAGATTTGGAAGAAGGAGCATCTCCGCCCCTTGGACCGATCTACTCCTTTCGCAAAGTGAACTCCAGACTCTCCGAGAGTTCGTCGATGAACACTCAACATGGGCTTTATCCGCCCTTCGCTGTCTCCGCACGGCCTCCGGTCCTTTTCGTCAAGAAGAAGGATGGATCTCTCCGCCTCTGCGTCGATTTCCGCGGACTCAACGCCCTCACTAAGAAGGACAAATATCCGCTTCCCGCATTTCCGACCTACTCGACACTCCCCGCAGGGCGAAGATCTACACCAAAATTGACCTCCGGCACGCTTATCACCTTGTCCGCATCCGGAAGGTGACGAGTGGAAAACCACTTTCCGCACCCGCTACGGTGCTTTTGAGTGGGTTGTCATGCCTTTCGGTCTAACCAATGCTCCCGCCGCTTTTCAGCGATTCATGAACGACGTATTTTCCGACCTTCTCGACGTATGCGTCCTAGTCTACATTGACGACATCCTCATCTATTCCGACACACCGGAAAAACATCGGGAACATGTCCGCGAAGTACTCCGCCGTCTACGCAAACACCATCTCTACGCAAAAGCAGAGAAATGCGAATGGCATCGCGACACGGTCGAATACCTCGGCTACATCCTCTCTCCAACAGGTCTTACCATGGCAGAGGACAAGGTCAAGGCAATTCAAGAATGGCCGGAACCCCGACGTGTTAAGGATGTGCAGTCTTTCCTTGGCTTCGCCAACTTTTACCGGCATTTCATTTATAATTTTCCGACATTACTGTTCCGCTCACGCGTCTCACCAGGAAGGGTGCCCCATGGAATTTCACTCCGGAATGCCGTTCCGCATTTGAAGCCCTCAAATCGGCCTTCACTACGGCTCCCATACTCGGTTTCTGGATTCCTGATGCCCAACTTGTACTCGAAACCGACGCTTCGACTACGCGCTAGCCGCCATTCTTTCCATCATTTCCCCCGACGACGGAGAAATTCATCCGATCGCCTTTCATTCCCGCACCTTTTCCGCCCCGGAACTCAACTACGACGTCCACGATAAGGAACTACTTGCGATTTTCGAAGCCTTCAAAATCTGGAGACACTACCTCGAAGGTCCAACTTATCCGATCGACGTTGTAACGGATCATAAGAACCTTGAGTATTTTGCAACTACTAAGATTTTGACTCGCCGTCAAGTCCGCTGGTCTGAATATCTCTCACAGTTCAACATGGTGATCCGCTTCCGCCCCGGAAAGCTCGGAGCAAAACCCGACGCACTCACTAGACGTTGGGACGTCTACCCAAAAGAGGGAAGTAGCGACTATGCCAGCGTTAATCCGCACAACTTCCGCCCAGTATTCTCCACTGAGCAACTGGCATCGTCCCTGCGTGCCACAGCATTGCAGTTTCCGCTACTCCGCGCCTCAATCATTATGGACACCGAGTCTCTCCATTCCGACATCCGTTCCGCACTCCGTTCCGACCCCATCTCCGCAGCCCACCTCGATGACCCCACCAGTCCTGGATGGTCCCTCGATTCCGACGGATTTCTCCGGTACAAGTCCCGGATTTACGTTCCGGATACCAACGATCTACGACTTCGCGTACTCCAGCAAAGCCACGATCATCCGCTCTCAGGACACCAAGGCCAGAACAAAACCCTCGACATAATCCGACGTACCTATACTTGGCCTCTCCTCCGCACGATGGTCCAAGACTACTGCAAGTCATGCACCACCTGTATGCGAGCCAAGCCTCAACGTCACAAACCCTACGGCCTCCTGAAGCAACTTCCGATCCCGGAACAACCGTGGAATTCGATATCCATGGATTTCATTGAGAAACTTCCTAAGTCATCTGGCTATGATACCATTCTAGTGATCGTTGACCGCCTCACAAAGCAGTCCATCTTTATTCCGACCTACGACACCATCACTTCCGCCCAACTCGCCAACTCTTCGTGCTCCACGTCTTTTCCAAGCACGGAATCCCTTCCCATGTCACTTCCGACCGTGGATCGAATTCGTGTCATCCTTTTTCCGCACACTCGGCAAGGCTCTCGACATGAAGCTCCACTTCACTTCCGGTTATCACCCCGAAGGAGACGGACAACGGAACGTACTAATCAGACCCTTGAGCAGTATCTCCGGTCTATTGCAACTACCAACACAGCAATTGGTCCGACCTCCTTCCGCTCGCGGAATTTGCCTACAACAATGCGCCTTCCGCTACCACCGGAATTTCACCCTTTTACGCCAACAAGGGCTACCACCCGAATCTCGCCATCCACCCTGAACGGACCTCGCCTCTGCAAGAGCCCGAGATTTCGTTGTGGAACTCGACGACCTTCACCAACACCTCCGAGAGAACATTTCCGCTGCCCAGAAGAGATACCAAACTTCCGCCGATCGGAAACGACTTCCGCAACCGGCATTCGAGATAGGCGACAAAGTCTTTGTCAAAGCTGAAAACTTCCGCACCACTCGCCCCTCGAAGAAGCTCTCTGAGAAATACCTTGGCCTTACGAGATCATCGCTAAGGCCGGCAGTCGTTCTTTCACCCTCAGACTTCCTGACAATATGCGCGCAGTACACCGGTATTCCATGTCTCCATGCTTGAGCCCGCAGTTCCGAATACAATTCCGAATCGAGACAACCTCCGCCTCCGCCAGTCATCATCGACGGAGAACCGGAATATGAGATCTGGAAATTCTCAACTCCAAGCTCGACAGACGATACCGCTGCCAACTCCAGTACCTAGTCAAGTGGGCAGGCTATGAAAACACCGATGAAGAGACCTCGTGGATTTCCGCCACGGAACTAGACCACGCCTCTGACCTCGTCTCTGATTTCCACAAGTCATATCCTGATAAGCCTGGCCCCATTTCCGCGCCCTAGTCATTTCCGACCTCATTTCCGATACCCCATTGTTTCTTACAGTTCTCAAGTCATTGGTCAAATCCGATTAATATTCCGCTATGCTAATTTCCGACACTTCAAGAAATATTTACAAGTCACTTTGACACTCACTCCTCCCTCATCGTTTCCCCTCACCCTCGTTCTCTGCTTCTGCACCCTCTTCCGCATGCCCTATCTCCACATTGACCAACTCGGTCCCCACCCTGTATCCACCACCTGACTCGTACCCGCTTCCGCCCCATTCTCCTCCTGCATCCGCCACTCCATTCGGTCCCGGAGTACGTTGTTCCGCCACTGGAACTCCTGCTTGATTTGCTCCAAAACCGCCACATGACTGTCATCTGGTTTTGGAAAGACAACAGCTGTTGCTGTTGAACTGCCGACATCTCCTCAAGCATGTTCCGGATCCCACGCTGGGATCTCTGGATACCCCTCAGTGACCCGGCAATGTCAAGCAAAGGTGACACGGTGTTCGATTTCCCAATCGCTGGAACCCCTTCCGCCATCTTCTTCCCGCTCGGCCCTGGTTTTGACTTAGGGGTTTCTGGCCCCTCGGTCTCGACCTTTCGCCTTTTCCGCTCCACCCTCGCAGAACATCCATCCACGACGCACTGCCTCTTCTTGTCGTGGCACCGTTCGCAGGCGGTTTCCTGTGGATTTTCTGACCATATGCACTCGAGCCCCTTCACCTTGCATGTGTCGCAGGGGGCCTTTTCTTCTTCCCCGTCCCTCGTCTTCCGTTTCCGGGTTGCGGGATTCTCCGGTCCCAATTCCCGAAGATCGATGACGCGGGCCATCTTGTTCTTCCTGGCCTGTTGAAATTCGTCCGCCCTCCTTTTCCGATCCGCCACAAGGTTCAGCACAGGAACTACTTCCTTGTGCTTCCCCTTCCCCTCAGGGACGGCGTACTTTCCGGTGTGTCTTCCAATTCCGGTTGGATTCGGAATCGACAACCTTCTGGCAAGTTTTTCTGTCAGTCTCGGGACTACGCGCAGAACCTTTCCGACTCACCGGATTTTCCCGCCTTCTCCGCCACGGCTTTGTCTTCCGCAGCTTTTTTGGCCGCATCCCGCTTCCACGACTCCTCCTCGCGGCGTTTACGGTCACGCTCCTCCTTCTCCTTCCGCTCCTGTTCCTTCCGCTCCTGTTCCCTGCGCTCTTTCTCCTTGCACTCCTCCTCCAGTCGCTCCCTCTCTTTCCGCGCAGCTTCCTCGGCCACCTGTTTTTCAGCCAGCTTCTTCTGCACGAGAAGGTCATCGAAATATTTCTCCATTTCGGCGCTGGACATTTTAGTAAGGTCGGTTGGGAGCTCATGATGGACAAAGATGAAGACGCATTTGTTTCCCGCCTATCTTTCGAACTCTGACGCGTTTGTTCACAGGTCACGTGATCCGAC
Organism: Gautieria morchelliformis; assembly: GCA_015179125.1. Taxonomy (NCBI): domain Eukaryota; kingdom Fungi; phylum Basidiomycota; class Agaricomycetes; order Gomphales; family Gomphaceae; genus Gautieria; species Gautieria morchelliformis. The sequence goes on from WHVA01000240.1 coordinate 155,929, forward strand.
TTGTGGTCTCGCGGGGCTCGACCTTAGAAGGGAGATACTGTTACGACCGTTCATTTCCGACTTCCGACCCTCAGTTCCGCAACACCTTCCGCCCCTCCGATATTTGACATTCCGCCCCTTGTACATTTCCCTTGTTCTTTCGACTCTATTACTCGGACCCACCGGACCCACCTCACGTTCATCAAGATCATACGTCCGGCCCTCCTTGTGTTTCGTTGTCAGATATGTTTTCCCGACCCCTTGTTCTTTGCCATTGTTCTACCTTACCCTGAACCCCCCTTGTAGTCCATTGTTCCCAATTAGTTAGTTCCCACGCATTGTCTACTCGACTTCCGCTTCCCCCGGAATTTGCTTAGTACTACCCCATTACCTGTTGTCTCAGCTCTTGTATAAAAGCCTGTCATGTATGTCTGTTATTCTGCAATCAGATAATCGCCTTCGATACTTGATTTCCTTCGCTCCATCTCCTGTTCTTAGTACAGCGAGTCTAGCAAGATCTCAGTCCTCTCCGCCTTCCGTCTTCCGCCTTCCACCTCAGTTCCGACTCAAGTTCTGACCAACTTTGGTTCAGTACTTTCCGACTTCCGACTCAGTTCTGAAATACTTAGGACGATAGTTCATTGGGGGCGCAACCTATAAGTTGAAGCCGCTGTCCTTTCCAGTTCCGACTTAGTGGAAATCTCGATACGTAACAATAAATACCTATGTTGGTGTAAGTCCAGTCCCTTTGTGAATATGTCCGCTATGTTCTCCTTCGTCGGTATGTACGTAAGTGTTGCCTCGTGAGAGGCCACTTTCTCACGGATGAAGTGATATGCGACATTGATATGTTTGGTACGCGCATGATACATTGCGTCATGCGATAGTGTAATGGCGCCTAGATTGTCTGATCGAAGTGACGTGGGCTGGGCTTGATCTATTCCTAGCTCTTCGATGAAGCGCCTCAGCCAGATCAATTGCTTGGCGCCCTCGGTAAGTGCATGTATTTGGCCTCGTAGTAGATAACGATCATTCGCTGCTTCTTCGAACTCCATGCAATGGCTCCCCCTCCTAGTATAGCTACATAGCCACTAATAGACAGTGCGTCGTTTCTATTAGCATAATCTGAGTCAACGAATATTTCGAGGTCGAGACCAGTGTCTCGTTGGAAGGTTATGCCGTCGTCAGTGACCCTTGAGGTACCTGAGCGCGTGCTTGATCGCCGTCCAGTGCTCGGCTCCGTAAGTAGTAGTGAATTGGCTCAGATGTTGTATGTAAAGCAAATCAGGTCGCGTGCTGAGTGCTGCATACATTTAGCGATCCGATTGCTTTAGCATAGGGTACTTCGGCAGTTGGACCTGTTGAGTCCATGGGTGTTGTGAGTTTGATCATTTTGTGCAGAGGTGTAGATATGGGATGTGCCGTAGTCATGTTGAATCGATCGAGTATGATGTCGATGTAATGTCCTTGAGACATAATCAGTGTTCCCTCATCCCTATTCCTCTCAACCCTAATTCCCAAGATTTTCTTCATTTCTCCTAAATCTGTTAAAGGGAATTTCCATGAAGCTCCCCCTTGAGCTTAATCATCCCTCCTTTGGAATCAGCAAATAGTCGAAGTCGTCCACGTATACTGATATGACTTCGATTGAGTCCTTATCTGCCTGATGTAGACGCATTCATCGGCTGTGCTTTGGTGGAAGCCGAGATCGAGTAGTAATTTGCGTAAGCGCTGATGCCAGCTCGTCCCGATTGCTTGAGTCCGTAGAGCACTCTGTATATTCTTAGAACACGTCCAGATCCATCATCAAAACCGTCGGGCTGATGCATGTAGATCTCCTCATCTATGGTTGAATTGAGATAGGCGCCTTTGACATCCATCATTTCGATTTCCCAATTGAGTGTGTTTGCGATGGCTAATAGAACACGTAGTGAATCGAACTTGACCACAGGTGAGTTATCTCATAATAATCCATCCCTGGCCTCTGTGTGAATCCTTGAGCCACAACCCTTGCTTTAGCTTTATCGAATTGTCCATCCGGTTGCGTTTTGACGCGTATACCCATCGGCAACCGATAGCTATTCATCCAGGTGGTAGTTCTGTTAATTCCCATGTTCTTAGCGTCTTATGTTGATCCATTTCAATTTCCATCGCTTTCTCCCAGATCGGCGCCATCATCACGTGATACCGCCGCTCTGTAATTCTCAGGTTCAGTGACGATTTCTCTCGTTATGTAAACCTGCTCGGTGCGTCCTGAAATCATTCAGTTTCCAGTAATCCGGACTTTGAGTGATACACGCGCTCCGTCGAATCTGTGGAGCTGGCGCTTGTTCAGGTGGATCAGGAACGGGGCATGTCTGGGGTGATGACATCTGCGGGGTAGATGGGATCGGGTCGGGCACATGCTCGCGGGTGAGTGCTCCCCTTGAGCCGGTGCCGTAGTACTGTCATCATCGTCGTTATCCGGGATAGGATAGAGTTTATTGTCACTTTCGTCGAATGTGATATTTCTTGAGATTTGAACGTGCTTTGAGGCTTTATTGTAATACCTCCAGGCTTTGCATGTTCTGCTACTCCGACGAATATATGTTCTTCTGCCTTTTGGATCAAGTTTAGCTCGATGTTGATCCGGCACCATAACCCAGCAATTTGTCCCGAATTCTTCTAGACGTGCTATGTTCGGCTTCTTGCCGAATAGTGCTGGAACGGCGTTGCGTCATCTCCAAGCGCTCGCATGGGTGATCGATTTTTGATATAACACGCGTAAGCCATGGCCTCGGGCCAGAATATTTTTGGAAGGTTCTTGGCAAATATCATTGCCCGTGCTGCTCGAGTAAGGTCCGGTTGAGTCGTTCGGCGATTCCATTCTGGGCTGGGGAGTATGGAGCTGTGGTCTCCATGATAATGCCATATTTTGCACAAAATTCCTTGAAAATTTTATTGACATATTCCCTCCATTATCCAGCGAAACCTCTTCAGTTTCTGCCTGTTTGGGTCTCGAGGAATGCCTTGTACGTCTCGAAGTGCTTGAGCGCTTCATCTTTGGCGCTCCCAAATAAATACCGTGTACCTAGATTTGATGTCCGTGAAAGAATAGAAGTACTTTTCACGTGATGGTCCCTCGGTCTGGGCAGGCCCCATACATCAGATACTTAGGTCACCGACTGTTCTCCAGTGTCCTCGGCTCTTTTGGGGAACAGGCTCCACATGCTGTTGCCTTGTATGCAGCTTTGCACTGGCTCGGCTCTTTGACTTGTCAATCTCGAGTCCAGTAACTAGGTCGTTAGATTTCAACATTTTATAGAGTTTATGTTGACGTGCCCCAGTATCCTGTGCCATTTGTCCCATGACCGTCCTTTGCCGCTGCAGCAAAGTCCATGCCTCGACTGATCGAGTGACCCGTGCTTCATACAGAATGCTCCGTGCTTCTGTCCCTGTGCAAAATAACTCCGGCGCGTGTTTTGAATTCGACGCCGGTGGTAAATGTGGCCGTGTTGCCCTTATCAGTTAGATGCCCTACACTGATAAGGTTGTTCGGCGATCTGGCATGCTTGACGTCATGTAGTTCGATCATGTTCATCTTGGCGCCGACCTTGATTCCATGTATATAGTGCCTCGGCTTGTGTTATGTAGTACCGCATCAGTGAAATTTCCTTCAATCTCTGATGGTGTCCTCGGCATAGCTAGCGAAATCATTTCGGCTTCGGCTATGTGTGTTGTTGCCGCTGAATCGGCTAACCAGTCGATGCAGATATAGCACTGTATGCTACCTCCTTAGATACAAATGCGAAGTCCTTTTCTTCTGCTTGTTTAACTTCTTTCTTTGTCTCCCTGATTTGAACCATTTGGTGCTTGGCCTTCCTTGCCGCCACCTTTCGCCCAACAGTCCTTCACGTAATGACCCTTCTTGCCGCAATTTCGGCACTTTCCCTTTGTTGCTCCTGAGTCATCTTTCCTGGGCCTGTGACGTTGTTGCGCCTTAAGCGCCGTCTGCCATGGCCGATACCAGCTTTCCGTGCTCGATCCTCATCGAGGACTCGAGCTATTAATATATCAGCTGTCGTCCTGGCTCCACTGACGTTTACTGCCGTAATAAACGCCGACCAAGAATCTGGTAATGACGTCAGCAACGTGTTCGAGAACTCGGTGTCACTGATGTAATGTCCTCGGCCATTAGTTCCTGTTGAATGCCGCGGAGCTTTGTACGTGCTCCTCCATGTTCGCGCCGTCCTCGGCAAGCGTCCGGAAGAAATCTCTTTGGAGATTTACAATTCTCACGCTCCCTTAGATCGAATATTGCTTGTAAACTAGTCCATACAGCGAATGCAGACATCATCTGATTGATGTAAACTAGTTGTTCATCGGCGACTCTGAGGCAAATCTCTTTTCTAGCTTTCTTGTCCTTCCTTCTCCAATCGTCGATTCCTGCTGCTCGGTCGCAGTGACGTTGTCGGCATCTGCCGGTCTTGGTTCCGTCTCCTGCCGATAGCCACGTCCCACAGATCTAATCATCAAGTATCCACTCGAGCCGCTGGCGCCACGCTGCGTAATTATCCCCGTTCAAGGGGATCGATCTTGTACGTGTTATTGCTACTCGACATCATTGATCGGTATTGAGTTGTGATGGAGTATAGGTAATAGTTGGAGTAAGTTAGATTTGTAGTAGTTTAGTTATGCGCGGGGCCCATAACCTGTGGAACGAAGGAGTAATAATGATCTGTTATATCACGATCTACTTGAGATCGTCTGCCTTTATATCTAAGAGTGAAACGGGGGCAGTGGGTTGTGGGCGCCGCTGACTAATAATGTTACGTAAAAATTAGGTCAGCGGAGCGAGCGGCGCAGCCGCGAGCCCTAGGCCCTGGCCCAGCCCAGACCAACCGGTCTCTGGGCTTGCCGGTACAGCGCTGGGTGACCTGGCAGACGCTGCGCAGCCGGTCCCCTCTGCCCTCCTTCTACCATCATCCCATCCCATCCCATCCTCCCACCACCTGCATCCCTTCCATTAACATCCTATCTAGGTTCTTTCTGGTGAGTTTGATGCTACTGAAATGTTGGTTATTTATAATTTCGCTTTTTTGGCCTTTTTTAGGCACTTTTCAAGTGATATTTGTCCTGTCACTGCTGCACTGAGTACCTGGGTGTTTCTGGTGAGTGTTATGCTGCTTGTATCTGCCTTTTCCTGATGCTTTGTGTCCTTATTTGCTATAATTTCGTGATGCTTATTTGTTCTTATTGCTATAATTTCGCTTTTTTGGCATTTTTTAGGCACTTTTCAAGTGACATTCTTCCTGTCACTGCTGCACTGAGTACCTGGGTGTTTCTGGTGAGTGTTATGGTATTGTATCTGCCTTTTCTTGATGCTTATTGTGTTCTTATTTGCTATAATTTCGCTTTTTTGGCATTTTTTAGGCACTTTTCAAGTGATATTTGTCCTGTCAC
>WHVA01000241.1:0-160466 GCA_015179125.1 Gautieria morchelliformis
CCTTCAATCAATAAGATGGTTTTACTTATCTGAATGAAATTTTCTTATCCGAATGTGTTTGACTTATCCCAAGTTTGATTTACCCAAGGTGTTTGACCTTGCTGATGCGTTTGACCTTACCGAGGCGTTTGACTTGCACCCCGCGCGAAGCGCGGGTATCCACCTAGTCTAAGAGTTAAACGCGCTCAGTGGGTTGTGGGCGCTGCTGACCAATGCTTGGTCACCAGTTTGTCAGCGGAGCGCGCGAGCGGCGCAGCCGCGAGCCCCTGGCCCTATCACCGGTTTACGCCGGTCTGCCGGCTCCAGGGCTCTCTCTTTAGGTCAGCGGCAAGCGGCGCAGCCGCGAGCATGAACGCTGGTCAGCGGTCACGTGACCCGTTCGCGGACAGCGTATGAGCATGGTCCATGCACGACGCGCGCGCGGTATAAAGGCCGCACGGTAAGGAGGGAACGCTAGGAACCTGCCCCACCGGCGATTCCTCTGTCCGCTGTCTGCTCTGTGCTCTGTCTGCTCTGTGCTCTGTCTGCTCTGTGCTCTGTCTGCTCTGTGCTCTGTCCGCTGTCTGCTCTGTGCTCTGTCTGCTGTCTCCTCCTTTAGCTGGCTGCCTGTCTATTGCTTGGCTGGCCCTCTATTGGTAGGTAATATGTTTTTTTTTATGCATTGCCATGTATTTTATTTTATTTGTAGTGGTAATTTTATTGTTTTTTTTTTCATCATAGTATTGTCACATGTGCATTATATTTTATGATTTTTTTCGAAAATAGTTTTAAATAACATCCAAAGACTGCTGAAAAAAATGTATTTTAATATCAATATTTTCAGGGTTTTTTCGAAAATTGACATCAATAAGTTTCCTCTAAAATCAATGACAATAGATTCTGCTTTTAAATGTGGTTTGTTTTATTGTTTTATTTACTGTAAAGCTGCTTACCAGGCACTCCTCTCTGGCTATACTGGTGGCTGGCTTACTATGGCTTTGGCTGGGCTCTGGGTTTGTCTGTCAGTCTCTGGGCTTCTCTGGCTTTGGCTGGGCATTAATAACAGCTTCTGCTTCAATGTACTGTACTTTTTTGACATTTTTTCGCAGATATATGTCAATAAATTATCCTGACTTTATGCAAATTGACGCTCCAGCTTAAATGTACAGTGCATTTTTTTGACAGTTTTCGAAAAATAGATAATCCTAACTTTGCTAAAATTAATAACAGCTTCAGCTTACATGTACTGGACAGTTTTTTGACACGAAAAATAGATAATCCTATAATCCTGACTTTGCTAAAATTAATGAGCAGCTGCTTAAATATGGTTTCCTTTACTATTTTATTTATGTCTGTAAAATAGATATTGATACATGTCCCTGAGTTTGCTAAAAGTTAATGATAAGTAAAGCCTCTGCTTGCAATTATATCTCTAATATTCATTGTAAACCCTCTGTCATTTACTTATTTTGCTTGCATATACAATAATTTCACTTTGAGGCCCTTGGGGATATGCTACACTTGGGGGATGCATGTTATTCATGGGGCACTACGCATGGGGGACAAGCTATACTCGGAGGACAAACAAGGGACATGCTACACACACTATACTTGAGGGATATGCTATGCACACTATACTTGGGGACACACTACATGTGAGGACATGCCATGTGTGAGGACACGCCTTACATATCCTTTAAATTTTTCGATATTTTTTCACAAATAGACATCAATAAATAAAACTTGCTAACCTCAATAACACTTAAATATCCTGTACATTTTTTTGACATTTTTTCGAAATGGATCTCAGTAACTTCTTTGCTCAAGTTAATAACAACTTCTGTTTTAATGTAGTGTGTTTTTTTTTATCTTTTTTTGAAAAATAAATATAGATATCAATGAATTATCCTGACTTTGCTAAAATTAATACCAGCTTCAGGTTACATGTACTGTACATTTTTTGACATTTTTTTAAAAGGTAGATATCAATAAATTATCCAGGCTTTGCTAAAATTAATGACAACAGCTGCTTAAATGTGGTTTCTTTTGCTATTTTATTTATGTCTATATATGTCACAAAATAGATACTGATACATGTCCCTGATATGTGTGAGGACATGTTACGTGTGAGGACATGTTACGTGTGAGGACATGTTACGTGTGAGGACATGTTACGTGTGAGGACACGCTACCTGTGGGGACACATTACATGTGAGGACACATTATGTGTGAGGACACGCTACCTGTGAGGACACGTTACGTGTGTGGACACGCTACCTGTAAGGACACGTTATGTGTGGAGACACGCTACCTGTGAGGACACACTACCTGTGAGGACATGTTACGTTTGGGGACACACTACCTGTGAGGACACATTACGTGTGGGGACATGCTACCTGTGAGGACACGCTACCTGTGAGGACACGTTATGTGTGAGGACATGCTATCCAACTGCACTTTGGGTCTTCCCCCATTTCTGATTTTGGTATTGTTTCTGGTTCTGTGAGAGTGTCGTCATCGGAGGATCAGCTGGCATATCCATATAACCACATTGTCAAAATTCAGGATCCCCAAGATCACTATTGGATCTATTTCACAATGCACAAGCTTTGAAACCTGTGGATTATGACAATAGGCGCAATCTTATAATCTCTGATGATTCAGTCAAGACCATTACCACTTTGATGTCTAGAGTCGCTGGGAGGGCCAGCCCAGAGGTCGAGAGAGAGCTCTGCATGTTCGGCTGTTCCTTGGGTGCATACATGATTCATGATACTATATGAACAGGGATATATTTTGCATGATCCTATTTACCCCAATGCACTTGACCTTACTGATTCACTTGACCTTACTGATGCATTTGACCTTACCAAGGCGCTTGACCTACACCCCCGCGCAAAGCGCGGGTACCCACCTAGTCTAAGAGTTAAACGAGGGGGTGGGTGGTTGTGGGCCCGCTGACCAATGCTTGGTCATTAGTTTGTCAGCGGAGCGCGCGAGCGGCGCAGCCGCGAGCCCCCGGTCTGTTTAGGTCAGCGCCGAGTGGTGCAGCCGCGAGCTACAAACGCTGCGCAGCAGCGTTCCAGGTCACGTGACCGGTTCGCGACCATACGCGAGTGGTCCGTGCACGACCCTTCGCTTGGTATAAAGAGAGCGATGCTGCAGAACCGCACTCCCCACTGGTGTCCTCCTGTGTTCTGGCTGTGGTGGGCTTACTACTGCTTTGGCTGGGGTCTTGGTGTCTTTCTGTGTGTCTCTGGGTGTCTTTCTGTGTGTCTCTGGGTGTCTGTCTGTGTGTCTCTGGGTGTCTTTCTGTGTGTCCCTGGGCTTCTTTGGCTGTGACTTGACGCCACCTTCTGCTTCAATGTCCTGTATATTTTTTGATATTTTTTCGCAAATTGCATTGTAGCGGGTGAGCCAGTTGTGTCCGAGAACTACCGAAACAGACGAATCAAGGGTGACATAAAAGTCTACGGAATGTGTGTGACCATCAGGGAAACGGATAGGTAGCTCTACAGCTTCAGTAATTACCGAGTTTGTACTACCATCGAATAAACGGAGCGGGATCGGGTCTACGGAATGGGTTCGGAGACTGTATTTACGGACAAAGATGGATTCTATGAAACAATGGGTAGAGACGGAATCTACTAGTGCTTTAAAATTTTCGTTTGGGACAAGAGATGAGGACAAACTAATTACAAGAGAGTTCGGAGAAAAGAGAGCAGAAGCGTTGATTCTTACCTCCCCTACTGCGCAAGTTGAGTCAACGCGACCCTCGGTTTGCGCAGAGGTCGGAGGTGCGCGGAGGTCGGAGGGTCGCTGACTATTTTTTTGCACCTGAAGCCGAAGATTCGGCCTTGTTATTGGATGTCTTCCCTTGAGAAGCCATTGCGGCCTGAGCCGATGTGGCTTTCGGGCATTCTTTTGCACGGTGGCCACTCTGCACGCAGACTAGGCAGAGATTGTTGTCCATGCGACGCTGGCGTTCTTCGGGCGTGAGTTTGCCATCCTTGCCGAGCTTATTAGCGTAGTCGGGTTTTTTCTGACCCTCAGACGCATTATTCCCCTTATGCTTGTCCTTGCCTTTGCCGTGATGATTATTACCGGCGTTGGCATTGGAGTTGCCGGAACTTTGACCTTGACATTGGTCATTGTTCTGGGGGGGCTTGGTTTTGGTTGGACTTGTCCTTGGCCTCGGGTTTGGGTGTGGATTGAGTCTCGCAAGAGGCTTCACCGCGACGTTCCCAATACCTTTGGTCAATTTTCTGGACCAGATCTCGGAGGTCGTCAAGGGATCGGGGTTTGTCGAAATGCACCATTTCATCTTTGATTCGCTTCGGCAATGCAAGGTAAGCTCGGCGATGCAAAGCCGAATCGTTGTGCTGAAGCATGGATGCAAGTCTATAGAAGTCGACAAAAAACCGAGTCGCCTTGTGACTATCCTTCATGACGAGGTTTTCGAGCTCTACCTTGGCATCAGCAGCCTGGTCATAGGGGCCAAAGTTCAGGTAAAGCTCTCCCATGAAGATACCGTAATCCGAGGCCCAAAGGGGCTCGTTAACAGGGTCATCAGTGAGGAAGGGCTCTAAGTAATCGAGAGCCGTTCCCTTGAGGAAGGACAGGACATAGTTCACTTTCACAGAACCGTCTCGGAAAGCTTGGGGTTTGGCACGGAAATTCAACGTGCACTGGAGAAGGAAACCTCGGAGTTTTTTCGGGTCTGAGCCGTCAAATTGGTCGGACTCCCGAAGTTTCACCTTTGAGTCGGCGCGGTCTCCTCCACCGAGTCCATTGTCGGCGAGCTTTTCCAAAGCCACGAGCATTCAGCGCCCAACCTGTTCCTCGCCATCTGCCTCTGCATTCAGGTTGGAGTTCGGTCTCAGGGCCTCTGCATCGGGATCGGAATTGTGCTCGGAACCGGAGTCGTTATCGCCGCCATGACCACCGTCTCCGGGGTCGCTAGGGTCGGGGGACTCGCCGTGGGGATCCTCGGGAACCTCGCTAATGTGTCTGTGACCGACACCTATAACTCGGCGTCGAGACGAGTTCGAAGGCGGAGGGGGGTTGTCGTAGCGGTGACGGAACGGGGGGTTTTCGGGGTAGTGTGAAGCACTTCGTGCGCGGTGGGCCTCTATGGTCGGGGTGACGCGGCTACCGCGGGCATGGGTGTAAGATCTAGTGATAGGCATATCGAACAACTGCATGTGGAGAGTTCTGATATACTGTTAAGAACGTAAGTCGTACTTAAGACTCAACCCGAGGGCCAAGCCAAGGTAACCAAAGTTCGGGAACAGAGGGCTTGGCTTCAACTTCGTAGGTTGCGCCCACTACAGTGTTCCGCCCTAATTTCAGGAAATGGATTCGGGGACGGGTTCGGCTGGAAGCCGAGGTTCGGAAACAAGGATCAGACAGAGGAGCGGAAGATACGAGGAATCTAAGTCGATATCAGAACTGAGGAATTAGCGTACATGATGGGGGGTTTATATACTAATTTGCAAGGAATGGAAAGAGGGCATCAATGCCCGTATCGAGCAGGAAGCAGGGTTGACGGATGATCATCAGAAATGGAGCAGGTTTATCTAGGAAAGGGGATCAGGGTGAATGATGAACCGATAGGGAACCTGAGTTTTCCGTGAGGGCAGTGCCCTCAACTGCGCCTCTTTTATGACTCGGAGCTCGCCTCCGATGTGAGTACGTAGGATGTGCACGTAATATTGAGTTCTTGTCTTGTGATGTACAGTGGAATTACACCGGCAACCATCTATGTAGTTGAACCGGCATGGGGGGTGAGAGCCGGAGGTGACATGGAAATGGAGGAATACAAATACAGGCAACACACCGGGGCACAATTCCTGTCATTTCGGATGCTGCTCCTTCTGGTAGCTTGCTGGTTGTATTTCTGTTAGTATAGCTGTGGGAGAAGGAGAGTGTCACAATGCAAAGCCAATACTTTGCATACATGACATGCTGGTGTAGCTTCTACACAGTCAGAATAACTACTTCAGCACATTCTACATTCAATAGGGCCTGCATCAGGAAAAACCCCAAATCCTGGTAGCAGCGCCTACCCACACATCCCGTCACATGGTCTACTGTAGCCCATGTAGTTGCGCGCGTGGCTGCGTAAGTCCACATAGTCCTCTGTGCTCAAACGTCCCTATGTATCTTATGTTAGATACATATCCAAGCCCTTTCTACCATAGACATCTGCCGTCTATCGTCGGCTAGAGCGCAAGCGCCCATCTACACACCAATACATTGCGTACCTGTGCTTTGGTGGTTCAATCTTTCACCACTTTGTTCACGGTCAATTGAGTCCAATCAAGAGGGAAGGGAAAGCTATACCCTCTTACACCGCTTCGCTTCTAGAAAGTATCGCTGATTTACCAGAGGCGGATGTGCCGCAACAAGAGGAAGGCATCCAAAGCACTGGAGCTGTTGCGTATCTCGCGGGAGCTGACACTGTACGAATGATTTCTTTTCCTTATGTTCTGTACACCATTCACGTCACTGCTCTAGACAACTGTCGCCCTATCCTGGTTTATCCTCGCCATGATCCTTTATCCCAATGTACAGTGCAAAGCGCAGTGTGAGCTCGACGAAGTTATTGGCGCCGATCGGCTCCCTACCTTTGAGGACCACGATAGCCTTCCGTATATGAATGCTATTTGCAAGGAAATACAAAGGTGCCCTAACTGATTCTCTGAAAGCAAGGAGTTGACAAATAAATTTTTCTGGACTAGATGGCGTCCGGTGGTGCCACTGGGTGTTGCACACAGGTTGATGGAAGATGATGTGTACAACAACAACTTTATCCCCCGAGGCAGTGTTGTCATCGGAAATGCATGGTGGAGTCGCCCTTCTTGTGTGCACAAATAGCAGATACTCACAAGAGCCTACTCGAAAGGGCAATGCTCCATGACAAGAATATGTACGGGCCCAATACTGAACACTTTGAGCTTGAGTGTTTGTTCACGCCCGGGATTCTAAAAGGTACTTGGGTTGGCCACTGTTTTGTAGGTCTCTTTTCTAACCCATATTATCGTTGCCTTCACTCTATTGCGTCAAGGAGATTCTTTTGGTGGGTCGCAATGAGGGTGTTCAGGTATAGAGAAAGAGACATGTCCCGTGTCCGACACAGTATCTTATGCACGACATAATAATGTCACTTGATATCCCATTTCGGTCCCCGACATGCCTTTTGTGTCCCCTTGTTTTACCCCTAGTGTCCCTGAAAAATTCCTTTTGTGTTGAGTCCACTATTCTATTTCTGTCCCTGTGCAACTCCAATTATGTCACGCTGTGGGTGAGTTTCTGTCACGCTGCTATCACATTTCTGTCCCGACTTTTAGCTGCTGCCCAGCCGCTGCGTCTAATTCTATATATGCGGGCTCGTTCTCATCCCTGAAATCAGCAGGGTTCAGGATAATTGTCAGATCCTAGGTAGGTGACCTGGTTGGTGAGTAAATTAGCTATTTCTCAATACTTGGATCTCAGAGTTGCATCACTCTAATTGTGACCAAAAGACCTTCTATCCAACCCAAGAATTTTCGTAGGCAAATCCGCTTGTTCTCAGGCCTGAGTTTTCGGCCATCCCTGCCCTGGCATGTTTCTCTCTGAAGATGTCATGGGCCTCCCCGCAACATCCGGCCAGGAGGCAACGCGCGGCCTTATCAATAGCTGGAGGCCATCAAAGTGTTTTCCAAGGTGAGTACCCTCTTGCATCATCCTAATTTAATTTTGTCTATAGCTGTGTCTAATCTGCTTTATTTATGTGCTTTGTCTACCTTAATTGGCCATGCACCATTGACTCCAGCATGTGGACAATGACTGCGTCTCGCATGAGAACAATGGGGTTCGCTGTTCATATAACAGGTCAGCATCTTTCTCTCCAGAACTGAGAACCGTGCGATTGCATGGGATAAAACTCTGCAATTAATGCGCAGCGTTGTTACAGGCACCTCATGTTAACCATACTCATGTTAACCCAGCCATGGAAACGGCTCCTATCCTACCCCCTACTCATGTTCAACCAGCCGTAGAAACGGCTCTTATCCTACCCCCTGAGCCGCATGGTGATCGGTCATCTTCCCCATGCATGTCTTCTGCTGGACCACCTGCTCATCTGTCACCTGTCTTGCGCATTCCTTCGGCTGAGCTGCCTATTCGTTTAGTGCATTCTCCTCCTCCCTCTTCTGCTATGCAGCCTCCTCGCTTGCTGCCACCTGCTGGGATGGAGACCTTGTCAGAGAATACGCCAGGACAAAGAGTTCTGTTGCATATCAAAAGGTACAACGGACAGCTTCGTGCAACTGCTATAACGTTACGCACCTCTGCTGAAAACATCGCACCTGCTGAAACCACCGTCATCGCGCCTGCTGAAACCATTTCACCTGTGGAATCCATCACACTGGGCCCCGATACATCAGCTGACAACGGCTTCACAGAAATAGTGGAGACACTCACTGGATCCGTCAGACCGGAACTGGACAATGTTGTAATGATGCGAGAGACCATGACCAAGCACGAGCTCAGTGAACTCGAGGCGTCAAACCCATGGAGCAAGCGACTGCGCACAAGAAAATAAGTCCTTTATTCATGTATATATATATATAAAGCATTTCTGAGATACTTGACCTTCTACACCCTCTGAAATTCAATTAATGGACAAATAGTAATACTAAATTGACACGGCCATCGAACCCCTGCGTAATATAGTTCTGGTCGTATTTTTGTCTGTGCCACCGTGCACGTGACCCACCAACGGTCAGGAAAGCGTCACGACCTCCTGGTACGTACAATGGAGGTATCAAGGTTTGGACATTTTTCTGAGTATCTACAGGCTCATAGCTTCTAAACAAGACCTGGTTGATAGAATTTGAGCCAGTGTGAAAGGAGCTACTAAATCTCTCAACCGTCTGTTGATTGCACAGGACAGACGCGTGATGTCGGCGACCGAAATGCGATATGAAATGACATTATTCATTTTAGCGTATCTTATAGATCCTGAAGCAAGGCGTCACGTGATACAGTAGTTTGAACTTGTGCCGGTCACGGCGGCCGGAGACATTTCCAAGCAGGTTTCTCATCTCGAGGAGGACTGAACAAATATAGTCTGTATTTGTTCAATAGGCACATTCTGCAACACTGGTGTGAGGAGCAAGCATATGAGGACTAGCCGGATTGAAGACTCAACGTTGACATACTGGAGTAGCACATAGTCACTGCCCAGGTGCCTTGGCGATGGGCTGCATCACCGAGCCAGTGGGTCGACACTGCTAGTAGAACACTTGAAGGCCCTGGCAATGTACTGGTCAGGGGTTGTGTGGTGGGGCAGGCATGCAGAACTGGCAAGCGCTAGCAAGTGAGGACTCAAGATGTTTGGAAGTCAGGCGCGCCCCAGAATGGCAAGAGTGATAATACATGAGCATACTGAGGCCAGAAATATACACCTTTATCACAAGACATCAATATGTCATGCGGCTTGCCATGACCTACCGCTCTGAGACTAGCATGCAATCTATTGGCATTGATCACCATAGTGTGTCTTCCTGTGTCTGGTGTAGCCATTGTCACAAGTGGTGATGATGTCACACCAGCGCCGCGCGGTTTTCCTGATGTGTGCTGTAGTATTCGTTACCGAGACAGGGAAGGATATGAGGAAAAGCCACAGATTATAAAAGGATTAAGGTGCGCTGAGGTGGATTGTCGAACCCACAAAGCTACAGAAGTGCAGACCATAGTCGTTATTTTACCCTCTGAGCTCCGAGTCGGCGGCATGTGTCGACTCGGCACCTGTTGTCTGACGTGCCAAAACAAGCGAGAGCAACCCGGCCGTTGGGAGATACTTAGTCTGCTGACAGGTCCGCCGGACAAATAGTAAAATACCTTATAGACGCGCATGGATTGAATGAGCCAAGATGTCGGAGTTCTGGGTGTTTGACTCTGAATTAGCGCGTTCGACGATCGTTCCGGTCGGAGTTTTAAATTGAGCGCCGATGGCAAAGTTATGGACTCTCAACTCTCATGGGTTCATAGCCTTTGTCAAGCAAAATAAAGTAGTTTTGAGCCAGGGAAGTCAAAACAATTGGCAAAGAAATGTAAGAAAATTCAAGGAATATTCAAAAGACAGTTCCCCATCAAAGCTGTGGGTATTGGCTGAAGTAAAGATGGGAAAAAGGGGTTTTACAGGCTTTTTAATGCTTTTGTTGAGATTTTCTGACTAGTAAGACAGTTCCTACACAGTTACAGGGTCTATGTCGTTGGTCGATCTTGGAATCAGGGATTTCAGAAATCTCGTACTCTGTCTCGCCATCGATCTCTACTGGAGGTGGTGGAGACTGAACCTGATTCAGAATGGTGTTCAGGATTGCGGGTTAAGCATGGAGACGTGAAAGACCAGGTGGACTGCCCGAAGGCTATCCGGAGGTGTAGAATGTAAGCTCAGGATCCAGCCTGGCCAATAATCTGAAAGGGACCGAGGTACTCTCAGCCAACTTCTTTGAGGGCCAGGTTGTCCAGAAGAACTGCGCTTTTACAAACCAGAGGATCCTATCGCGAACTTGGGAGTGGGAGCATGAGGTGCATCAGCTGAGACCTGATACCGAGATTGAGCAAGCTTAATTTGCTCCTTCAGGGTAGCATGTAACTAGTCAAAGCCAACTGCGAAGTCTTGGGCTTGGGAGGATGCGAGGTCCCGTTCGGGGTGAACCATGAGGTTTGGATTGTATCTCTTGTTGGCAAAGAAGGGTGATATGCTGGTAGTTGCACTCGGAGCATTGTTGTATGCAAACTTGGCGAGTGGAAGCAACTTGGACCAATTGTCCTGTTGGTAGTTGCAATACACACGAAGATACTGTTCCAGAGTTTGGTTTACATGTTCGGTTTGACCATCGCCTTTGGGATGATATCGCAAGGTGAAATGCAGTTTCATGTCGAGAGCCTTACCAAGGGAACAGAAAAAGTGTGAGACGAATTCCAAACCTCAGTCCGATGTCACATGACTAGGGACACCGTGCTTCGAGAATATATGCAAGACAAACAGGTGGGTGAGGTCTGCGGAGGTGACCATGTCGTAAGTCAGAATGAATATGCTCTGCTTGGTCAAGTGGCAAACTACTACAAGGATTGCAGTGAATCCCGAAGACACCAGCAACTGCTCAATGAAATCCATGGATATGGAATTCCAAGGTTGCTCAGGTATCGGAAGCTGCTGCAGGGAGCCATAAGGCCGATGATGCTGTGACTTTGAATGCAAGCAAGTGGTGCAAGACTTGCAGAAGTTGATGATGAAAGACGAAAGTGCGGGCCATGTGTATTCCCGTCTGATGAGTTCTAAGGTCTTGTTTTGGCTGAAGTGTCCCGAGAGTACATGGTTGTGTTTGTACTGGAGTACTTGGAGCCGGAGATCGTTGGCATCAGGAACATATATGCGCCGTCAAGGCAGAGGAAGCCGTCTGTCAAGATTGGTTTTTAGGCGTTAATATCGTGTATTAGTGAACACAGCAAATGCCCGAATAACTTGTGCGAATAGGTATGCTGTTCGGCGAATAGAGTGAACCAATAAATGTTCAAAAGATAAGAGGGCTGCCCGATCAGGGCTTGCCCTATCTACAGTCATAGCAAAATAGCCCGTGGCACTTGATGATGTAACATGCAAGGTGTCCTGGAAAGGTTGTTTAAGTAGCAACAATCCTTTCGCCGGCGAAGGTGCACCTTCGGAGCCCTTCACTGACAGCGCAGATAATAGTTTGAAGGCTAAGGTAACAAAGATGAAGTATGAAAACTCACCAGTGATGCCTAAGCCTTCCTCTGGTCGAAGATTGAAATCTACAGGAGAGGGCTCAAGACGATAGCCACAGCGAGGTCAAGTTTTGCACAAGATAGACATATGATAATTGAACTGGGGAATATACATGCGACTGTAGACTACTTATATCGAATGCTCATACGATGCTAGGAATAGGAAAGAGGCCATCTGCAGTCAGGGTTGGATAGGGGTGCACAGTGATGATACAAATAGATGAAACACAGATACAATAGAATGAAAGAGGGGTGCAAACATGAAATGACAGGGAGGTAAGGGGATGAAGGTACTTATGTACAAAAAACGCCTTGGGACCTGCATATATGCCACCCTGCATGGACTCTTTGTCTACTGGGTTGATCCCACACGACTATGGGTAGGACGTCCGCGAATGCACTCCGGCCATATGAACACCCAAAGGGGTTGGATCGGAAGATGATTGGGCCAGTGATGAACCATCGTGCGAGTAGAGGATGTCGATCGTGTTTGATGGCATGCCTGCTGGCGAATGATGGAGCAGCGAATGGTCATTTGGCAAATGGGGTGAAGAGCAAATGGGGCGAACATAGAGGAGGAGTGGTCGAAGGGTAGGGCGAACTCAAGCAAAGATGCAGGGGGAGCGATGAGGGGGAAAGTAGAGGCAGCGAGGTAAGGGAAATAGACGGGTCATGACACCGTCCTCGGTGTTAGGGATCGTCCACAAAGTAGCTACCTATTTATGAACATTTACTAGGTAGTTGATTAGTTTCAAATGTCCTCAAGAAAGGTTGTATTAATATTTCTATGCTACACTCACATTGGGTCCACAAGATACAACAATCTCTTATAGTTTAGCTAAGAAACCCCCACGGTTGTTGGGTGCATTTATGCTCCTGCACCAAAATCAAGCATAATGTATTCGATTTTCTTCTTCTCACATTGTTCTTGTACCATGCATTCACTGCTCTGATTATCTTCGAAATTTTCCAGTCACTCCCTCCTCTCCATTTCATTTTGTTATCTCTATTTTCACAAGCGGCTGCACCCAGCGGAGTTTGAAATGACTTCACGCGCAGCTCTTGAGCGCTAAAGGGCCGGGTACACGTATATGCCTTCTGAGACAGGATAGTGCTCCTCTCTCAGTGACAATAAATTCACTGAGAGAGGCGAGTAGGGTTCTTTATATTTTCATAGCAACTGAAAATCATGTAGTGCATTTGATTCTAGGTATTGTATTAATAACAGTGACAATAAATTCACTGAGAGAGTGCATTTGATTCTAGCTTTCTAAGAACTCTACCGAACCTTCCCTGCCATAACCCCGAGTTGCTAACAACGGTCACATGACTATCACATGACCTCAAAAACAGCTCAAAGTCACCTGATCATCCACAGTCACCTGACAATCACCTGACCTCAAAGTCACTTGATTATCTATGGTCACCTGACAGTCACATGACCTCAATCCAGCTTGAAGTCACATGACTTTCCTTATCACATGATAATCACATGAGCGTGGAGTTTCTTACATACTCTTAGCTTTACTGTCACAGAGCTGTGACTTTAACCCAATATAGCAATAGAACCTTCCACAGCCTTCCAATAGTTTCCAAACCTTTCCTGAAGCTTCTCTAAGCTTCCACAAGGTTCTTCACAGTAGTAGAAGCCTCTACAAGGTTCCTAGCAGTAGTTACATAAGCTAGATAGATGCAGTATAAATATCCTGCAGTTTTAGCAGTGAAGCAATCAATCATCTTTCACCCAAACCACTCATACCTTGAGTAACTGAAGTGTAACTTCAACACAGCCTTGTACCAAGTACTGGCTCACTGACTTGGCTACAGTCTAAGATTGCAGCAACTCTGATTGGCTCTGAGAAGTACAAGAGTGCTCTATTTTAATTGCAGCAGGCTCTGAATAATCGCGTGCGAACAGCAACATTACTAAGAGTAACTGATTAGTAATCCTGTACCGTTAGACGCCACTCTGAGCAGTGATCTAATAGACTTGGTTATTAGTTATTCAATTCACGCAATAGATTATTAACTTAACTCTGAGTTAAGTGGGTTAATAGCCTTTTGAGTAATTGATCTTTCTTGATCAATCAACACACTGCAGCTATTAACCTAACTCAGGGTAAGTGAGTTAATATCCTACGTTTGTTGAGTTGGAAAACCAGAAAATCCACAAGAATAGTGACATACTTGAACTGAGGAAGAGTTCAAGCGCAGAACTATCTTTTCACGTCTTGGGGATTATTGTTGTCTTTAATTCACTCAACCCGCGGTCCTAAGACTCTAGGCTTAAAGTATCTGGACCCTTGGACGCCTATAAACATTCTTTGACCTCACAAAGTATTGCACAATCTAAGAACTACACGTGTTCAGTTAAATCTCTATTGCTACACTTCCTGTACCAATACTGATTCTGATTGTTCACCGGAGTATAATTTCTTAATTGGGTTCTCCGTTAAATAGTTTTGAAGCTTGCGTGTGCTTGTAAAGTCAAACCTCTGATTGAACTTTAGAATTGTGTTTAACACCACAGTTTTACGTTTAGTTCAACGGGTTCCAAAACAAACAGGGTGGAGGCGACTTAGAGACCTCGGGAGGCAGAGACGGTAGGCTTGTGACCCAACTTGGCATTCAACAATGTAGGGGCCAAGTCGCCGATGAGCTAGCTTTTTCGAAGGACGGGTGGTGTGTATATCGCTTGCATCGAGGTAAACCTTGTCACCCAGAGAAAATGTAGGTGCTGGTTCACGTCGGCGATTATAGTATGTCGCCATGTCCTCCTTCAACTTGGCCAGTGCCGACTTCGCTTCTGACAGTGACTCCTCCATGCGTTCCTTGAATTCATTGACAGACTCAAGGTTCAATGGGGGTTGATGTGGTTCGAAGCCCATTCGTGGGTGCCGCCCAGTGTCCAGCATGAAGGGCGATTGACGAGTGGAAGCATGCACATGGTTGTTGTACTGGAACTCAGCCATGGGCAAGAGGTCATCCCAGTCGTCTTGTCGCTCATTGACAAAGAGTCGAAGGTACTGCTCTAGCTCTTGATTGAGTCGCTCCGTCTGCCCGTCAGTCTGCGGGTGGTACGCTGTGGAGGCTGCAATGTGAATTCCCAGCAGGCGATAAAGCTCGCGAGTGAATTCGCACACGAACTGGACCCCACGATCTGACACCACTGTTCGCGGGAGGCCATGCAGCTTCCAGACATGGTGCAGGAAAAGTCGCGCTGCTCCGGCTGCAGTGATCGTGGTGTTGGTGGGGATGAAGTGTGCCCGCTTGGAGACCGAGTCCACTACATTCATCACAGCATTATAGCCATGTGCGTCAGGCAGTTCCACAATGAAGTCAACACTGATCATATCATGTCCCAGCGAGGTTCAGGGACAGGGAGTGGATGGAGTTCACCAAGGGGTGGCTGCCTTCATGCCTTTGTTCGCAGGCATAAATCGCACGTCTTGGAGTACTCGCCAATATACCGCAACATGTGGGGCCACCAGTAATTTCGTGAGACAAGTTCAAGGGTCTTCCATCGCCCAGGATGACCAGCGACCCGTGAATCATGGTGCTGGGCGACAATTCGTCGCCTGAGGTCCTGGACATCTGGAACGTAAACTTTACCTCGGAATGTGAGCAGCCCATCCATCTCAGCCCACTCTGCAGACACCAGCGATCTCCCACCAGACTCTCACAGCTTCTTTACCGCCCCTGCGACCTCGTCCTCCAGTGACCCATCACCAAATGCCTTCTTCACGTCGTGAACAATCCCACGTTCTTCCCCGCCAGGGTGAGCCCCTCCAGGGCGCAAACAATGAACAGCTCTGGGCGTAGGAGTGTCAAATCGTTGTTGTCACCTGATCCTGACCCATGGTCTGAGCGCCGCGACAGTGCATCTGACTTGCCCATTGTGACACCAGGCCGATGGTGAAGCTCGAAATCGAAACGCGACAAGTAGAGAGACCACCTAGCCTGCCTGCGATTAAGCTTCTTTGCAGTGCGAAAATACTCCAGGTTCTTGTGGTCTGTCCAGATCTCAATGCGATGCTTAGTGCCTTCAAGGAAATGTCGCCATTCCTCTAAGGCGCGAATAATAGCCAGCATCTCCTTGTCATGAATCTCATAATTTTGCTCCACAGGAGTGAGACTCTTTGAGTAAAATGCAATGGGATGCCATTTGTCGTCATCTGGAGATCTCTGGGACAGGACTGCACCAGTGGCAACATCTGAACTGTCAGCCTCCACCCAGTATGGTTGATTGTCATCTGCAAAGTGCAGGATCGGCGTTGATGTGAATCGCAGCTTCAGCCCATCAAATGCCTGCTGTTCGTGATCACCCCATGACCATTGTACATCCTTCTTGGTGAGCTCGAACAGGGGTCGCGCATGATGTGAGAAGCCCTCGACAAACCGGCGATAAAAGTTGGCAAATCCCAGGAAGGCCTGCACCTCCTTGCGGTTTGCTGGGGTTGGCCAGTCCATGACACCTGCGACCTTGATGGGGTCCATCTCCACCTTGCCATGTGACACAATGAGCCCAAGGTACTCAATCTTTGTTCTCTCAAATTCGCATTTCTCAGGGCGAAGATAGAGCTTGTGCTGCCATAGGTGCTCAAGGACTATTTGCAGAAGTCGGCGATGCTCCTGAAGGGTGTCGGTGAAGATCAGGATGTCGTCCAGGTACACACACGCATGCCCTTCCATGATGAGGTCTTGGAAGATGTCATTCATCATGGTCTGGAATGTCACAGGGCTGTTTGTGAGTCCAAAGAACATGACGAGGGGTTCAAAGAGGCCGCGATTAGTGTGGAATGCAGCCTTCCACTCATTGCCATCCTTTATTTGCACATTATTAAAGCCCCATCGTACATCTAGCTTGGTGAAGTATTTCACTCCATGAAGCTGCACAATGAGCTCAGAAATGATGGGAAGGGGGTAGCGGTTCTTCACTGTCATGGCATTGAGCACGCGATAATCCTGGACCAGGCACAGCGATCCATCCTTCTTCTTGATGAAGAACACTGGGCTGTCCATAGGCGATTTCGAGGGGCAAATGCGGCCAGTGCGCAGGTTCTCCTGCAGGAATTCATCCAGCTGCAACTGTTCACTGGGGGCAAGTGGGTAAACCTTGCATGCAGATGGCTTGGCCCCTGGCTCGAGCTCAATTGTGTGGTCCCATGTCCTGCATTCAGGAAATGAATCAAAGGACTCTTTAGCAAAGACATCCTCAAAGTCACGGAGGTAAGGAGGGATGAGTTCCTTTTCCGCTGGGGGTACACTGCGAAGGGCCTTCTCAGCTAGCTGCTGTGAAGTGGTTGTGGTGGCTGCGATAATGGGTACAGGTACATTGGGCATGGACACAGTCGCAAACAGGCGGTCACCTGGCTCCAGAAGGGGCTCAACATCACCTGGCTCATCTCCTTCTGTGTCGCCCTCTTCCTCTTCCACCATCTGAGGCAGGGGGCCCATGCGGCACACACATATCCTTGCCTCCTCTGTCCGCTCTTCCCGCAATGTTGCTCTGCAGGTGTGGCACTGCGCAGGGCATCTATCCAGTGTTACCTCCTGCGTTCTCCAGTTAACCTCCGGGTTGTGCTCCCGGAGCCATGGGTAGCCAAGGATCATCTTGTGCTTCCCAAGGTTCGTAACGGCAAAGACAGCATGTTCAGAGTGGTCACGGAATCGCAGGATGACATCAACAACGTTGCTAATTGCTCCACCCTCGTTGGGAGTGCCATCAACATTGTACACAGGGGCAGGGCGTGTGAGTGATCGCATGGTTAACTTCTCAGCGGCGACAAATTCGCTGTCAATGAACAACCCAGTCGCACCACTGTCAAGGAGTGCAGTCACCCCTTTGACTTCAGCAGTGTCTGTTGTCTGGATCTCTACCTTGAGGTTCAGTGAATTTGGAGAGGGGACGGATGCAACCACGAAGTGCTTGGGAAGGGCTCACTCCCAATGTTTCAATCGTGGTGAAGGACTTTTCGGAATGTTGGCGGTTGATGTGTCTTTATCACTTGCTGTGTGCGACCCAGTTTCTGACACAGGGATTGTATCTTCAGTATATGGGGCTATTGACAGAGCGGCAAAGCGATTGGACAGGGGCAGTGAGGGCACATCTCTCACTCGCTGTGTGACACAAAATACTCAGCATCATCCTTCTCGACCTCTTCCTCAGCGACATCTCGCACATCCGCAGCAACCATCCAGTGCTCCAGCAGCTCCTTGCGTTCATCAGCTGTCATGTAGCGGACATCGTAGGCCTGCGGGCATTCTCGCGCAAAGTGTCCAACCTTTCCGCAGCGCCAACAGGTGAGTGGCTGTGGGAATAGCTTCTTCGCAGCATCCATGTCCATCGGAGCAGGGCCAGAGGCATTTGGAAGGGGCGTGGGCACTGGCATTATTGCTGGCCTCAAAGAGAGCTGACTGGTGAACCTGGTGTGTGATTCACCTGCCTTGCAAAAAACTGGCGGTGGGGGAGGGCCGCTGTTTGTCACCCTAGGTCCCTGGAACACTTCGTTGGCTGCACGCGTGAGTGCAACTGTTCTCGCCACCCCATACCATGCAGAAGGGTCATCGTCCTTTGGCCTGCCATCCAACATCAATGCGATGCGACTCTGGATTGCAGGTTCGAGACCTCGGCGGAACTTCATCACAATTGATCGCCCATCTGTGTATTCGGCCTTCTCAACCAGCTCTTCGAACCCATCAATGTATTCATCAACTGAACGCTTGCCCTGGTGGTACTGGCGCGATTCCAGTTGGTTCATTGCATCGGTGGCCTCGTGTAGGGGGTTAAAACTGCTGGCGAAATGCTTCAACAAAATCCTTCCAGGTCGTGTAGAGTGGCATGCCATGCTTTGCTTCGTGAGTGAATGCGCGAGTGGCAAAAGTCGCAGCCCTGCCTGTTTTCATGAAGGACATCGCCCAAAGGATCTGCGACTGCTCGTCTGCGAAGTCACTCGCACACACGCCCAGGTAGAGGCTGCACGACTGGATGAAGTTGCGACCATTCGCACGATCCCCATCATATTCAGAGGGCTTTGCTGGCTCAGCTGTTCGCTTTGAGGAGGCGCGAACGCAACCAGGGAGTCCAGCCATCAGCCCAGTGGTCGTAGCCTGCAGGGTGTTCAACCTTGTCTCCAGATCTTGTTTTTCCTGCCTCTCCCTCATCATCAACTCTTGCTCTATCGCCGCCAAGTGGTCCAAAACTTCAGCAGCAGATGGCAAGTCGTCCATGGTAAGTGTTAGAGGGTGTGAGGGTATGAGAAAGGATTGCTAAAATCGCTGCTTTCGAAGGGTGTTCAATTTGAAGTCAGGCGATTTCGCAACCGGTGCTCTGGAGAGAGTTTTCTACTATAAGGGCAACCTAGGCAGACGCTCTACACTCAAGCGGCGAACTGGCAAAGGGGGATCCAAAGAGAAAACTCTAAGGAACCCCTTCGCCACCTAACTACGACTATAAGCAAACTCGGGCATGCTAGCCCGATCACCGAATGCCCGAGTTACATAAGCAATCACGCCAGCGATAATAGGGCTGGACAGATAAGGAAGGAATGATGTCGGAAGGGGCCGGAACAGGAAGGGAAATAAACAGAACACAAGACAGAAGGATGCGAAAGGCTAGGAGAAGCTCAGGGGCCACCAACAACACAGTGCGATAATGCACGGTGTGTGATTGGTGTTCCCCTGACAGGCACCATGTCAAAGATCGTGACAGTCCACAGCTAGTAAACGCGGTCACGACGCAGAAGACCTGCGACAAGAGGAACTGGACAGGCAGTGAATGCTGCCGCCAGCCGTCCCGGTCGAACAGGACGTGCGGTTCAGAAATGAACCCCAAGGGAAACCAGCTGCCCCAACGGACAGCCGCAAGATGATCCAACAGATCATCAGAGAGCAGGTCGCCTCAGAGCCTGACTCTGAAGCGACAACAGAGAGCCTAGAGCTCGAAGTCGCACACTGGCAGCGTAAAGAGGCTGCAGCCGCACGCCGCCATATGCGGGCCCTTGAGCTGCTAACGAAGAACGCTCAGAAAGCGGTGGCCCAAAGCCACGCCGCTCAGCAGCCTGACGAACAGCTCACGTGAGCCGTGCAGGACGCATGACAAGCATGCGCAGCCTACAACAGCAGGCTGCAGATCTGCAATGCAGGACTGACCGGGGACACCAGACACAAGACGCCCCTGGACTCGAGAGCACAAAATGCTCCCGATCCCGAACCCGACCCGGGCACGGGGCCCATCAGGGCATACAACAGCCTGCCCCACGTGGCATCACAGCCACGCGAACAATCCATGGCCCCAACAGAGGGCCAGGGCATACCGGATCAGGCTGATGTCATACCGCTGGAGCCGTACAACGGGATCACATGGATGATCCACGTGGCGTTGGCAGATGCCGCAGACACAGACCTGGAGAAGTCTGTGCTTGCAAAAGCCGGCGTGAAGCTGGCTCACCCCGAGCCATACGCCGGGGGATCTGACCCCGAAGAGTTTGAAATCTTCGTCACAGCCATCTTAAGATGGCTGAAAATGAACTGCCTCCTAGGGCCAACCAGCATAGACATGCAGGTCGGCTACGTGGGCACTCACCTGACCGGCAAAGCCCAGGCAAGGCCTTCAAAAAAAGTTCCTGCACACACTGACGTACCACCACGCATCGAATAAATTCGACGCGGTCATGCAGGGCACGAAGACCGTTCAGAAGATGCTGAACGAGCTCACGAAATACATGGCGCATATGATACAGCCGCCAGACGACTACATGTTCCTGAGACAGTTCATGTCGGCGCTGCACAAGACGCTGCACAACGAGGTCCTCAAAAAGGGCTACAACGCCGAGAGCAGCTCAATAGAGCAACTCTTCGAGACGGCCCGAATGATAGAGGAGGCATCCCAATACAATATGGGGATGCGCCGTGCAAAAAGCGCAGCGGCAACAGCAAGCACTTCCCGGCTTACAGGGAGCAAGCCGGTGACACAAACGGGCCTGACCAGGCCTAGCCTGTTCTCGAGGAGTGGAGCGTTGTAGCAACCGCCGCCCCCATGCCCAGCGCAAGCTGGACGCCCGCCTGAAGCTAAACAGCCTCAAGCGTCAGGGTCGTCCCCGCGACCTGCCCCACCAACGAAAGCATTGGGCTGGCCTAATGATCGGCCCAGCGGCAGCCAAAGCAGTGCCACGTGCTTTGAATGTGGCCAACCTGGCCACAAGAAGGCAGAGTGCCCCTGGCTTAGGTCCGGTATCAGGACAGCGGCCACGAGGCACGACGATGTGACCAAGGATCCGGAGACGGACCTTGGTCAAAGTTCTCTTCATCAGATTGATGAAGAGGGGAGGGTGATCCCCAACCCAACGAATCTCCGGACAATGGAGATGCACCTGCTGAAGAGTGGGATCCCGAACTGTCCCAGTACTACGAATGGGACGAAGAGGCGGAAGACACCGCCTACAGGTCCAGCGCAATCAGATTCACGTCAGAAGACAACACCGCCACGAAAGTTATGGCGGCACGCACATTGGTCATGCCAGACAAGGCGGCCGAGCCGGTGTATCACCACCGAAGCAAGCATAGGACACAGCCAATGCGCCCGTGCAGTGAAAACCATACCCTCTTGGGGTACTGGTAAATAAATGGCATAAAAGCCCACTGCCTGCTGGATAGCGGCAGCGAAGGGGTATTACTATCCCCTGAATTCACGCGAGCTACAGGGGTGAAGACATTCGCCCTGGAGCAGCCAATTGCACTGCAGCTAGCCTGCATAGGCAGCTGTTCCATGATCAATTATGGAAAGAACACGACCATTAAATTTGGTTGTGAAACATACCACGAATATTTCAACGTAGCGAATATTGAATATTACGATGCAATCTTAGGGACACCATTCCTAAGGAGATTTGGCATCACCCTGGACTTCTCAAACGCAGGGACGATCCGCAAGGGGAATGAAATAATGCCCATGGGCAAGGTCTCGTTCGATGATGATGAATCGACGAACGAGGGGAAGGGCAAGGGGCCAAGGGTGAGCAGGGTCACCCCGGCGCTGAAGCCAAACATGGCTCATTGAGGCCAGGAGGACAAGTCCCATAACGACTCGTCCTCGAGCTCACCCTACAATCGTAGGGAGAGGCGCTCTCACCTGACGGTGAAAGTGATGGGAAAAAGAAAAGTGGTTACGCGCGCCGCAGGACCTAATAGACACATACAGCACCTAATGGCTTCTAAGCCAACCACCACTGTCATCCTCACGGATGACGACATCCCTTGCCTCCGTGAGCAATGGATGGAAAGGATCACTGACCTAGTCAGTGGGATTCCATTAGAGCTCCCGCCACTGCGGGAGATCAACCATGAGATCAATCTCATCGATCCCAATAAACACATGCGGTATCGACTACCGAAGTGCCCCGAACATTTCCGAGAGGAACTGTCGGCAAAGATAGAACACTACACCACTGCAAAGTGGTGGATTCCAGCAGTTGCACAGCAGGCCATACCCATGCTGTGTGTGCCAAAGAAGAATGGTACACTACGGACCGTTTTCGATCTGTGCCAGCAGAACGAGAACATGGTGAAGGATGTTACGCCCTTCCCGGATCAGGATATCATCCGCAGTGACATGGCTTGCTGTTGATATCGCACAAAACTCGATATGTCCAAAGCATACGAGCAGATCCGGATTCATCCGGATCACGTAGCAAAGACCACCTTTGCCACAATCCTTGGCACGTAGCTCATTCTGCTCCCTCAGGAGCTGGCTGACCGTGAGCCCAGGTGGTTTTTCTGCCACTCCCTCCTATGTCTGATTGGATCTCTTCCCTGAACCTCAAGGCCCCCACTTGGCTCACCCACCTCCTTTTCCACACTCAGCTTGGACTTTTCTGTCCTCACCTTCTTCACTGCCAGCTTGTTGCCGTCCTTGTTTTGACACTTCCGCTTGCCCTCCAGAAACGAGCAGCAAACCTTTTGGTTACTGCAGGCTTGGCACACAACTTTAGTTCCAGCGATGCACATGTCACCACACCTTACACATGCATCACAGGGATTAGCCTAAAAAGAAACCCAAAGTCAGGCCCAACATCAAAAAATACCACTTACCATGAGTTCCCCTTCTTCCTCTGGCTTCTCCATGCGCTTCCAAGTGTCATGACCAGTATATTTCCCTTACCCCGCTGTCTCTGTTCCTCCTCTCATCATTCCTCTTGCATCTTCTCCTGAGTTCACCATACCCTCCGACCACTCCCTCACTATGTTCGTTCCACTCGCTCTTCGCCACATTCGCCGAATGACCATTCGCTGCTCACATCATTCGCCAGCAGGCACGCCATCAGACACGATCAACACCCTACCAGGCATGATGGTTCATCACTGGCCCCATCACCTTCTCAATCCATCCCCTTTAGGTGTTCATATGGCCAGGATACATTCACGGGACGTCCTACCTGTAGGTCGTGTGGGATCAACCCAGCAGACAAAGAGTCCATGCAGGGTGGTGTATATGCAGGTCCCAAGGCATGTTTTCGTACATAGGGGCCTTCGCCCTCTTTCCTCTTGGTTGTTTCATGTTTGCACCCCCCTTTCACTCTATTGTATGTCTATTTCATCTATTATGTATTCTGACCGCGCACCCCTATCCAACCCTGACTCCAGAGGGCCTCTTTCCTATTTGCTAGCATCATATGAGCATTCGATATAAGTAGTCTACATTCACATGTATATTCCTCAGTTCAATTATCATACATCTATCTTGTGCAAACTTGACCTCACTGTGATCATCGTCTTAAGCCCTCACCTGTAGATTCCTATCTTCGACCAGAAGAGGACTTAAGCACCGCTGGTGAGTTTTCATACTTCACCTTCATTACTTTAGCCTTCGAACTATTTTCTGTGCTGTTGGTGAAGGGCTCCGAAGGAGCGCCTTTGCCGGAGAAAGGATTGTCGCTACTTAGACAACCTTTCCATGACACCTTCCATGTTACATCATCAAGTGCCACGGGCTATTTCACTACGACTGTAGATAGGGCGAGCTCCGTTCGGGCAGCCCTCTTATCTTCTGAACATTTATTGGTTCACCCTATTCGCCGCACGGCATACTTATTCGCACAAGTTATTCGGGCATTCGCTGTGTTCACTAATACACGATATTAACGCCTAAAAACCAATCTTGACACCAAGCTCCTGAGCCTCCTGCCCAAGGCTTACCCCTGGCTTCCTGTCGCCTTACCATTTCAGCATTCAATGCCTTGGCCCTGGCCACTACCAACTCCAGTACTGGACGGTCTTCCAGTGTAGCAATCGGCCATGTCCATTCCAGCTCGGCTGGTTTTTTCTCGGCTTGCTGCAGTTTTTCAACCTGCAACGTTGTCAAGTTTCTTGTATTTTTCGGCCTTGGCTTTGGCCACCCATGCCTTCCATTCATCCTCAGCCCTTTTGGCCTCCTCAGCTTTCTTCGCAGCTTCAGCCTGTGCTTCCCATTACTTCCATTCTTCCTCAGCTTTTCAGTCATCCTCTAGCCGTTTCTCTTCCAACGCTTCCTTGTGCTCCTGCATAAGTCGTCACTTTTCCATTAACACATTCTTGCGTTCCTCTGCTTCATGTTCAGCTTGCACAAGTTCTGCGTTGCGCTCATCAATTTCATCAATGTTCATTTCTTGAGCATCTGACATAGTTCACAAAGTCTGATGATGATGGGAGAAGACAAAAAAATGGAGATGCAAAACAAAGCTTACATAATCCTCCCAACCCAGCAATCTCCAGGATCTCACTTATGACCTCATGGGTTCAGCCATAAGGGGGAGGTACTGTTACAATCTGTTCCCAAGTCCGGTCCCAAAGCCTCGGCTTTGGTACTCACTCGGGAACCCTTGGGTTCACTTGGGTTTCCTCAGTTTCCCTTTGTACCTTTCCATCACCCTTGATTTCCCCTCTTAGTTAGTTCCCCATATGTTTGTCCCTTCATTCCCCTTGTCTGCTAGTTCCGGTCATCGATGTCCCTGACCCTGCACCCTGAACCCCCCCATCTTGTATGCTAGTTCCTCAGCTTGTACACTAAGCTCACCTGTCTGATATCGATTCCGACCCTTGGATTAAAGCCAAACCCTTCCCGAAATTAGGGTGGAACACTAAGTGGGCACAACCTATGAAGTTGAAGCCAAGCCCTCTGTTCCAAACCTCAGCTCAGCTCTCATTTAGAGCCGAGCCTCAGTATGACTTATATTCTTAACAGTAAGGTCTGAGGTTATGGAGCGAGGTTCAAAGAGGGAAGTTGGAGAGGGACTTGGCTTCAGCTTGTGTGCTGTGCCTGACCTATGTGTTGGAATTTTGGGGAGAGAGGACACAAGGGAAGGGGACAGCACCGACTTGGTGTTGTGGCAGGTTACAAATGGATGGGACAAATACATGTAAACTACCGCATTTGTAAGTCACGGCACGGTTACTTGATATGCCGATGACTCGACACCACTCGCAAACCCAAAAACATCAACACACCTCCTCAAGCGGGGGAGAGTCCGATGCACCTCCTGAAACTTAGAACACAATCCCTTCGTCATCCTCTTCTCCAGTATCTGCCAAGATGGCGATGCCACACCTCCTCATTCAATAGGCGAGTGATAACAATGTCAAGGGTGAGATCATTGGCCGGAATGCTGTCGAGTGTGATGGCGAATATGGAGTATGATTCAGGATGCAAAGATAGGATGATCCTTGCATGGGTAAGCTTCGCAAATGTGTGGACGGCTTTCGAGTTCGCAGATCCGGTGGGTTGGGTCTCCATGCCACCACCAACATTCCAAAGGCCCTTTTCAACGAGTAGAGCGTCCATCATGTAGCGCCAGTTGGGTTTCTCGAAGTTCTCGAAGTTCGAGTCGGGCATGGTGCGCGAGGCCGGGTTGATACACTTTCGGTAGGTGTAAAAAGAGTGTGCGGGGGGGGAGCTTTCGGTAGGCACAAATACAGTCAACGGTTCGGCACGCTTTCAGTAGGCATGGTGCACTTTCGGTAGGTGCGACTTTCGACAGGTTCAGCACGCTTTCATTAGGCGTGGCGCACGTTCAGTAGGTGCGACTTTCGGCGGGCAGCGCCTAGGCAGAGTTGTGATCCGTTTGTGTTGGAATTTCGGGGAGAGAGGACACAAGGGAAGGGGACAGCACCGACTTGGTGTTGTGGTGGGTTACAAATGGATGGGACAAATACATGTAAACTACCGCATTTGTAAGTCACGGCACGGTTACTCGATATGCCGATGACTCGACACCGCTCGCAAACCCAAAAACATCAACACTATGTACGAGTCCCAATTTCTTAGGTAGACGAATAAGAGGTGAGGTTTGATTCAAGAGGCGAGTACTTAGAAACTAGCTAACGATCAAAGGGAGTACAATAGTCAATATTCAGACTGAGGCATAAGAGTTCATACAGGAGGGTTTATATTTGGGCAAGATGAGGGTCAGGGGCGAGCTTATGTGGGGATACAGGCAAGGTATATATAACTACATTGATGTGTGATGGAATGGAACAGATAACTAAGGAAATAAGATCATGTGGTTAAGCTCGGGCATGAGCTTGGGGTCAAGCATGGTATCACAAGGCTCAGGCACAAGTATCATGAGGCTTGGGTCAGCAGAAAGGTAGTACCGGTAAGTAACCAGCCAAAGGCCAGGTTCCAGGAGTCAGAGCTGGGAAAGGGGGTGTCCCCCCATGACAGTTACACAATGAAACTTGTTTTGCTTGCAAACAAAGTCATCTCCTTTGACTCTTGGGTCATGCATGAATCAAGGCTAGGTCCTTGTTACAGGAAGCATTATACCTCTACTTAGCTGCCAGCCTTGCGTTGTGCGTCGCACTCTTTGTCGTTCTGGTTCAAAACATAGTATATAAAAATCCCGGAACCATTTCTTCTGCTTTTGCGCAATGAAAACCCCACAGCTAATCTGGCATAAGATTCACGCGTTGTGGGAGGGCATTGCTGACCAAAAGCGAAGATACGTCTTCTTCCATTTTCGCATCTAATATAAATTCAAACACCGACTAAGCTGAATCAGGCAAGCGCTGGCGTCTTCAGCAGTCAGTCCTTCAGTTCCAGCAAATTCAGACGTTCAGCCATAAAAATAAATTAACTCATTATGAGAATGTATCGGAATAATTGCATGTGTAGTAGACGAATTTTGTACACGTTGGTTGGCCCTTCAAAGGACTTCCCGATGGGGCCGCGGATTTTAAGCCATCTCCTCCTCGCGGGGTTTGAAACAGTTGCTGCTGTGGAACTAAGTCGTTTCCCTTATGCAGACCCCACAGGGTGCATCAACTACCATGGCATCGCCTGGTTCTTCCCCCTCGGTTCGAGCGCATCCAAATCGACCGCCACCTGACCTGTTTTCGCCCTCCAAGGCCACGAACAACCTCGCCAGACCTGTTCCAACACTCACTTCTTCTCTCGATATTCTTGTCGAGGGTGTCCTTCCAATCCCCAAACCTTCTGTTGCATCATCAACGATTGATGAGGAATTTCCCCCAATCCCACAACAGCCTCCACAAGGGGAGACGGAAGGCAGGCGAGCACCCCGCAAGTCCAAAACCGATGCACTTGCTGCTCTACAAACTCGTTCGGTGTCGCCCTTTCCCGGCTCAGGACGTGAAACATCGATTTCCATGGGTATTGAAGATCCCCGTCCATCTATGTTCGATGATACCTTACCTACTCCCGTACCTGCTCCTCGTGCCCTCGATATGCGGACCGTCAAGACCAAAGGCTCTCGGAGCCAAATCGCTACCTTAACCTCTCGCCCATTTGGTCTTGAGGAATGTCCAACATTTTATCCTTCAGTGGAGGATTTTGTAGATCCTCTCAATTACATTCGTTCTATCGCTGATCGCGCTCAGCAGTATGGGATCTGCAAAGTTGTTCCGCCAGATGATTGGAATATGCCATTTGTGACAGACACTGAGGCAAGTAACACCAATCCTCTCATCGCCATAACTGCTAGTTATAATGTTCAATGTTGGCTCTTTACAGACGTTTCGTTTCAAAACTCGAGTTCAACGTCTAAATTCGATCGAAGCTGCGTCTCGAGCGAAACTGAATTTTTTAGAGCAGCTATATCGATTTCACAAACAGCAAGGCAATGCACGAGTCTCTATCCCTACAATCAATCACAAACCATTGGATCTGTGGCTTTTGAGAAAAGAAGTTCAAAACTTAGGGGGGTATGAAGTTGTAAGCCCATTCACTTGAAGCACTCTGTGGAGTCGTGTCAACCTTTGTCCCCGTATGATCAGGTCACAAAGAATAAACGATGGGGTGAGCTTGGGCGAGCTCTCGGATACACGGGTATCCCCGGTCTCTCCGCACAGCTCAAGGGTGCCTACACGAGAGTCATTTTGCCGTATGAAAACTTCTACAATCACGTTCGCAACTCGCCTTCCATGTCCCCTGCTGCTCCTCGGAACGCACACGTCAACTCTCACAATGTCCCCAGCGCCGGCCGAATGAGCCGCCTGAGCGCATCCATTGCTTTAAACGCCAATGAGCCTGCGCCTGACAGCTCCTCGTCTCACTCCTCTAGTCCTCTTTCGGAGCCCCCAGAGGACGATGCCAACGGAAGCAAAAGTGAAAACGGCATATCCCGAGTCGGAACCGAATCTGGTGATATTGGTTTGTGTTATTTTCCTCATTTTGACATCGTGTTATAATGTTTCGTTGACGGTCTGTAGAGACCAAGCACAATGCTATCGGCACGCCTACCTTACTGTTCCCTGCCGAAATCATTGCCACCCAGGAGACGAAAATTCAGGTCCCTATAGGAGAAGTCCGTTGTACAACTAGTTCATGTTCTATCTGCTGACTCTAGGCTGTCAGAATTGCGAAATATGTCAAGAGAAGAATGACGACCCCAACATGCTCTTATGTGACGGTTGTGACTGCGGCAAGTATTTCCGTGCTTATGCATCTCAGCAGTCGCATTGACCCTCCTGCCTTGACATAAGGGTTTCACATATACTGCCTCGACCCACCTCTACAGTCAATTCCAAAAGGACAATGGTATTGCCATACCTGTCTGTTTGGAACCGGTCAGGACTTTGGCTTTGACGAGGGCGAAGAGCATAGTCTGGCCAGTTTTCAAGCGCGTGATATCGAATTTCGTAGGCGCTGGTTGAGAGCCACCCCCCACCTGAGTCAGCCAGCAAGCCTGGTGACGACGATCCATTCGTCAGTCTAATCGGGAATGTCCGTGTCTCTGAATTCGACGTGGAGAAAGAGTTTTGGAGACTAGTGCAGTCTCCTTATGAGACAGTTGAGATTGAATATGGCGCAGATGTACACTCAACCACCCATGGCAGGTATATTATTACAATTAGACCTGTTGCGTGTTGATGGCTGATGGTCTGTCGTTAGTGCTATGCCCACCCTTGAAAATCAGCCCCTAGACTCGTACTCAAGGGATGGGTGGAACTTAAACAATATTCCTGTCTTGGCGGAGTCTCTTCTTCGTTTCATTAAGTCAGACATATCCGGAATGACTGTTCCATGGACGTATGTCGGTATGGTATTTTCGACATTTTGTTGGCACAACGAGGTACGAACACCAACCATGTCAACGAGGATGGGAATTTATTAGACTACATCAGGATCATTACACATCCAGTATCAACTATAGTAAGTTTTCTGTCCATATCTTCATTCTGCCGCCAACATGTACCTGTTGCAGTGCATTGGGGGGAGACAAAGACCTGGTACGGTATTCCCGGAGATGATGCTGAAAAATTCGAAGCGGCTATTAAAAGGGAAGCTCCTGATCTGTTTGAGTCACAACCAGACCTTCTCTTTCAGCTGGTCACACTCATGAATCCAGCCCGAGTACGGGAGGCTGGAGTTCGTGTGTATGCTTGTAATCAGCGTGCGGGGGAATTCGTCATTACATTCCCTAAAGCTTACCATGCAGGCTTTAACCACGGGGTAAGATGGACTGTTCGTTCCGTGTTGTTCTTTCTAACGGCGACATCAGCTTAATTTCAACGAAGCTGTCAATTTTGCTTTGCCAGAATGGCTTCCATATGGGCGATCTTGTGTCCAACGCTACCAAGAGCATCGCAAGCTACCTGTCTTTTCGCATGACGAACTGCTTATTACCATAACCCAACAGTCCACGTCTATCAAGACAGCTATGTGGTACGGCTCTCCTCTACCTATCTTTTTTAACGCTCAGCATTGTGCTTTGCTTGAAAAGGCTTTACCCTAACCTTCAAGAGATGCACCAGCGCGAGATGCAACGCCGCGAGAGAATTCGAGGACGAATACCCAATTTGGAAGAAGTGCTCGTTGATTATGATCATCCTGAAGAGCAGTATCAATGTGCCATCTGCAAGGTTTTCTGCTACATCTCTCAAGTGGCCTGTACCTGCACTACCAAAGTTGTGTGTCTGGATCATGCAGACAACTTATGCGGTGACCCTCTCGCTACACGCGTTCTTCGAAAACGCTTCACCGACGAGTCACTTACCGAAATCTTACACAAAGTGTGCGAACGTGCCGCCGTACCAATTGCTTGGAAAAACAAATTGAACAGACTTCTCGAAGAGTCTCCACGGCCACAGCTTCGATCCCTACGTGCTTTACTTGCAGAAGGCGAGCGCATCAATTATAATTTGGCCGAATTGCCGGCCCTACGTAAATGTGTTATTCGGGGCAACGAATGGGTTGAAGCTGCAAATGTTTTTGTGGCCCGTAAACCGAGTCGCAAACGTACACGGAAACCCAGAGGACGCCCTTCTGCAACTAGTGACCCGAAAAGCGATTTTCCCGAGGAGTTTGCCGACCGCGGTGAGCGGGGCTTGGCTGATTTATACAGCGTTATTGGGGACGTGGAGATTTTGGGTTTCGATACTCCAGAAATTGCCACACTTCGAGGCATTGCTGCACAAGCCGAAGACATCAAGGCAAAAGCTCACGCATTACTTAGCCACAGACACGGGAAAGAGGAGAATCCGGATTTTTTACAGGAATGCGACACCCTGCTGGCACAAGGGTCGTCTCTCAACATTTATCTCGAAGAAATGGTCGATGTCGAGAGGATCTTTATGCGATCAAAGCTTCTTAAGGAATTATCTACTCTAGACGAGTCTGTAACAAGCCTCGATGATATTCGGAACCTTCTTGCTCGCGCTCGAAGCTGCCATCTTCCCGAAGAGAACAAGTTCATGAAGCTGTTGGAGGAAAGACGGCGGATTGGCGACGAGTGGGACAAGAAAGCCAATGCTATTTTGTCGCGACCTATGAAGACCATCCAGGAATTAGGTCAACTCGCTGCTTTGGATACAGGGGTGCCAGTGGACCCAGAGACATTTGATCAACTTTTAGAGGCTCTTAACAAGGCAAAGTCCTACGAGCGACAGGCCTTAGCCTGGCTAAATCCAGAAGCAGGGGCACCGTTGCCTAAGGTGCTGGAAATCCTTCGACTTATTGCGCTCGCAGAGAGGGACTTCTCCATTCCTGCACTACACGAAATTAAGGAGACTGCACAGATGGCATACGAACTGGAGCTAAGGTGCGAATCTGTACTGAAGAACAGATACCATCACGAAGGATCGGAGTCCATTTTTGATGCGATGCGCAAGTGGCGGAGCTACGCACGGGATAAATTGTCGAAGTATTCCCTCCCCAACATAGAGAAGATGGAACGTCAACTCGACCTCCATGAGCAATGGTTGAAGCGTTTACCCTGGTATTGCGCTCATCACAAAGGCGCCCATGGTCAGCAGGTGATGGATGACGTGCTTGAGTGTACAAAGCCCGAAGACGACCCGCCACCTAGTGACGAGTATTTCACGTGTATTTGCACGATCCCGGTACGACCCCCTCCTCCTGGACAAGTTTCGGACGCTGTTCAGTGTGACCACTGCTATGCACGCTTTCACGGTGCTTGCGCTGCTAATGGCGGATCGTGCCCTTTTTGCGATCATCATCATTGGAATGGGTCTATACACAAAGATCGGGCAGCTTATCATTACTGCTTTCTCCCTACTATCCTGCTGGGGGCTCCTGACATCACAAAGCATTTCTCTCTGGCATGGAAGCATCTAGAGGTTATCGTAACCCGTGTCGACAGGCTTTCAAATCACGTGGGCAATTTTTTGTCGTTTGCATCTCAGCCTGGAAATCAGCGCCCCGAGTACATTCCTCAGGTACGACATTACATGCGAAAGTTGTTCAAGATTCAGTTTGCAGTATCCCCCAACCCTGAAGTGTCTTATGGACTCGACCTGGCTGGCTTACATCGCATCCTTGCCAGTCAGCCACCTCCAATGCGCCTCAAAAAGCGTCGACGACCCAAGTTTTTGTTTCGTCAGGATGTTAACAAAGACGCGGCGGATGCAACTCGTTGCATTTGCCGCAATACAGGTTACACGTCTCCAGAACGCAGTACTGTGCGATGTGACCATTGCAAACATTTATATCACTCGGCCTGTGTGTTCATACCACTGGGTCGCAATAAGCCTGAACCAGAGTTCACCTGCCCCCTATGCTGTATCCGAAAGGCAAGAAATTACCCTTATGCTGACTTGCGAGTGAAGCTTGCCGGTATGCCCTATGCCTTTCAGTAATTCCCCTATGCTGAGAAGTTGAATATAGATGATCCAGATGATGGGGTGTACGTCGACTATAAAGCATGTCTCAATTCTTTTGCACGAGATCCTATCAGGTGTAGACTACCGCCACCTTATGGCTGTGTCATTGAAGTCGAGCTGGTACGTTTCATCTCGGGACAGCCTGAAAATATTGCAGTGGTACAACCCCCGCGCGCTCCGCCTGGTCGGCAAGTGCAGACTCCAGGTCTACCCCCTCCGGTACTTCCCCTCGCGCCACCCGGCATCGGCCCTAAAGGAATTCCTACCCCTACGCTTCCTGGCCCTCGTATGTATTCACAGCCTAAAGGCCCTCCTACAGGAACACCGCCTGGGCCAGGATCGTACAATACACCGCAATATACGTCCCAGGTTGTTGGTCCGTATATGGTACTTGATGATGGACCATCTAGCAATGGTGTGCCTCCGCACAAGAAGCGGAAACTCCCTGAATCTGACGAGACCGAGAACGGGGCGCCAGCGCCACCTCACAAGCGTCCGGTTCGACCTCGAACGCCTTCAACTTCTTTGCCAGGATTCCCACCGCATACTGTCGAAGCGTCAAGCCATCGTGACCACTTCCTTGGGGCATCACATATCGTCGCAAGGCAGTCACCATCAGCATATGGCCCTAGCAGAGGTCGTCACACACGGTCCCCCCCTCCTAGTCCTAGTTACAATCACCTTAATGGCGGATACCCGCATGAGCCACCGGGCGTGAAACCGCCCATACACTCTTTCCATTCTGCAAACACCAGTACGTCACATCCACCTTCGTATTCGAACGGTCATTCTCGATCTTCTGCTCCTCCACCCCGACCACCACACTCTCCACGAGGGCGCTCCAGTGCTTCCTCGGGACTTGCATCTCCTGCTGGAATCGAGGTTGCCCCACCATCCGCCCCACCGCAAGGGATTAGAAAAGTGAAGTTGGTAGTAAAGCCACAAGACAAGCCCGCATTCGATCCCGCTATGCCTCCTGAATAGTATGACATTTACATGATATGCGCTCGTGAAACTCGCTCTGGTGATTGACTTCACATGTTTTGTACTGTATGTTGTTATTATGGCCATTTGTCATGACTTTCGATTCGCAGAATTTGTGTATGACGTGATAGATTGAGGTGCAAAGTGCATAACCCGACAAGAAAACCAATATGTGAGAAGAAACATAATATGCAATATTGCAAGAAGCTTTTAGTCAATGCGTGCGTTGCATTCTTCATCGAGAAACCATCAGTCTATACGTAAGGAATGAGCCAATGGCACCGAAGCCTACTAGAACCCCAATTATCGATCCAAACCACGCATAACCCTGAACATTATCATCGGTCAGAGGATGCATCAGAGAGATAACGACGACACGAACCGCAGTAACGTCCTGACCGGGGACGTGTACATTCATCCCCCATAAGCCTGCCAAATGGTCAGAGATACAACAGCGCACGTGCAACTGATCGCACCAGTGACTAAGTTCATCGGAATAAGCACCGTCCCTAAAGCCGTCAATTTTGACAGAACATCGTTAATCTGATTGTTTGCGTCTGTCATCTCAATGGAGATTTGGGCTAGATAATTGGAGTGGGACCGAGACAAAATCTTCTCGTAATGATTCAAGTTCTGCGTCATAGTGATTAAGTGGTCCTAGTCGACGTCTGTCAAGGGTCATTCCTAGAGAATAAAGAGGCGAGACTCACCTGAATATCGGATAAATACAGGCCCTATCGATAAAATGAATCAAGAAGTTACGGAGTTCAATAATTAGGGACTAACGATATCAGACTTAGGAGCAACACTCCAGTTCTCATTGCAACGTTTCGCCAGGCCTTTCACCACGTCTGCCTTACTGCCCATCAGTCTGAGTAAGCCCATAACCTTTTTGCGGCAAGTCCCAATCCTACACCATATCCTGATGAGACCTCAATACGGGAGAAGAAAACAT
The DNA here is from genome assembly GCA_015179125.1 of Gautieria morchelliformis. Classification (NCBI taxonomy): domain Eukaryota; kingdom Fungi; phylum Basidiomycota; class Agaricomycetes; order Gomphales; family Gomphaceae; genus Gautieria; species Gautieria morchelliformis. The sequence continues at coordinate 34,334 of WHVA01000241.1, forward strand.
GGTCTCTCACCGTCTCAACATATCGCTCTGCTCCGCTTCCCTGAGAATTAGCACTAACTCATCGATGCTGTCGACCTCATATTCGATGCTTTGGATAAGTGGTCCAAAAGCATCAGTGATATCGTCAATCAGAGCGTACGAAATCCAGTCCGAAGTGACACTAATATAGTCCTTCAGCTGTGCAATCCTGCGGCGTACGTTCTGAGGGTGCGGTGTCGGGCGGAAGTGAAACTACAACAGGTGGACAAGCAATAATGGAATAAAAACCACTACAAATGATTGGAAATAACCTACAGATAAGGTACCCTCCCGGAAGACAATGATATACATGTTGACAGGCTCAAGATATGTCGGCGAATATTGATCTTGATCAAACGAGCGGAAGCACACAAGGTAGTAATTGCGAAATAGTTCAATCTTCTCTCGTGCTTCTTCCATCTGAATGTCTTCGGTAGTCAACGGATGAATAGAAAACACCTGCACCCCAGCAACCAATATGTTATCAGTTGGGACAGCCAAGAAGCCCCAACGAACCTTGCTCAGCATGCGCATCTCATCATCGGTCGGGTCTAATATATCCAGCCACCACGTGTTGCTTTCCCCATCATCTTCCATACCACCATGAGCCATTTGTCCCTTCTTGTCCAGGAGTGGTCCAAGGCCGCCGTCCGCAACAGGACCTGGTGTGCCACCTCGGGAATTTCTCAGGGGCGGAGTTGGGATCGCTACACCACGGGCTTGCTTGGCTCCATTGGCAGGACCTTTACCTTCCGTCGGTGGGCTCGGTTCGTCCTCAGAGTACAACTTACCTGCGAAGAGCTCTTCGAAAGTCTGACCCTCTGCAGGAAGCTCAGATAAACTCCGCGCGTGTATGGTCGCAGAAAGAGAATTGGAGTAGAATGAGAATCTGTAGGGTCGGTCGTGTCCCTGTCCATTAATGCCTACCGAAGAGCCTATTCCCCACCCGGAGGAACCAGCCGCATATCGACCGTCGTTGGCAGCGCCAAGGAACAGCCCAGATGCGGCTGGGACAAGGGAGGGCGGGGGTGCGCCCAATACACCGTTAACGTTACCCTCAAAGAGGGCGAGTTTCCCGCTTTTCCCTCGTCGTACGCCAGGTGTATTGGACTGAGAAAGCTTTCGCTGACGAAGACGTGTAAACTCCGGGGACGATTCACGATCGGTCAGACGATCAGATGGTTCCCCCTCGGCTGTTTCGGTAGAGTCAAATGCTGGGGGAAGGGCTGCTACTGCAACAGCTGGTGTCCGTGCATTGGGTGGGGGTGATTGAAGGATTGCGCGATGCCGTGATGGTGAGCCAATGCCAAGACGACCCCTCTCTTCGTCGCCGAATTGCTCCATGTGCGAATAGTCAAAGTTGGAGCGGTAGAGAGCGGGTTGGTACATTGGGAGAGCACTTGAGGCATCGTGCAGGTCCAGTTCCGGGCGTGAATCCTGGTTCAAGAAGAGTAGGTCCGCATTGTGCCCAGGGGAAAGATGTGGCGGCATGGTGAGATTAGCGGTAACATTGTTGTCCGCTCCCACGCCAGCTACTCCTCCCGACAGGTCCCAATCCATGGCTTCTTCTTCGTGAGGCGAAAGCATTGAGAAACCTTGCTCTGGAGAAGAACGAAGTGGAGAGGCAGAAACGAGAACACTGTTCCCACCAGGCTGCTGGCGGCCTGGGATAGGAAGATTGGAGCTGCCTCTTCTTGCTCTAGACATCTGCATTGCGAGATCAACGTCCATAGTCCGTTGCCTTTCTCTTGCTTCAGGGTCATTGGGGTCGATGCTTTGTCTGGCCTGAGAGAGACCCGGATTCTCGTCTGAGATACTATGAGGGGGGGGATGTCTATGGGATGGACTGCGATAGAACGACTGCGAGAAGGAGAAATTCTCTCGGTACTTTCGTCGTCCAAGGACATGATAGTTAGTCTCAAGTGACTTATGTAAGCACGTTCTATCTGCACGCCCTGGCGAACAAAACGTGGCAAAGCAAGCCGGAATCCTGTCGCAACCCCGCTTAAAGCAAGTCTAGGAGCTCTCACTACCCTGGGGTGGCTAAACCATGATTAATTCAACTATCCACAAGTATTACTTCATCGACAGGAATCCCCGTATAGCGCCACCGACATTCTGCACATCCAGTCTGGATCCAAGCAGGCACCATGTCAGCATGCGAATTGCGAGACATGAACATGGACAGCTCACAGGAATGTATCGTGCCCCCACACCCCCCCTAACTCATAATATACCACTCGCTCATTGCCTGCCATCCTCAGCGCATCAGCGCATTCACGCTGCTGCTCAACCGGGAAAAGAATATCAGATTGAACGCCCAAAATCAGAACGGGCGTTTCAGCGAGGGGCGCGAGGCCTTGCGCTAAGGACGGCAGATGCAACGCGGGAGTTGGTGTGTTGGCATTAGAAGGCGGGATGGGTGGCACTTTAGAGGATGATAGTTGAAGGCTTTCTAGAGCTTCCGATGTGAGGTCAAAGAGGTCCATAGCCTTAGACACGTAGATAAGGGAATTAGCGTCATATTTCAAGCAAAACTGCTCCCCCTATAAACCGACGCGAATGAGTCTTCGACGATTAACCTAGTGAGCATAACGCCTCACCTGGTGGTCCAAGTAAGTCTCTATTAGGAACTCAGGGCATAATGCGGGGAGGCGTGGTTTCGATGGATCGAGTGGGTTCGCCTGGCCATCGTTCGGAACAGGACGCAACTTGCGACCGAACCGTAAATCCCATTCTGGACCTGAACGATATGTAATTGTTGCGATTTCTGTAGGCATACAAGTCAGTCTGTGGACCAGAGACAAAAATGACATGCCCTACGTCGCGCGAGCTTCATTCCAGTATGCGGTGGGAGAGCACCATAATAAAACCCGTTGTTCCAGTTTGGATCTGCCATAAGAACTGCGATGCTCGTTGAGCGAGAGAAGAAAAATGAAAGCAAGGATTTCAAAGCTTACCACTTCGTTGAGCAAAGCGCATAGCAATGCTACTGGGGCTACTCCGTGCCGTCCCACTGATACTCACTATCTTTCCTGCTCGTTCCGGATGCAGTAACCCTGCAGCTAAGCTCTGCATGGCACCCATGGATGATCCTACACTTGCATATAGCCGGTCAATCCCCAAATGATCGAGAAGTCGGAACTGGGCGTTGACCATGTCGAATATTGACACCACCGGGAAATGCGTCGCGTAAGGCTCGCCGGTCGTTGGGTCAATAGAGGAAGGGCCAGTAGAGCCATAACATCCTCCGAGGACATTGGTACATATAACGAAGAACTGGTCAGAGTCGAGCGCCTTTCCAGGTCCTATGAATTTCTCCCACCATCCCGGGTTGGGGTTAGATGGTGTGGCCGCAGCGTGCGAGGAAGCTGAGAGACCCGTGAACAAGAGGATCGCATTGTCCCTTGCGGGGAGAGTTTGCCCCATGTCTCGTATGCGAGTTCGAAAGATGGGAGAGGAGGCGCGTAGGTGAGTGGTAGGGGACCAGTACTATGGTATACCTGGTACGACGACGGACTAGGACGTGCATAGGCTGGCTCTGGCCCGCTTGAGGACGGAGACGACTGAGAGGCGGACGCGATAGGGTACGAATGCAGCTGCGTTGGTGAGGCTTTCGAGGGGGAGGGTGGGGGGTTGCTTAGAGGAGGACTGACAGTAGCCGCAGCTATTCGGGCAGCCCGAACGGCATGGGCCTCAACGCACGGGAAGGAGGGCGTCCTGACTTGCTGGGAGGCGGTGGAAATTCCTCTCACCGCTGCTGCTAGGGTTTTTCTGGTGAAGGCCGACATGACAGAACACACCAAAGTTGCTGAGCAGCCTCAACATCGTTGTCAGCCTCGCACGCCATCGTCGGCGTGAGCCGCACCCTCGGAGGCCGGCGCTTGACCCCGTCCGCCACCTCGAGTACTTAAATGGCTCTCGCTCGTGGTCAAAATGTAGGTGGTGATATCTTTACCTGACGATGGATTTTCATATTTCGTTCATAGTCTAAGCTCCCACCAGGCGCAAACCGAATACTATTCGTGAAGAACCTCAACTACCAAATTACAGGTGAAGATCTCTACGATTTATTCGGCCGTTATGGGGGAATACGCCAAGTACGCTTGGGGAATGAACCCAAGACCAAGGGAACCGCCTTCGTTGTATTTGACGACGTGATGGACGTCAGTTTCCTTTCGCTATTTGCTTGATACATTCATGCTCAGTTTCGACAGGCGAAAAACGCGTTAGAGCACTTGAACGGATTCCACTTGCAAGAACGATATATTGTTGGTAAGTCGGAGGCTTTTCACACAGTCGCACGCCTGACGTATATATAATCCCTAGTACTGTATCATATGCCTGCTCGACAAGACGCAGCAGCAGCCAAGGCTGATCTGGCCAAGCGAGAAGAGGAACTGGTCAAACTGAAAAGCAAGCATAACATAGGCGACGATGATTAATACGCTCCAACTGCTCATTCATCCCGTGTAGTTTAGGACTCTGTATCTTGTCACTCTACAATTGATATATAACGCGGACACCTCGCTATGTAGACATGGCATAGACAGCAATCTGTATAACGCACGGCCCTCCCTGCCGCACAAACTTTTTTGTTACATTAGAGCCAAGGAGGAATCACAAAAAATGCACAATGAGAAAAGTGGACCTAGATCAGTTCTGCTGCGTTAACAGGCATTTCGTCCTGGAAATCAGATCAATAACGCGGCAGCACAGAACAGGAGGCAAGCGTACGATTTGTGTGCTATAGAATTGTTCTTCATGTCCGAACGTGAGAACAAGCAAATACATGAAACTTGATGCAAGACATACCAATATCCCGCAGAATACGGACATCCTCCACTGTCACAAACTAGAACATAGTCATATCAGCCAACAGTATGAGCTACACGTCAGAGACTCGCACGTTGATCGCCACTCCCTTCCGACCAAACCTGCCAGACCGTCCAATGCGGTGAATATAGTTTTCACGATTTCTATCGCCACAGACTGTTAGTCTGAGGATTGGTTAAAAGTTACAAAGAACACACGATGGTAAATCATAATTAATGACGAGCGATACTTGTGACACGTCAATGCCACGAGCCCAAACATCAGTCGTGATGAGAACACGGCTGCATAGAATTGTGAGTGCCAGCTCGAACGCTAATGTATATACTGAAGGCAACGCACGAGGCACCATCTCGAAACTCCCCCATGATGGCGTCTCTTTCCTTCTGTGGCATATCACTATGCATCGAAGATACAGTAAAGTTCGCTGCACGCATCTTCTCTGTCAGCCAATCTACCTGGAAGTTATTATTGATGAGCCGCAATATTTTAGCCAGGTGTATCTACCTACCTTTCTGCGGGTATTACAGAAAATGACAGCCTGAGTGATCGTAAGGGTGTCATATAGATCGCATAGCGTGTCGAATTTCCAATCTTCCTTTTCTACGGCGACAAAAAATTGCTTGATTCCCTCCAATGTCAACTCGTCACGCTTGACGAGGATACGGACAGGATCAGTCATGAACTTAGTCGTCATCTCCAGGACATCGTACGGTAGCGTCGCGCTGAGTAGTACCACCTGGGTGGCTGGCGGGAGGTAGCGGTATATATCATATATCTGGTCCTTAAAACCTTTGTTGAGCAGTTCGTCTGCTTCATCAAGCACAAGCATCTTGATGTTCCGCGTGCGAAGATTCCGACGACGAATCATATCAAATACACGCCCAGGAGTGCCTGAGACTATATGTTGACCATAGTCAAGCTTGCGAATGTCCTCCCCTACGGATACCCCACCGATGCATGCGTGGCACTGTATGTTCATATAGTCACCAAGCGCAAGAACTACTTGCTTGATTTGGTTGGCGAGTTCACGAGTGGGAGAAAGTACAAGGGCTTGGGTGTCACGGAGAGTAACGTCGATGGATTGGAGGATACTGATAGAGAAGGTGGCAGTTTTCCCTGTCCCCGACTGCGCCTGAGCGATGACATCGCGGCCTTGCGTAATGGGAACAATGGCTCGCTGCTGTATAGCAGAAGGTTTTTCAAAATCTAAGAGAGTGTAAGGAATCGCATGGTCGGCGAAAAAGTTTCTTACTGTACGCGTAAATACCGCGCAACAGATCGTCCTTGAGGCCCAGGTCATCAAATGTCGACACAACCTGGATGAATACCAATTGGCAAATGGATAGAGTGTAGTGGCACATGACGTACCTGGACGGCCTCACTGGATTCAAACACAAGTTTCTCGTCTCCAGGATTTATGCCAGACATTGCAGGAATAGGTGGAGTGTCGGAGTTAGAAAGGATACCGGACTTTTTCCGTCCGTTAACGATGGACACTGTACTAGACTTGCAGCGGCAAACGCACGAGGAGATCGAACGCTTTGAACGTGCCCTGGCCACTGTTCTTTCTAAACCTCATCAAAATCACCAAGTTCGCCTCACTAATGAACACAAGGCTGCACAGATCCTCGAGCGCATTACCTCAAGGGCCACCACCCTCAGTTCTCTTTACAACGATGAGCAGGCACGCAATGCTGAACTTGCTCTCCTTTCTACACCCCAAAGTAATGGCAATGGTCCCCAAGACGAGTTGGCAGAGTTTTATTCCCGGTTGGTCAAGATAAAGGAACATCATCACAAGTACCCTGATTCCGTCGTAGGCGGCTTCGAGCTCGAACTTTCGGCCTTAGTTGATGAGCCCCTTGCAGACGGTGAAGATGAATTCGAGGAGGAAGACCGTACGTTCCCTCCTAGATCCATGGTGCGATATGATCATAACCAGCCTTGCAGCCATCTCGTTGCTTTTTTCGGGGGAAGAGGCCTACGGTCGATATCTTGATTTATATGCTAACCATTCCATGTACAACAATCTCCGGCATCTACCTAAACGGCTATCATATCTACAATATCTTGACCTTCTCCTCGCTGCACAGAACGGTCCCGTCCACCGTGACCTCCCTCAAGAAACTCGGATGACTAAAGAGTTCGAAAGGTGCGCCCAACTATTGTTGTCTGGGTGGATCTGGTGATGTAATGATAACATTTCTAATAGCTACCTTACTACACTTCATTCCTACTTACTCTCATTCACAAAACGCACCCAGCCCTTGACCGACATCGCTCGTATACACCAGGCTGCTGAAGCCGAATTTGACGATCTTTGGGAGAAGGGTAAAGTGGACGACTGGGACCCGGTGAAACGTGAGAACGGCGAAGGCACCGCAGGCATCTGGTGTACAGCTTGCCAAAAGCAGTACTCAAAACAGACGGTATACGATGCCCACCTCAAGTCAAAAAAACATACCAAGGCCATTGAGCGTCAGGCGGCGAGCGGTGCTACTGCTTTACCCGCTGACCCGAATGGGGCAGCGGCACCTAAAGACAGCATCAACGGCCTTGTCAGTGACATGCGCTCGAAGTATCGCACAGCGGCAAATCTTACGCATCTCATCACAACTCTCCTTCTGTCCCTTTCCACCACCCTTGCTGAAACTAAGTCCAATGTCGAGCGCCGCTTTTCGCTAACCGCACGCGAGCGAGAACTCGAGCTTGAAGAGGCTGCGAAACCGCCGTTAGCACCCGCTGCCAATGGCAATCAGACCCCGGCGCAGGAAGACGAGGAAGAGGAAGAGAAAATTTATAATCCTCTCAAGCTACCGCTTGGCTGGGATGGTAAACCTATTCCATACTGGTTATACAAATTACATGGTTTGGGGGTAGAGTATCGCTGCGAAATCTGTTCAGATCATGTGTATATGGGTAGGAAAAATTTTGATCGTCATTTTCAGGTGTGTTGAAAGTATCTATACCCGAAGCAAGTCAACTGATCTGCCTGCCACAATGGAAAATAGGAATCGAGACATGCCTTTGGTATGCGTGCGTTGGGTCTACCAAACACGAAGCATTTTCATGAGATCACACGTATCGAAGACGCACTATCATGTATGTATTTGTATTGTTTTAATTCTCATTTTTCCCAACCCCTCACTTCCGTTATCCACGCAGTGGCAGAGAAGCTCAAACAAGAAGGGCGCCAGGAAATTTTCCAGCAGGAGACCATGGAAGAACTAGAGGATGACGAGGGTAACGTGTACAACAAGAAGACATATGATGACTTGAAAAAGCAAGGGCTCATCTAACTATGGTGCACATCGTCTACCTGTATTCTACATCCAGCCCTTATGATTCTTGCGCAGCATGGCCCTGTGGATCTGCGCCTATGGTGCAAGCAATATTGGCAATGATTATGTCCCATCTTCGTTTACACCTGACCCAATTATATTGATAGCTGGTTTGAGAGGGGGTTGGGGTGGCGACTTTTTGGCAGGTATCATAGGCGACTGTAGCTTCTGAGCGTGATTGTACAGTTCTTCATCAGATGATGACGGGGAAGATGCAACAGTCGAGCCGTCAGATGAGTCGAATGGGTTTGCTGTTTTGTTGTCAAGTGCCGGCGGGGTCGTAAATTTTCCATTACGGTGACCTAGAAGCAAATCTTATCAGCATCTTATATATGTCTGATACCAATATAACCTTCCTGGTCCATCCCACCAGGCCTGCTCATCGCTGCTCGGGAGTGGCACTGCAAACAAATTAGTGTCTTGGAATTTATTAGAAAATATCCCTTACACTCCACGTGCAGGCCACGGGAAGCGAATGCACCCAGCTCGTCATCTTGCTTTCCATTGGACCCAGCCGAGCGAGTACTCTGAAGGAGCTGCTGGTAGAGAGCTGTTCGTTTCACGTGATCGACTACCCTAATCTCAGCACGGAACACGGAAAATACTGCAAGCGTGTTGACGCGCTAATAGCACCTAGAAGAAAAGCCACAAACCTGGCCGGTGATCGGACCCCTTGAGCTCTGCTCTCGAATACACTACCAAGTCCAGGTGTGCTCCACGAAAAATCACACGGTCTGGGGTATTGACATTGTAAATAATGGTTGAACGAAATGAAATTACACCCACCTGTCCAAGCTGGTATCCGTGCCTTTTCACTCGTATCATAGTTGCTGGTGCCGACATCATATCGGTAGGTTGGAGGGAAAAGAATAGGACCTTCTTCGAATCCTACAAACGCTGCTTGCATATCCATAGCTTGCTTCAACTAATTGCAAATGTGAGGCTGGTACGAAAGGATTACAAGGAGGTCACACCTGATCTACAGCCACTAATGCGTCAAAGTCACCAGCGCGAATTAGTGAACGAACGGCTTCGTTATCCAAATCAATTCGATAATTCGTGTCAGCTAGCCAAATAACATTCCTGTGTACAAAGGTTAACTCTCAAATAGCCGTGCATCATTTGATAGTAATTTAACAGAACATACTCGTGGCTTCCAATGGTTTTGCCCTTTAAAAAGTGCAGACCATTGACGATAGTCCTATAATCATGATTTCGTTCATCGACGTTTAAATGTCCAGCGGCAAGGTGGGCAGTAACGAAGCAGAAACTCGTGTCGTGGTAGTCCAATCGGATCCCTACCGCTCCTTTGTTGCCAGACATGCCTCGTAAGCCTGTCTAGCATCGTAATGTCACAAAAGCTATTCGAACGAAGCGAAACGAATGGGCGCACTTTCTTCGTAGCGGCTTCCACATTGCGGATTTGTCCCACCAAATGCGACTTGACAAGCAGGATAAGCGCAGTTCCCACCAACTATATGGATTCCTTTAGCAACTTGACAGAGCGAACGTCATCTGCGAACCTGTTCACTTCTCAACACAACATAGTCCACTTTTTTGTCCAGTCTTCGTGTGAGAGTGTCCATAATGACCTTTTCCCACATGCGTCTGACATAAAGTACGTAATGGTCTACTCACCAAAGATGTTATTAACATACATTTTCTCGGGGTCGGTCTGGATGATCTGCTGCGCGGTGAGTGGAACAATCTCTTGGAATCCAAGAGCGAAAAGATCGGGGCTGCCACACAGATAGTAAATACGGATGCCAAGAAGGAAGCTCTGCACTCACTCTGGACCACCTATACCGCATACACTTATGAGAAGAGCAATACCAATTTATCTGGGTCGGTTACGTACTAGACCTCGGAAACAACCAAGGAAGAATCGATTCAGACGGCAGCTGCATCATAACCTCAGCTGTACATATGCTGTTTACAGAATGATGTGCGTACTCGTCCGTTCAAGTTCCAAGATCCGACAAAAATGGTGCTAAATTCCGTTGAAGAATACTCAGACAACCTGTTATAAATGAATAGAAAAACCAATACATGCTGCGGCATGCACACCTGTCTACCATAGCGGCTCGTACTGAATCGTGTACTGGGTCAAAAATAGTTACCGGGATCTGTTGTGTCATATTCCCCTGTGGACAATGAGAAATTTGTCTTGGATTTCGAACCGCCTGACGAGCATACCAAAAACATGTCTATGGCTGCTTGTTTCCCTTTATCTTGGAAGTTGTTAATGTACGCCCGGGAAACGCTCTTTGTGGCATCGGAAAGAACGCCTTGCAATAATAAATTGAGACAGTTTCAGGACGAGGTGACCAGCCATACCTGCCAAGGTGCGCTTGCCACTTCGCGTGAAACTGGTATTCAGCGCCTGGTCGTGAAATAAATTGATACCGGCGATCAGAGTACACGCTAGTCACTTACGCCCGTCCCTGCATATATGCGAGACAAAGCATCACCTGGAGAGTGTCAAGCCAGGTAACCCTGCCGTTACTGCACCAACACACCATTTTCAGCCCACACCTCCCGGTGAGCTGACCAAAGTGAAAGAGACATGGCCCATTCAGTACGAATACTATGGAGATATCGCTCAAGGGCCGTCTTCGATAGGATATCCTGGACGAAGTTAGTGCGATCCAAACTTCATTAAAGATTCAGTTGTCCAGGCAAGCAAGCAGAGCATGAATAATCTCACCAGTCGAGACAATTTGTACGAAACACTCCAGTTTGGTAGGCAACGATCTCGCCTAGGATTAAATCACAGATTGTCCAGCCAAATTGATCCATTGCACGCTGGATACCGTCCATCCGTCTAAAGGATGCACGACGAGAAGCGAGCTGCGATAATGATATACCAAACAACCTACCCGAGTTCCCGTGGCACACTGTCGTGTCCCAGGGCCCGCACTGTGGAATGAAAGTCAAAATTGGTGAGTCCAATGGCCTCACTTCCCGCTGCTCGACCAGTTTTGAGATGTTGGCTATATGCTGAGGTCAATATTGCTTCATTTTCCCTGCTCCCTAAAAGATTAATTGCATGGACAGCAGAATATTGATCAATAAGTTGCGCAAAATGTCGATCAAAGGCGGGTTGCGAAGCTGCCTGCGGCCGTGTGATTTGTATTTTATGGCCAAATGTTTGAAGACCTTGCTGTTCCCAGAACACTAACGAAGCACCGCCATGAGCCAAAAACATCAATAATATTGGCAAAGTCACATACGAGGAACACTGCCCCTCACTTGCACGTAGCTGAAACAGATATGGTCTGTGTTGAATATAGTCTCCGTCTGAGAGTTCTCACATTACATGACAGAATGGAGAATAGAAAAAAGCCCTTCTTACCTCTACAAAGTTGGCACAATTTCCATCGTCATCTACACCGCGCGTGTTGAAACGCGTGCCTGCGCGCTTCCAACCCAATCTAGATATCATTGCTAAAGTCCCAATAGTTGGGGAGCCTGCTTGAGGAGGAGCTGGAAGTGGCACAGTGAATACCCCGACATAACCCTGAATTGCTAGTGTCTGATTGCACTACTTTAGTTATTGGCGTAAGTTCAGCATACAACTCCACACATACAATAAACTGGCATCGATCAAGCTCCTGTCGCTCTTGGGGGTCCAATCGATCTCGAAAATCCAACAAGCCTCTAACAATGTATTCATTCCAAACAAATCGTACGTCAAAAGCTCCCAGGTCATCGCCGATAATATTTCGTCGTTTTAACCGTTCTGAGAGTCTAGTTGACAGATCCCAGTGAGGATAGGTGGCGTGATAGAATGTTCCGGAAGACAAAATCTTGGTCAACGGTGAACAAGGGTGTTCGTAGACAATTGTGGAGGTCTGTGAAGCCTGGGCGTACTGCGACTCCCGCATTAACTGGTCCCCCTGGATGTCGGGACTGGTGAGACCATCTGAAGCGGCCGAGAAATCGTCATACGAAGAAGTCGTAAGCGAGTAGAATGCCACCTCATGAATCCGGGATACTTTCTCGGATGACCTCGCTGAAGGACAAAGGTTTCCTAATTCTGTGGACGACGTAATAACAGCAAGAAACAGGTCTGCGTAGCATCCGTTAGGACAGTAGAGTAAACGGGACTATTGTCTGGTTTCTCGCCATTTTGAACAAGCTGTATTAAGCCCAGACACCCTTTAACTTCTCTTGAGGTGAGCCTCACGACACCGGATAGATCAACCTCGTCTTTGGGTACAAACTCGACTACGGCCTGCGCAGATCGTGGTTCTTCTGATGCACGAAATACAAGAGCTTTACGGGGACAACCTTGCCTCTGGTCCTCCGAACTGGTTACCAAGATGAGAGCCCTAGGAGACTCACGAAGATAAAGATGCATGAACAGAGACGGTGGCTTAAGCGCCTAAGCCTTATGACGCAACTTTAGAAAAGTGATTTTATGTAAGTTGTTCCGTGAATAACTAGCGATACAGTAACTAATTTTACGCCTCCTTCATGGCGTGTGGCTTGATGTTCGTCTAAGTGGTGGGGATTGGAGGTTGACACGTTTACGAGTGCCAGAAGTCTCATCTGACAAGTGGCTTGGACCGCCTGGTGTGCTGGGTCGGGTTGGGGGACGAGACTCCCTGTCAACCGGTACCCAAGAACCTGAATCAAAACTTGTGGACGTGGGAGACCCAACGGGACTATGAAGGGGAGATTTAGGAGGCATAAATGTGCTCGAAGGCATGCCAGGGGATGTGGAACGCAAAAAATTAGATAAAGGCGGGGAGGCTGGATAAAGTGGGCTTGGAGGCCTACTTTTGGAACGTGGTGCAATGAGACCATCCGAATTTTTCCGCATACGCCCACGGGAGACACTCCGAAGAGGAACAAGGGATAAAGTCATTGACCACAGTGAGACGAAGAGGCTTGATCGCTGCGACTTGCCGAGAGATGAATTGAGGTCGTTAGGAGCCTTGTTCGAAGGCGTGGCTGCATTGTCTGAAAGAAAGGTTTAGGTACCGAAACGCACGCCGGACCTCGTCACCCACATTCGTCTCTAGTGGTAGGCAATGCATTTTCATTGGCCGTGAGACTGAGGAACAAAAACAAAGGTACCTAAAAGCAATGAGATACTTGTGGTTACTCGCCACGGATGACTTACCAGCCAAATGCAAATACCGAAGAAGGTCGCAATATCAAGAAAAGTGGGCACATGAGGAACTGGTTCCATTGGATGTCGCCACCTTCGCTCACGCTTCTTGGCTGCCTCAGTTATGTCTTGGAAGTAGAAAAACCACAGGAAGTGATTTGCAACCACCAAAAGACAGCTAGCAATGAAATACCAAGACGTAAGGGATATGATAGGAAAGGTGCGGAAATTCAGAAGGAAGACGAGGTGACATCCTATGGAAAAAAGCGTATTTGAAAGAGGCAAGTTTGAATCCACAGCATACAGCAAGATGTGAACCGCTATGACGGCCTTGAGCCAGCGTGGCTGAGTTGTTAGTCTTAAATGTTTGATCGTGAACTACTCACATAGATTATGCGCTTCCCGACAGTTTTTGCTGCTTTTGAGTGCTCTTCGATGACTTCCGCAAGCCACAGGAGCCCGCTTGCTGGAACACTTGTCAGAATTGCCAAACCTTGCTTACACCATAGTGCCATTACCCAAGGACAAAACCACAAACACAAAGACTACTGCAATGATTCCATAGGACAGTGTGTGTAAAATGGTGACCATTTAAGGTGTATACAGAATTGATGAGAGGGAAGCGTGACACAGTCACACGTAACTTTCGCGTTCAGTTCATTAGCCACATTCATGAGCAACCTAGAGAGTAAGTCATCAATCCCCGAGCAACATTAGGCTGAACTCACCATCTTATATTAGAAAGCTTGTTTCAACTCAAGGTCAGTTACTCAATGCCATCTGCTCTATGAGTCTTTCATTGCTGTGCACAGTTCACGGCGAAGACATTGAACCGCCAAGCCAAGAAAGCTCACAAGGACGAGTCATCCGAGAAGACCAGGCTTAAGAAAGTACGTTCTTATGGTCCACTCAGCACCAGCGACTTGCTAAATATAATGGAATTTCAGGCTCTACAGCAGGGGAACACAGACGGCGCAAGGATATATGCTTCGAATGCTATCCGAAAGAAACATGAGGCATTGAATCTGCTTCGGCTGGCAAGCCGTATAGATGCTGTTGCCAGTCGTGTCGAGACAGCTGTGACAATGAGACAGGTTACTGGGAACATGACCTCTGTCGTTAGAGGTATGGACAAGGCCATGGATAGCATGAACCTCGAACGAGTGAGTGTATGTTTTATCTCGTAGTATTGCTGGCATCACACCCCTCTATAGATATCGCTGGTCATGGACAAGTTTGAATCACAGTTCTCCGATCTAGACGTGCAGACCTCTTACATGGAAGACACAATGTCATCCACTACTGCTATATCAACTCCTCAAGACCAGATAGACACTCTGATGTCTCAGATGGCAGAGGAGGCAAATATTGAGTTACAACAGGATCTAGGGGCGAGCGACCTCAACAAGGTCGCTGACCTTCCCAAAGAACGAGTGGGCGAGGAGGATAGACAATTGGTGGACCGGCTGAGAGCACTCCGACCAGCGACTTGACCGGGCGATGATTCCTGCATACTGTACTATGTTTTTGCCCAGGCTGATACCTTACATGTATCCCCCATACTCAATCACACACACATCAGACAATCATTACGCATAAAGCAGTGTCACAAAGCACAAGATACGGTAGGACAAAGACACCAGTCACAAAGCACGACAAGATACGGTATAACAAAGACACAAAGAGAAATAGGCTATAGTGCGTCAGAATGTGATCCACGTATGTGAGCCATTAAAAACTTATTCTTGCATATTGTCGTGAACGGCTTTCACAAACCGTTGGTATAGTCTAAGCCTCGTCGCACTGTCCAGAGAGCGACGTCCATCTAAAAGTTTCTTCACCCGCTGCACCAGAACTTCTGCACTTAAGGCTTCAAGATCGAACCTCCGTACATCTGTAGTGACAATAAGATTGGTCAGAGCACATGGAACTGACTAACGCACACTTCTTGAATGAGGACCAGTCATCACCCAGGACAGCCTTCATCTCCTTGCAGAACTCAAGATATTCCAGCTCCCTTGTCGCCACGTCAATGGCTCGATCATCCGGCTTGAGCGGCGCCTGGCCTGCTCCACGAGTGTCAGATATGCTCAATGACCGAACAAGAGCAATGCCCTTTCTTTTCGATAGAGATCCTCCAGTCAAGTTCGGACCGCGATTATGATCTGTTTCAGCAGGTGGGCCGGGACGCGGCGAGCACACGACAGCAGCTGCAGGCTCGAATGCGAATGTACCATGACTCTGCATTCCGAGACGCGTTCGCATCATACGAATTTTGCCTGCATGACCAGGCTCACGTGTGACTCCCGTGCCCCCAGTATTGCCTGATGTTTGGGAGTGGTCCTGTGCATGGATAGCAATAGACTGGGCAGCATCACACTCGTGGAGGGGAAGTCTAGCTGGTGGGGGACTAGCGCTGGTTACTGCCTGAGGCAACTGGTTTGACTTGCCACGACGCCCGTCGCTCGTCGCCTCGTCATGTGCCCGCTCGCCTCGTCTAGAGGAAGACATAGAAGCTGCTTCCGTGCTCCCCGGTCTCTCGAAACTAAACATGGGATGAATCGTGCGCCTCCGTGTAAGCTCCGCCGAAAACCCTCTGCCCCGGTGACCCCATTTGCCAGCACTTCTCATGCTACTCGTTCGTTCGAGTTCGCTTCCGCCTTGTAGCTCGGGCAGACGACTTTTTGGCATAGGGGAACCTACACGGGAGGGCGTTATTCGCTTTTTATCCTCTTTGCTCCTAACATTGGTACCATGCTCTCCGTCTTCGGATCGTCGTGAAGTTATGGTAGAACGACCTGAATGAGTACGTGAAACAAGAGTTGGACGACGCGATTCTGAGTGTGAACGACGTAGAACGTAGCGGCCATGTGGACCCTCTATGGGAGCCCTATCCCGATCGCTGACACCTGAGACCAGAGTCTTTAGGCAGCCAGGTGCAAGACTACTGCGCTTTCCCCATCGCTGATCGTCATTGTTGGCTGGCTGCTCTCCATAAGATCTCGAAAAGCGTGAGGAGAATGCTGAGAGAGGTGAAGAAGGTGGCGATGAGGGTGAATTTGCTTTAGTAGACGATAGCGGTGGCGGTTGTCTTTTCCTACCCCATGACCCCCACAACCCTCCAGTGCGATCCATACCAGTGTATGTCTCATCCCCGCGGTCTGGAGGGGAAAACAGGCGTTCTGAGAAAGAAACCCGACCGCGTGATCTCGGCGCGAGTTTCCGGTCAGTGCTAATAGAATCAACATTGGTATAACGGTTCTCCTCGAGACCCAAGGACTGCGACAAGAGATTGTGGCCTTTTTTAGGGAGCTGGACCTTCAGACTTTTATGCGGAGGACTATTCAGGGAAATATTGCCTGCGTGAGGTGTGGAGGATGGTGTGGGGCGTACGAGGGGGATTACGGCCGTGTGACTGGTCTGTACGCGATGGTCTACAGGTGAAAGAGGTGTCTTGGAGCGCGACGAGGAGAGCGGAAACAACTTAGATGTGAGGATGATAGAATCAAGCTTCGATGTGAATGTAGGTCTTTTGGTTCCTTGATCACAAACAGTGTCTTTGGACGACCCCTCAGCATAGGGGATATGCACAGAATGTGCACGATGAGTGTCATTGTGTTCATGACTATGCAGCCTCGTTTGGATCGGCTCAATGTCACCTAGAGATGGTAAGCTCTCAGAAGAAAATAGCCCAGACATGGCTTGTAGGCGCCGCCTGGTAGGCGTCATAGCTTCGTATTCACAATGGCGCTGACTGGCGGACGGGTCGGGTTGGGGAGGTGCAATGGTTTCTGGCACTTCCAGGCATGAGTTACGCTTCGGGACAACCTTGGCTTTGCTGGTGGAAGGGAAGGCAAGTTGGCTAGAAGTCGGGCTGGGGGTCCCATGTGACGATGAGCGAGAGAGAACGCGTTTTGCGGAGGTCGACGTAGCTGCTGAGAGCGAGCTGGATGGGCGGTGGCGAGACGAACGGTTCGGCGCAATGTGATACGTGTTCTGCGTAGGAGAATTGCGTCGCGAAAGCGAGGTTGGTAGCACAGCAGACGGCTGTCCAGTGTGACATTTATGACTGATTACGCAAATGCTAAAATAAGTTAAACGTACATTACTCTCTGCATTACCAACCAATTTGAGCGAGTCACTGTCGTTGATGGGAGCCTGATGTTCCATTCGTTCGCGCTCAAGTTGTCGTACCCGAAACTGAAACAGTGAAAAACCACATGACGCGAATCAGCGAGGAAAGACGATACAGAACAAGCAACTGACCTCTGCAGCATAATCCCCAAGAACGAACCTGTCTTGTTCGTGTTTGGACACCCTGGAGCGCAGCACCTCGGTGTTCTCAGGCTGAGGGAACGTCTTTGACATAATCAATGAGAGGAAAGAGGCCCGGGAAGAGTTGACTGAAACGTACGTCTCTAGGCGGTAAAAGAATCGAAGGTGGTTTGGTATTAAGAGAAGCAATGGAGAGGCGTTCGCGAGTTAATTGGTGTATGTCTGACTTTCTGGAGAGGGAGCTAGAGTCTGAGATGAGAGATGGGAAGGAGTGCGCAGACATGAACCGCGACAGGACTAAGCTGATAACGAAAGAAACTCAAGGCCTGAGGCAAGTCAACTTTGAGAATTCAGCCACCTCGAGGCGTTCGAACATACGGCACACCCACAGCCACCCACATGCTGGATATTTTTGCACTCAAAGTGCGAATAATCTGAATAACTACGAGGACTAGTTCTAGTCGTGAATATTCAAGGCGACAGAGTACTAGTCCATATATTTCCATATTCCTTGCGACTGGCTGATTCTGAAGATAATCTCGATATGCCTGCAGAGCAAATTTCGCGCCAGCGTCTCCTAGTAGGAGACGCTGGCGCGAAATTTGCTATTACACCTGCGTATCTTCATCCCTTTGGAGTTATCCTTCGAGCGATCATGAGTCATCATATGAAAGAAGTATAATCTTACGATAACTTGCCAGCTACTGCAATCGCAGCAACGGACACGCACAGACAACGAGGCTCCAGGCAGGCCTGGTTGACTAAGAAACGCGTGACTTGCGTGACATTACGCGTGCTGAGTTGGAGTTGGACATCCCTTTGTCCTTGACTTCCATCCGTCTTCAACTCCCGCAGAATGCCCGCGCGACACCCCCTCAGAGACCTCCCACTCGACTCATTCTTGCACATCGAACACAGGGCATCGTCCAAACGACCCCTCAGCCCCAGTACCGCCCTCCTCAGCCCCAGCAAACGCCGCATACTCAGCGCTGAGGGCTTATACTCACCGGAGAAGAGGGGAAACTCTACACCCTCCAGACGGCTTTTTTCTGAATCTGTCTGTTCTCCTTCCAGTCCTGCCAGAAAGCTCGATTTCGCGGCGTTAAGCCCCCGTACCCCACGAAAGGTTGATATGAAGCCTGTACGAGACGCGTCCTCTCGTCCTCAAACACCTGTTCAGCATCCTGGTGACCTGCCCAGCCTAGCGCCTTCTCCCGAAATCGCGTCAGGTTCGGCTTCAAGCTTGTCAAGGACCTGCGACGCCCCTTCCCACTGTTCACGTACCAACGACCGCCCCCTTCCCATGCTGATCCCTCGCGAAATGCCAACATTCGCAGATCGGCGATCAGTCCACTGGCCTGGATTTGACGTTCATCCGGATACACACATTGCCATCCCCACCTCACAGACCAATCCCCGCACGCCGGACGCGTATGTCATATATGACGAGGACGACACAAAAGAAAACGTCGGACCATGCAAATACAGTCGGAAGAGATTGGCACTGGATGTGGGAAAACCTGGAGAGACAGCTAGGCGATGCCGAACAGAAGAGCATGCTCATGAGTCAGGCGACGTCAATATCACATCGACATTGATCACACCACAGGAAAAAGGAGCGCTGGTGTCTCAGGAGAGAGAACAAGGGAGGAGGCAGAACAAGCTTATTATGATTCGTGAGCTTGACCATGACCAGGAGTTTTACGAAGAGGAGGACGTTGAGCAACAGCTCTAACCAACACACAGCTACGAGTTGCCTACTGCTCGCTTTCGTTCCTTTGATATGCATGCTTCGCAATTGTTTACACCAGCCAGACCCTGCTAAATCTCAGTTATGTCACCATCCATCGTTTTGGCCTTTATTATCCCGTTTCCTTCCCATTTCGTCCTGATTATATTATCTCACGACGGCCATTCGCAGAATGTGTCACTCACCGACTGTAACGATTGCATAGATTGGACACTGAATATATTGCACAAATAAATAATGTCTCACCTACTGTGTCAGAGGCGGAAGCCTTTTGGTCCCGAGCCGGACATTTTTGTCTCGTCCACAATCACACCCAGATGCTGCTCTCCGTGTACTCTACTGAAAAATATGAGTGTGGGCTCATTCTGCTCCCCGGATTGAGCACTATGATTATCTGTCTGTTGACCGGGCACAGTGGCACCGAATACACCAGGGATGGCACGGGTTCGGCCTACTTCTTCGGCCTTAGATGTCCGTGCTAATCATTGGACGCTGCCACGTAACGCCAGTCTCCGTGGACAATATGGGACAACGTCTTTGTGTGGTTTCGTCCAAGGCACTTGTTTGTCCGCTTGAGCAGATACTGTCTCAGCTTCTCAGCATTCTTTGATGCCCCCCCAACTATACAACAGTCCATGGTGAGTTCTTACAACAAATCACTATGCCGCCTGGTAAAAAATGACGCCCTGGTCGTTCACCTAAGAACATCCGTAAACGTGGACGGCAAGCCCAGAATCATGACCTTCGCATATTCAATACCACTAGTAGCCCCCCTGCGGAGAGTCCCCCATCAGCTCCCATCACCCCTCCAAATGAGTCTGAAGCCATTATCACTCCAAGACGGCGTGCGTACCTAAATATGATCTACGAAGCTCACAATGTCCCTCCCCCCGATCTCAGTACAAACCGCCAATAAACCCCTTCTCTTGGACTCCATCAAACATCTGGCGCCGGTATGTAAGAATGTCAGTCATGTACTCACCGCCAAGCTGCCGGATTGGTTTGATGCTCAGGTAAGTCATCCTCCTGATAGTTTATCTATGTGCACACTAATGTTGACTTATAGTGCAATGATTATAATCCCTACAAGGCAATCATTTCTGTGTCTATTGACCAGTTGTGGTTTGGACATCCGAACGACACGCCCGTTGATGTCAGGGCACGGCCGTTCATCCTGTTGTGGAATGAAACATCCGAACTTTCACTCCAGGGACGTGAGACAGTGATTTTGCAAAGGAGGGTTGTTGTCCGCTTTGAATACAAGTGCCGAGGAGCCTGTGCCTTTTTATCGGACACACCTGACTCTGCGACCGAATAATGGTAAGAGGCTCTTAGTTGGTGAAAGTGCAAGTGTGCATGCAATAAGTAGTATACATGGGAGTGAGAACATTATACAAGACAAAGATATACTTACATAACTGAATCAATTTTGAGGATAGTATGAAAGATTAATCTTCCTGGGATGTGCCCAGCGAGAGCTTTCTATTGAGCGCAGGTTCAGATCTTTTGGTGGTGTTGGGGAGTAGGGGCTTAATGTTGAGACGGCCGGGTTATATTCGGCTGTTTGGCGGAGACAGTCTCATTCCCGGGAGACATTATTATTCGCAAAGTATAATTTGCTCGAGAAGTAAGCTTCATCCTGACCGCGCAGGAACAATATTACCCTCAAGCTTTAAAATACTGCCACTTAGATTAGTTAAAGCCGCTACCTCGTCTCCCTGCGCCTGTCCGAGTCTTGGACCCAGACTTCATCTTCTGCGCTTCGCCAACTAGCTCCGCGATTAACCCATTATATGTCTCAGAGTTTTGTTGTAGCGCTTCGCGTGCTTGCAGTAAGTATGTGAGGAGGTTCGAAGTGTCGCTGGTCAATGACTGCAGCGTACTCAAATGGGCTTCCAGATTTGGAAGAGGGAGCAAAGGGAGGGTATCTGTGCAATACGGACCCAGCTTAATATAGCTTTAATGCAGAAAAAGAAAAAGGAACCTGGATTCAAATCAAGCATCTCCGAAATTTTGGCGTCATTTAATTTTGGTCTGGGTCCGAATCCCTGGGGTGACTGTCCACTTCGACCAGAAGGCTGAGGTGTCCCTGAGCGCGGCGTACCTGCTCGTGTATTGCTGCCAGACGGGGGATTTGAAGGTGGGGTCGGACGTGGCCCAGGTGGTGCAGACGACGGACGTGTCGTGATGTTAAGTACAGGGAGTGGCTTCCCATTCACATGAGGCATTACCTCGTCGAGATTAATGGGAATTCCGAGAGAAATAAGATGCTGCCGCCGGATGCGAGACCGTGTCCAATTCACTGGTCGCGACACAGTTGATGGAGACACGTTAAATAGGGTCTGGTACAGTGTCCGGCTGATTCAAAAATTTGAATGGCGTATGTGCCACCTGTATGGCCAACTTACCTTTCAGGAGTGACCAGCATCTGACCCAAGCCCTCAACTTCTCGAATCCCTTCGCTCGTCATAAGTTCTTCTGGATTTATAGGTGTCCATACCGGCGCCAGTAACTCCTGGACTTGCTCAGAGAGCTCCGAGGGTGGAGGTAATGGGTCTAGCCGTAGAGGTTCCCAAGTTGCAGTAGGAGACGGAGGTGTAAACCCGGGCATAGGATCTGCTTCTCGAAAGCCACTCATATCGCCATCTTCGAAGGGAATAGACTGTCCTTCATCAAAATCTCCGAAATCGTCCCCAAATCCATCGTCTTCAGCAGGCTGGACTGCTTCTCCAAAGTCAACATCGTCGAATGGCGCTGGCTCTATCTTGACAAGAGACGCGGATGGTTCTGGCGCTAGCTCTGAAATGCTGTGAAAAGCAGGAGGTGATAATCTATCTAGCGGTGGGTGTGGAATGGCATCGCTAGGCGTATCCCAGATGGAGGTGCCCCATTCATCCATGTGCAGTACGTGAAGCTCGCAGCTTCAAGGTGGTTTCGACGTTTGTGGGTTTGACTCCGCGCGCGCCACTTATGTATTGACTGATAAGCAATACTTTATATCGATTGTGCTCAGGATATCAAGCCAGGTACTGCATTGCACTACATCATTCCCCTCGAAATTTAGGTGGTCGTTTCTCCTTGAAAGCCAAAAGTGCCTCATCCCGATCCTTGGAAATCAACAAGGGCTGATAACATGCGTTCTCCAAGTCCAAGCCTGATTCAAGCGTCAATTCGGGAGCTCTGGAGATCGCCAACTTCGCAGCTCTAAGCGCAAGAGGGGCTGGCAGCTGGTACTTAGTTTGCTAATACGCTTGAGGGAATATTTAGCTCACCACTCGAAGACATCTCCCAAGCCAATTCAAGTGCTCGATCAAACGCCGTTTGTGAAGAGTCAGCAACATAGTCTACGACACCTGGAGAAAGCTAAGGATGGTATACGTCAGAAGTAGCAGCTTACGAACCCCAATCTTTCGCCTCAGATGCGGATAACATGCGACCAGTAAAGATCAGATCCTTTGCCTTCGAAATCCCTAACAACCTTGTCGCCCTCTGAGTCCCACCAGCTCCTGGGATGATGCCCAGACGTGTTTCAGGAAGTCCAATCTTGGTGACAGAGGAGCCTATAGATGCATGACAAAGGGACTCGCCACTTGCTGAGTGGCAAGAACACACCTGCGACTCGCAAATCACATGCAAGGCTGAGCTCAAGTCCGCCACCTAATGCAGGCCCATCAATAGCAGCGATCGTCGGCACCGGTAAATTCTCAAGCACAGCCAAAGCAGAACGTAAGTCGGCAAGAAATCTGTCGACTTGAACATTTGACATCGTCCGACGCTCGATTAGATCTGCGCCAGCACAGAAAGAGCCTGGCTCTTTGGAGCGAATAATAAGAGTTCGAATGCTAGCCCGATTCTAATTGTGAGGAAACTGCACATTTGTAAAGGCCAATTAACCAACGAGGTGTCAAGTTGAACGGCATCCAGACACTCTCTGAATTCCTTGGATATATTAGCGACACGGATGACGATTATCCCGTGTAAATACCTTCAACAGCCTCATGGATATCGCATTCTTACTCTGTGGTCGGTTCAAATACAGGCAAGCAATACCCCGGGCTGCGTCTGAAGACTCCAAGAATGCCTCTCCGCTGAGAGAGATAGAGAGACATCTCTTAGAAATACCAAGCGCACAACTAAACAATCGTGGTCGAATAACTTGAAGGGAAAACATGGGCAGTAAGCGTTGGGTTGTATGTAGCTTGTGACACTCACGGTGTCATGAGCTACCGGCGTCAATAATCATGTCCTACTCATGCCTCGTTTCCTACCGACGCTTGTGCAGCGCATTAAAACTATTCAGAAGGGCCGAAAACACCAATCCCCAACGACTCGGTCGTCTCCGTCGCGAAGCACTAGGCATTCCGTCCAGACAACACCACCATATCCCAACTTTTCACCTCACGGTCGAAAAGAGTCCATCCTCCTGGATGATGTCAACCCCATACTGCATTCTGATGTATTTACACAACACAAACTTGCCCCATCAGTTATCCCCTCGCTTTCTGGACGTGGCAGACATTCAAACGGCAACCGTCAAGCTCGAGAGATGACAGATGGTGAATGCGACTGGTGGTCCAATCCGTATCGTGAGACGACAGTAGCTTTGTGAACTATGACTGGTATTCATACCAACCAAGTCAGAATGTTAGCCTCCCCTCTTCGTCAGTGCATAGTTACGGAAAAGCAGTTACCCGCTGGTCAGAACAGATCATTTTCTACCTCTGCACGGTTCTAGACCTACCTTCCAGACTTTATGGTTCGGTTGGCTGCTCTCGAACTTTCTGGTCCACGACTTTCTCGGACCATAACAGCTCTCCTTCCAGATGGCGTGGAGCACTCACGGTTCCGGCGACACAACTCAGGTAAGGGATACTATATCGCCTGCCGCAAGGAATCCATAGATGAACTCGTATCGCGATGTGAGTCCCCTTCAATTTACATTGGTCATTCTCTGGTGACTGAAACGCTGTCGTAAAAGCATCCTATAAACGAATACCTGCACCGTCCAAACTCCAAGTTCACTCGCTCCTTGCCACACAAATCGGCCATCAACTTCGTCTTAAGGTTCTGCAAGAATTGGAGTTATTGGCAGAATCTTTGAGGTGTGCGCCTCAGGAGTCGCGCGAAAACACCATTCTCAGACGCCTCACGCGCACAGAATGGGTTGAAGTCAAGACAACTGGTCGAATATCTCAGTCAGGTGCAGTGGCCGTCTTGGTGGTTCCCCCTATAAATAAGCGTACACTGTACGAAAGTCACAAGGCACAATCGTCTCGTGTTCTGCCGACGCTGCCACCTCTGTCTATTCTTCACCAAGGTCAGGTGCCTGAATCAACCTACACCGGTTCGCTGCCTACCCAGCAAGTGCCTTACTACAATGGCTTATCTCTATTTCCTTCCGCCTGTTTGCGATTACGACTTTATAAAGCACTCCAGATGGTACTACTCGTCGAGCGACGAGCTCGTTGGCGACAAAACATTCCATCACAGGTATCGAATTGTTCACCAAGTTATTCCAACAATAAATCTAGAGGAGAGAAATCTAGTCACGCATACCTGCTGCGCTCGGATCGTAATACTGTCCGTAGAACGGACAGTGCCCGTCTAGCAATTGCTCTCTGGAGGATTCGGATGTGGGAGGGTCAGGGTTGGGAAGCCGAGTTAGGAAGCTACGGTGGGTGGACGGCAGGAAAAAGTAATACCCAAATGATCTAAGTGTAATGAAATATCTGCCATTCCGTGGAATACATCTACAGTGGTTATGTCTCAATCTCCATGGGCGCTGCTTGTACCAAAGCTTTCTTTCCTGACTCAATACCGAGGACCTCCTTCCCTTCCTATGAAGGACGAGTCAGCTGAAATTCCGGAGACGACATGATACATACCCAAAATCTTGGCAGTTCGTTGCCGGGTACAAATAGCCTCTCTACTTTGTCCTCTGTGATGACCGCCATGCGGATAACACCACCTGATGACCCATCACGAGACATTGCAAGGGAAAGTGCTAGAAATAGGACTCTGAAGAAAGAACCTTTGCCAGACCGAAAGGAAACATACTGTTTTTTACGAAGTTTACGGTTTCATCGCGTCCCCAGCCCTCCTGATATATGGCGTCACAGTACCCATATACATATGTTGACCCTGACCCGCCGATCGCCCAAGGTTGGCGGAAAAGACCTCCTCCGAGAGGAATGTTGTAAACACTAGGTCCAACTTCCTTATCCCATCCAGCAACGATGATGCCAGCAGATAACTGGTCCTTGTTCTCGTAGCATAGCTTCTGGAATAGAGTTGCTGCAGTGTGCACGGGCGGAGGTGTTCCAGACTGCTGTCTAATAACTTACTATAATCAAGCCGGGCTAACTGAGCGTATGAGTAAAACACACGCACGTGTACATTTGGAGATAGTAATGCACAATATCAGCAACAGCCTAGCAGCACGTTAGCATTAATAAGACACCATCGGCTGCATAACTGACTTGGGTATCTGCAGCGGAACCCGAACGACAGCAGTATACTCGGTCGTGTACATGGGTCAATTTATCTGTAACGCGATTTGCCTATGCCGAGACACATCCTGAGAGAGATGAGCGAGCCAGCTTTAGATATGAAACATACAATATAGCTCCCAGTCGTTGTGCGACTGTCTGCACCAATCACGACACCCCCGTCGAACCGTACCGCCATGATTGAGGTCTACAAACGGCAGTCAACCAAGCGAGGCACTTCTTTTAGAGAAGTACGTACACCCAAGTTGACCTCTCCGGACTTCAATTGCTGCATGTCTACAGTATTCATGGTGGAATATGGTAACAAATAAAGCTGACGCGTCGGTGTCGGAGAGACGCGCGTCGCGCGACTTCATTTATTCTTCGTTCTATACTCACCCATGGCTGCAAAACAACTTGTTTCGTTATATCAAGAGTTAATGCGTGCTTTCGATGCGCAACCTTCGGATTTGAAGAAATGTGGCGCCCTTCTTTTGCAGCTCAAGGTATCTAGCAGATCATTGGCTTATAGTCGTCACCTTACATGGTGGCAAGATGGGTCTCATTGAGACAGGCCTATTACTTCCTCAAGGGCAAAGAAACCTTGATGATTTGGTGGTGGCTCGTGAGTCACATGTGTGATTGCATGACGCCAGCTATTGACGTTTTCTCCAGGAGAGATACTCGAGATTGGTGCATTCTGGAGCATCCGTTCAAAGGACGTGCCGTCTTTCGATCGTTATTTCTGCCAGCTCCAGACCTTCTATAGAGATTATTGGTGGGTACCCGTCCGACACGACTATTCTCTGGCTCATCCCGTTTGCAATAGTTCTATTCTTCCACCATCTCCCCGCGAGTACCCAATCCAAGGGCTGAATTTGATTCGTCTTCTCACACAGAACCGCATTGCCGACTTCCACACAACATTAGAATCTCTTCCCTCGGAGGCACTACATGATAACCCTTTCCTCAAGCACCCTGTCAATCTTGAACGCTGGTTGATGGAGGGAAGCTACAGCAAGGTGTGGAGCGCACGAAACGAAGCACCTGCCGACGAGTATAAGTTCTTTGTGGACAGTCTAATGGGCACCATTCGGTACGTCTAACACTTCGAAGGCGAGGGCCTATTACTGAAATGATCCTTCAGCAACGAGATTGCAAGTTGCGAGGAAGCTGCTTACAGCAGTCTTCCCATTAAGGACGCATGCACATTATTATTCTTCAACAATCGTTCGGAACTCATGACTTTTGCACAGCAGGTGAGGTTGTTTTGACCTACTGGAATGAAGTATCCTGACCTGGTCTGCTATCGTCGTAACAGAGAGGCTGGGAAGTAGATCTCATGGGAGAGCAAATACAGTTTGCGCGGAAAGGGGAGGAAAAGATCGAAATACCCAAGCAGAAATTGATCGTCGCATCCTTGACATACGCGAGGGAACTAGAGCAGATTGTATAAAACGGGAATTTTGTAGATGCGATACTACGCAAGAGTTAGTAAGTCTATTGGGTATAGCAGAAGAGGTGAATGTGAATGTAGTCTAGAGAGTGCGTTCGTCTTGTGGGCATCGAAGGAAAAGAAGGAACAGACGACCAGGCCGCTGCCAAACAAGCCAACCGGAACGCCGATAGCGGCAACCTTGAGGATGCGCAGGCGGCTGGCAGCTGTACAGTAGGTCGCACAGTACTTATTCATGGCATGCCAAGCTGTATGTTTGGGTTGAATTGATGGGAGGAATGGGCTGCTTGCTGGGAGCCTGGGTGGTGAGTGGCAAATAGAAGAATATCTTTGCCACGGCCATTTGATTGACGCGTTGTACCGTAGATCTCGGGTGTTTGTTTCAAACTCAGCTCAGTAGGGTAATCGTCATGTCTTACTGTACTGTACTGTTACACCTCATCTTCAAACTGTTCAATAGCTTCCTTTGCCCTCCGTTCTGCTTCCTCTTTCAAGTCACTCGGCACTGCGAGGTGCCGTCCCTCTGTCTCGTCTCCAATCCAAGACATCTCGAGTTCAAACTCCTTGTCTTTGGCGTCATCATGCACTAAGTAGATGCTGTGACATCGGGGTGAAAGCAGAACCGGAAGAGTAAACCACCGGTGGGGTTCCGGATGTTTCGACACAGATAAGTGCACAGTCGATATTAGGAAAAGTAGCATGGAACAGTGATAGGTATCGGGTCAGCAAAACAAAGGATAGCTAGACGTATGGACGAGATACGAACATTCTAGCCGCCTCCATTACAGCCTCACGCGTCGTCAACTCTGGCAACCTTAATTTTTCAAGTTCGGTCTTTGCAAGCTGACGTCCCTTGCCGACTGCGGCACCATTATATCCCTGTTCCCAATAGTTAGCAATATAACTCGTAGATTCCAACGTGAAAATTTACATAGAAGACCCCACTGGGCTCAATAACGAACAACGCAGGTCCCTCCTTGTCCACTGCAGCGAGTATTGAGCTAATGCCGAAAGGTCGCACTGACGAATATAACGTGTACGCTTGAACATATAGTCCCAGGCGGTCGGCCACAGACTGTGAAGATTCGTGACAGGTGTGCTCGCCTAAAACCAAGTCCAGTGCTCACTTTCAGCGTTGGTGGTGATCTATAAGTGTCTCGTAGATTCTGCGCCTCATCACGTGCTCTATTGGCAAGATGTCGCCCATCTGCTAATAATCCTGCTGTCGCCTGTACCCATCCACTTAAGCTGCTCAAGTGCGTGCTAGAGAACGAATCGACATACCAAACCAATATGACGATCAATAGTCTGAATACGTCTATTTGCTTCAGGGACCAGTAGTTTCGAGTGAACGAGCTTTTCCACTGCGAGCACAACGCCATCTTTTACACGTAGTCCAATAGCAGTCCTGAAGAATAGAATACTAGTGAGTAACTTGTCTACATACCTAAAGGGCATCACCAACCCCGAGTTTTCTACTGCCTTGTTCGCGTATTCTACTTGGAATATGCGTCCATCTGGTGAGTACGTCGATGCGCTAAGATCATAACCTGAGAGTGTGTAAAATTCCGTAGAATATACAAACAACAACCGTCCTACCTGTTCCAATACTAGTCATGTTGGAGAGAGAAACCGAAGGGTAGAATGGGACGCGTCACGTTGAAACGCGCGTCGAGATCCACCCACACTCATCCACAACCTCCTTATCTGCCACAATGCTATTAGACCAAGCCGAATTTCTACGCGGCCATCCTATATTCGCGAGAAACCCACTTGAAACGCCTTCCGATCTGTCTTTGAACAACCTGTCAAGTTTTAAAGAATCGCGGAGTCTCTCTACTAATCTCAAACACAGTTCCCGGAATGGTGTAGGAAGACGTACAATCATGGCACTGCGCGAATCTGACCTCTTACTGGCCGTGGGCAGTGAGATCAGAATCACTTCTTTGTCTGACCCAAGAGGCCTCAATCAGCAGCAAAGGTCTTACAAAGTGTGCTATTATGCGTGCAGTCTATCTTGACGCGACTCACTGCCACATGTAGACGTTATACACACCAAATGTCGAATTTGAAATACGCCAATTGACCGTTAATCATAACGGAAAGCTATTGGCTGTTGCAGGAAGTCATCAAGTCGCGGTCGTCTCATTGCCTCGTGCTGGCTACTCCAAGCTTGTTACGTCCCAAGTTGACTGTCGGTGAGCCTCCATCAAACTTGCCTATATTGAATGGGATTCCTCAATACTCTAAAGAACTATTCAGGTTGGCCAGTTCCACCACGCGACGAGCTCGGCCGCGCCAGTGGCAAAGGTTGAATGGCACCCGTGGGGCAAGAGCGCATGCACACTGCTTGTCATGACAGTCGATGGCACGTTCCGGTGTGCTTTCTGTTGCTCCTTTTTCCTACACGTTGCTGAGTGATACGGTCAGAGAATACGATATGTCTATGGATCCGGAAGAGCCCCAACAGACACTATCATTCATGCCTGAGCGTTCACGAGCCTCATCATTCAGAGGTGACAGCTCATCGCGTGACGTGGTGTCTTTCTGTCTGGGCAATGGAAAAGCTGATTGGGGTCCCTTGACGGTTTATGCACTGACGAAGAGTGGAGACATTTGGGCTATGTGTCCATTTATGCCGTCCAATGCGTGTGTCTAAGTCCTTACGTCGGCATGTTCTTAGCATTCTGACCCCAAAAAATCATCAGGATGGTTCCTTCGGCCTACATACACGCCCTGGAATACTTCGTGCGGGCAAAGGAAGAGAGTGCTGCTTACCCCCAAGCACATTCCGAGTTGGACGCAAGTTCCTCGCGTAACGGACCATCCCTTTCTACCTTATACGCTTACCAGCTCAAATATGTCGTCTCCCTGTCAAAGCAACTCCCTGAAACGCCGTCAACTTTATTCCCCTCCCCTTCCCGATCCGTGCCAGTAACCGCCCCATCAATTGTAAAGCCTCGGCCAGTGCGACAGGGTCCGTTTTTATTTCAACCAGCACCCCGAGAGTTAGATCAGGGACAAGGTGGGAGTGCAACAGATATGGTATACATCACCGTCGAAGGGACTTCTCTTCTCCATCCGGACGAAGATGGTAGTGGGGAAAGACTGGGCATTTTTGCCGTGGCGTTTTCTGATGGTAAAATTGATATTTGTCTTGATGTGGAGAAGATTGAAGCAATGTGGGAGACAAGTCGAGTGAGTGGACATGTTCACCCCTACACTCGTGGTCAACAAAAACTATGACAGTTCTCATCCGCCGACACCCCTACCAATGAGCTGCCTATGGTAGCCGTCTACGAGACAATTGACCTTGGCTTGGTGTCGATGCTGTCGCGATTGCCATCAACCCAACCAGCCTCTTGGTTAGGGAAGCAGCAAACAACCTCGAGGGACCACCTAGAACTACTTCAGGCTAATCACCCAGTCTTTGTGTCCGATCCGATATACCAAGACACCATATATCTCTATCATGCTTTTGGTGTTCACTGTTTAAACATGAGCTGTTGGCTGCAGCCGTTAGCGAGGTCTTTACGAAATGACGTTAGTCTCCAGGTGGAAAGACTTGTCAATGGCGGTATAGGTACCGAGGTCACCTGCCTGCTGGATACATTTTCGCAGGAATCAAAGTATGTCGTTTAATATCGTAAAAGTCGTCGTCGCTGACTGTTAGTTGATTTACTCCAGATCGTCCCAGCCCGTTGCTAGCGTCGTGCTCCCCAATGACGTCTACCTCTCCTACAGTTTGTTTGCGATCATGAATTCACTGGACATCCACATACTCGAGCTTGATTTGCGTGTCGAGGCGGAGTCCCCCACGGACAACCATCCACAACCACTTCCTGATGTAAGTTCTCTTCCACCTTCAGTCTTACTGTCGGTGCCTGGCGTCGAAGCCCAAAACCCATCATTGGTCTCCCTGCTGTCTAAGGAGTCGTACGACTTTCCACGAGCGATTTCTATGGCAGCCATTGACGATGTACGGAAGCTCGGGCTGCCAACATCGGCCAAGACCCGGCAAGAAATTGAAATCACTCCAGAATTATTGAGACAATTTGTCACTACCGTCCATCGCTTTCAAGGCCACATCAGAGACATCCACATGGCGCTGCACGGGCTCCAAAATCGGCTAATGCTGCAGGACAAGGAGTTTCAGCGACAGCAGGAAAAATATGTCGAGATCGTCAAGAGGACGGAGAGGTTAAAGAGCTCAGAAAATGACAGGATCAAGCAAAGATTCGAGCAGACGACCAGTCAGCAAAAGCGGCTCCTAGGAAGGTGCGACAAGTTGTTGCAGGCATTCATGGACACTAGCTCGCCCGTACTCAACGAACACGAGAAGAGATGGTTCGCGGAGTTGAGAAGGATGAAGGCCGATGTTTTGGGTGAAGGCAACTATGATTCAGCCTCACTGAAGGCTCGCACGGAAACAGTATGTCTTTGCATCAGGTTGTTTGTTCAATAACTCATGAGACTTGCAGCTTTCAAATAAGCTGGAATATTATTTGCCGAGCTTGCAGGAATTAGCCAAATTAGAGGAACAGCGGCGAGAAGAAGCAGCACGCAACCCTGTGGTGCTAGGTCGTGCACAAGAGCTCAGGATCATGCTTCGGTTGGGGGAACAGTGAGTCGGTCCACTTACATTTTGATACTAATGACTTATGGTTCAATGTTAGCAAAAAAATGCTATCCGATGCGGTACAGAGCGTGGAGCAACTGGCTCAAAGGATGAATGTAGATCTCGAATGCGTTCCAAATTTAGGATTGTAGTGTGTCATGTACTTGTGTGGGCCCAGAACCCTCATGTTTCCCGCAAGGACCTAGTCCTAGCGAATATTAATGGCGCCCTTTCTTTCCTTCTGTCTCTCCTACCAGCCATATGGAAAACCTTCAAAATGGCGAAGATAAGCAGCAAGAACCTATTATCTCTGCCTTATTTTGTGCGCCAGAGGCTGATCTCCTCCTCTGCTCTTCGGATCGCGTCGAACTTCGCGTGTTCAGCCGTATACTCATAGAGGCCTCGCCCATATTTCGCGACATGACTTCCCTGCCAAAGCCCACGGCGGGCTTATCTCCCACGGGCGTGGTCAATCGAGTCGACCTCGATGAGGACCGCGAAACATTGGAATTGCTCTTACAGTTTCTGTATCCGATGCGAGATCCTCAGGTGTCCAAGTTGGATGTTCTCAAACGACTTATGAAGGCGGCCGACAAGTACATCCTTGACGGTGTAACGCACTCGCTCAAGCGCATCCTCGTCTCGCCGGCATTTGTCGACGAGGAGCCTCTACGCGTGTATGCACTTGCATGCATGTACGGGCACGAGGCAGAAGCCAAAATCGCGTCACGGCACTGCTTGAAGATCGACATACTAGTCCAGGCAGAGCTGTACGAGGAGCTCAGCATGATCTCGGGACGCGATCTCCTCCGCCTAATCAAGCTGCATCAGACGAGGGCGGCAGCGATTCTCGAAATTCTGAACGGCTATGGCCCATCGTTCTGCACAGGGCATGGATCGTCTAGTGGTGGGCCATTATGGTGGACCGAATTCAAGACTAGGGCAAAGGACGAGTTGCGCGTTCGCCCCATGACGGATACTATCCTACAACCTGCACTTA
The DNA here is from genome assembly GCA_015179125.1 of Gautieria morchelliformis. NCBI lineage: Eukaryota > Fungi > Basidiomycota > Agaricomycetes > Gomphales > Gomphaceae > Gautieria > Gautieria morchelliformis. The sequence continues at coordinate 67,235 of WHVA01000241.1, forward strand.
TGGCCTCATGCGTCAATTATGCGTTCAATGGCGGGTGCCAGCAGTGTCCCATGAACTATTTGTCGAACGCTACGCAGGCGCGTCTGGAGCACATAAAAACCCTGATCGATGCACTTCCAGACACTGTATAAGGCACGGTTGCGGACTGACTCGGATAGTCAGTGACTCTACTTTTATTTTAAGACTGGAGTTTTCAAACAAGCCTTTGTCCTTCACGCCAGCGGCCACGGAGTCCATTTAGAAGAGCGCGCTGGTGTTTGCAACTTTGTTTTCATGCCACGTGCAAGCCCTGTATATTAGCATTTCCACGCTACCTTTGAGACCGTGACCGCATGTCGTCTTCGCCGCGGCAGCAATATGCGCGCCTAATACACACGCACGACCATGACAATAATACTTGGTCCTGATGACCCGAAGAGTGTGCCGCCGTCGTCGCCGCCGACGTACGCAGAGGTGGCTGCGTCGAGACCACGGCCGGCGGAGAGAGCAGCGCAACCCATAAACAGCGGTGCAGCGACACCCTCTTATGCTGCACAAAACCCGCAACCCCAGCCTGGACGTCAGCAGGCATACGAGCCCATGCCGGGCCCGCCTCCACAGCGTGTGTATGGCCCTACGCCGCTGGCCGCGTCCCATGCAGAGACAGGGACGGTGCTGCCATACTATGACCCACGGTCGCCGTGGGCGATGCAGAGCGCGACGTCGAGGGCGAGACGTCGCTTTTTCGCAGCGTTGTTCTGGGGATGTGTGATATGGCTCGCCGTCGGAAGCCTTGTTGGAGGCGTCGTGGACGACGCGGGGCGACGACGGGGAGGGGGATCGTGGGCAGTCGAGTAATAATTATGAAAGCATAATGTGTATGTGTTACGAAATGTGTACGCTGTCTTCCGAGTGGAAAAAAGGACTGTGAAATCACGGAATCGATCACTCCTGAGCCGCGATGCCTTGAGTCCCGCCAGCACCCGCACCCGCTCCTCGTCGTCTGCCCCCTCTTGCTCGCTGTCCTCCACGACGGCCACCGCGCTCTCACACACTCCAGTCTGACTCAGAGTGTCCCTTGGTCCGTGCGCCGCTGCAGGACTCCCCCGAGCACCCCTGTCCTCCTCGCTGTGTGGCTCGTCCCGGCTCTCCGTGCTCGTCGTGCGCGATGGCGAGCACACTATGCGTCATGTGCAGCATGTTCGCATTTTAATCGTGAAAGACCAGAGGCACGGGCAGCGAGCACAGCGTGCGGCTCGCTGTTCCTTTATTTGGGTGGTGTCCGGGGGCCACGTATATGGTGTCTGGCCGTCCACTAACTTTTGCTGGGCTTCCCTCCTTTTTCCCCGAACTCTGACACTCCGCCGGAAGCCGCCCTCACCGTCAAACACGTCGACCGACCACCCTTCCTCGTCGTCTCCAACATCACACACACACTCTCCCGCACCTCTCCCCCAGCCAATCCATATACTTCCAGCAGTCCCCGGCCATCAATCCCGTCGCCTTGCGCGTCTCGTTTCTCTGCCCTGAATATCACTCTCCTCGTCGTCGCGCCCGTTCCACGCGACCGCATCACACCTGTGTACTCCTACCCTCGTCTCCATAGACCGCGCTACACGTAGACACCGCGCGTCTCCACGCACCCTTGTTTATACGCGCACTACCTCGTCTTCTTTCTCTCGCCCTCTCGTCGCCACACATCCCGCTGTGCTACCCCAGAGCTTTCGCCCACACTGGCGTCCAACACCAGTCTCCGTTCCCCTCCCGTGTCTCCTTCCCACAGGACAGACGAGGATCTCATCAACAGATCTCTTCTAGACTCTATCGACGCTGACGTTGATACTAGCTCCCACGCATCCTCCCACTCCCCGTCATCCCAGCACGTCAACCAGCCCCACTTTCGCATTACCAAGTCCAGTAACAACACCCCAATACCCATCGCCAACCAGCAACCAGTCCCATCTGTAGCCACATCCAGTTCTTCTCCCTCTCCCGCAAATTCGCCGTCTCTCCCGTACCCTTCCGTCCAGCAGACCACTACCCCCGCCTCTTCCACCTACTCCCAGTCAAATTCATCCCAGCACGACCCCGCCTCGCCTCCCCATTTCACCTCCATGATTCCATCAGACGGCGCCAACAACATCATGTACCCAAATACGTCGTCTAATTCCGCCAGTCGTGGCAATCTAGATGCCCTTGACCCCTCCCTCAATGGTGCCCATCCCCAGCAATACAGGACCACTACTGCTTTCAATCCTGCATTTTCCGCTAACCCCATCCCCTTCTCCCCCACCTCTGCGCCTTCCCACGCTGGATTCAACGCACCGGGACCCTCCCCAAATCCTTCTTCCCAACAACAGCACCAACTCCAGCAGCCCCTGACCCACCAGCGGCCTTATCGCTCCGAGTTGCCTACTCCCGCCCCCTTCCCCTCTCATTTCTCGGGTTCACAGAACAATTATCCAACTAAAGCTGATGTATTTGGCACCTCTCAGTCCCTCGACACACTCGGGCGATATGAGTACGATGGATACGGGGATCCGGCCGCAAACTCCGTGCCGCAGCACGCTCACATACAACCACACCTCCCCGTGAAACAGCAGAACTACGGTGGCGCATTCGGTATGCCCACTCAGAGCGCCAGCACGGGGTCTGCCTTATTGCAAAGCCAGCAGGTGCAAGTCTCCAAGTTGTCCCAACAGGGACATTCGCAGGCGCAAGCCCCTCAGCAGCAGTCGCAGCCGCAGCAGGGCTTTGTCAGTAACGGTGGTACCGTTATCAACGGGACGGGCGCGTATCTTAATGGCCAAGGACAGGGACAGGGGCCGCCACCACATCATAGTGGGATGCAGTCGACTGTGAACGGTATTGGATATGCGACGCCTGCTCATGGGCATTCGACGGGTCAGCATCCTATGCATCATGCTCCTGGTCCGGGGCCTGGGCCTGGGCCTGGACAGCCGCAGAATGTTGGGATACAGCATGGCCCTCCACAAGGCCAGCACCCTCAGCCGCAAAGCGTCCGCGGTGAGTCGTCTCAGGAAGAGATCTCCACAATCTTCGTGGTAGGCTTCCCCGAAGATATGCATGTAAGTGACAATTGCAGCATGCTACTCATATCGGTACTTACCCCAGTTGACAGGAACGCGAATTCCAGAATATGTTCACGTTTTCGGTCGGATTCGAGGCTGCCACCCTTAAAATTCCGAACAAGGACTCTTCTGCGTACGGTCCGGCTGCCGGTGCCTCTGGTGCTGCCAGCACCCTCCGTCAGGCAGGCTTTATCCCCCCGTCTTCATCATACCCAAACAATGCCCACTCCCAAGGCGGCAATGCTCCGTATACCGGTGCTCAAGACCCTTACAACCTCGTAACGGTGAACTCTGGCGGTGTAGTCGTCGATGGACCGCAGGGCACGTCGTCCTCCTGGCAGCAGTCTGGCTCTTCTGACCAGTTCAGCGGCGACGCATCTCATTCCCAAGCTCCGGCAATGCCCCCCCGCAAACAGATCATTGGCTTCGCCAAGTTCCGCTCGCGCCAGGAGGCCCTAGACGCTCGAGATGTCCTACAAGGGCGTCGAGTTGACATCGAGAAGGGAGCGGTTCTTAAGGCGGAGATGGCCAAGAAGAACCTCCATACGAAACGTGGCGTGGGACCATTAGGCCTTCCCCTTGCCTTGATGGGCGGTGGCGGTGTTGTCGGGCCCGATATGTTGGCAGGCGTGCCCGGGTTTATGGGCGCGAGTGCGCCTGCCCCAGCACCGACTTCGGCTCAGGTTCAGCCTGGTGATCCGCTGACTGCCAGAGATCGCCAATTGGGCGTGCTTGGTGCCATGGGATTGGGAGGAATAGCCAGGCGGCAGGATACCAGAGAGGACGAGAAGGAGAGAAGGGATATAACGCAGCAGCAGCAGGAGCGGCCGAGGGAGGATGACGATCGTCGCCGGAAGGAGCAGGAGATGGAACGTGAGCGGAACAATAAGTTGAGGATGACAAACGCCACTCTTTACGATGCGTTTCATTCCGTGCCCATGGGTCAGCAACATGCAGGGTCCTCTGTGAATGGAACGGGATCTTCGTCGCAATCCACATTGACTCCTGGCCCTGGGTATGCGGATCCCAGCTCTACTTTTCCCGGCTACGGACTCCAGGCGAATGGCGGTGGAAATGGGTTCCAGGTGAACACTAATGGCACCACTGGAAATGGCAATTTCGGTCAGAGCCACTTCCAGAACACCTTTTCCCCGTCGGGTCCAGATACATTTGGTCAGTCTTCAGCGAGTGGTGGTAATGGTGGGGGCTCGTCGACGTGGGGACTTCCTTCCAAGCCTGCCGATGCCAGTCAAAAGACACCCGCTCTGCCATCCAACCTTCCGCCAAGGCCGCCTTCTTCACTGCAATCTAGCCCGCCGCCCAACTTTGACGCGCCATACCTCCCGTCGGGGGGCTCTGCACGGCCCTTGTATAGTGGCTCCGACTCTAGCACATTCTCGCCATCCGAGTATTCTGCCGCACTACCCCCGATTGGACCCCGCCCCCGTGTACACTCTCCAGTTTTCGAAGGACAACCATACGGTGGTGCGTCAAATGCGCAGCGGGGCGGATCGTCGCTTCCTCCGTCGAGCTCCTCCAGTGTGGCGGGGTCACAGAGCAGCCTTGAGGGCGAGTTCTCCCGCACTCTTACTGTCAGCACGCATCAGGGAATGACCTCGCCCCAATTACCTTCTCCAGGCTCTGGTGGCAGCTCGAACAATGCGAGGCAGGGTAACGCGTCGGATCAAAACCCTCCGGTAAGCAGACTACTAATTGATGACACGTTGGAGCTCAGTTTTGGTTTGCAGATTAATACGTTATACGTGGGCAATCTGCCGAACTCTCCTGCACCGACGGGCTATCCTCCCAATTATCTCGAGGAGAGCTTACGGGCGTTGTTCTCTCGCTGTCCCGGCTATCGCAAGCTCTGCTTTCGCCAGAAAAGCAACGGACCAATGTGCTTCGTTGAGGTGAGCGCCTCAGTTCAGACACTAATATCAGTACTGACAAGTCGATGGTATAGTTCGAAGATGTCAGTTACGCCACTAAGGCGTTGAGCGAGCTGTACGGACATCAACTGCATGGCTTCGTCAAGGGTGGCATTCGTCTATCTTTCTCTAAGAATCCACTCGGCGTTCGACCGACCGCTTCAAACACGAATAGTCATCAGGGCGGTCGAAGGGACGGAGGTCGAGAGTGGAACGGCCCCTCTCAACTCCAGCTACAGCAACAGCAACAGCAACAGCAGCCATCGCAGCCCAGCATGAATTATTCTTCCATCCACGATGCATTCCCATCCCGACCTACACAGTCACAACAGCAGGGGCTCTCGCTAGACATGGGATCAGGTAGGCAGATGCGCCATGAGCCCAGCGAGATGGGGTCGCCGAACCCTGTCTACAACTACAGCGTCTCACCACCACCATCCCGATTCTTCTCTCCTCCTCCGTCGTCGTCGCAGTCTTCGTTTGGATCAATGGGCCCATTGTCATCGAGCGCATTCCCGCGGGCATCAGCTCAAGGCAGTTTTAACCATCATTCTGCAGGGTTTGGTTCATCTCAGCATTCACCTCCGTATGGTACGGATGGAGGTGAACGTATCCGCTTCCAAGATCCCCCGCCGCATGGTTTTATCCCCTCTCCTGGTATAGAGACCGCTACTCGTGTCGGCTAATATTGGGCCGTGTAAGGATACCCTCACTGCGTTGTTCTCCATCTGTTCATCACCAGCATATTATGCAACTTTGCTTTCTCTCTCTTCCTTTTATTTCGGTCGCCTTTTCCAGACCACCTCCTTATTGATTTCTACATGACATCCTCATACACCATCTCAAATATTTTTTATCGCCCTCTCTTTCTCGTTCACGATGCTCAAGATTCACATTCTGATTTCATACATAATCCGCCTGCTCTCTCCTCATGTTGTCCAATCGCATCTTTCCACTTGACAAATTGTTGTTCTTGGCTTCTTGCATAACTGAATGTATAGTACTGAGCTTGCGAAGCTGCTTTACCGTCTTATGTAACTGCTAAAAATGAGTGATACATCAAGTAAACAAGTCTATCAAAAACAAGTGCAGTACAATAGGATCAAGTGTCCCTGCTCTGACAATCAATCATCCGCTATCAACATCCTTCTTTGCTTTCTCTGGAGGAATCCCGCCCGCAGATGCAGGAGTCATAGAAAAACTGGTAGCGCCAAGTTTTAACTTCATCTTCCCAGGCGTAGCGGACTTAGGTGATGCCGATTTGGAGTCCTCTTTCTCTAGGGACATACCAAGGCTCGGCTTCTTGCTCGGCTTCTTGCTCTTGACCAGCCTTTCCAACATCTCGTCTTCATCCTCGTCGTCGGATCTCCGCCGCTTCTCGCCAAGTCGTGGAGGAGAATCGGATCGTATTAACCGGTGAGAGGGTGGACCGTTGTCAAGATGGTTACCACTCTGGCTAGCATTCTGTGCGCTCTTCGAAGGGACTGGATCATCCAACACTTGTGTCTCTGAGAACCAATCGATCTGTCTTGGAGGCGAGAGAACAGGTAGCCCTGGCGTGCCTGCTACGGGATCACTGATTTTTGAAGAGGATGCGCCACCACTCCCCTCACTGTCGTCGTCTTCATCATAATCAACTAAGCTCTGCGTTGGTCGAGATTTGGCAACACTGGGGGGCCGGGATTGCTTGAGTGGCGGTCCTGCGGTGAAGCCTTTGCCACGTTTCCGCTTCAAGGTGTTAACCGACCCAAGAGGTGAGAGGGGAGGCCATGGGCTGCTCTTTGGTGGCTCCTCATCGTCCGAGTTATTGAAGTAATCTTCCTCTTCAGCTTCCAACAGGCGACCTTGGCCCCACTTCCGGGCGACGGGGGTAGCGCTGCTCAAAACATCAGTGGCCACAAAACAGGAGCAGCAAATGCACGTACCTTTGAGCTGTCTCCGTCTCCTTAGGTGGAGGCTCGGTGTTCATTTCCCATCGTCGGATTAGGTTATGGAACCGTTCGCCGCAAACAGGTGACTGTGCCAACTCTTGAACTTTGGCCTCATATTTTGTCATCAAGTGTGTAAGTAGTTCTTTAATGTTTTCCTATCAAGATTGTTAAAACATGCGACGCTGATGGAACAGTCAATGTAACTCACTTTGCGAATGTGTTCAAAAAATTCCTGACAACATGAACTCAGTAAGTTATCCCATTTCGCTTCCCGTTGAGTGAGCTCTAGAATGGGGAAGATGGCATCGTGTTTGATAAGATGCAAAAACAAATTACGGTTGCCGAGCTTTAAACACGCCCGGAAGAACCGAAGAGCGGCTAACGTCTCAACAGTCAATACCATCTCAGGTTTGAGGTGCCTGACTACACACCTAACCGGAGATGCTTTTCCCTAGCCCGCAGGAGAGATGCTATTCGAGGGACAAGCGACTGAGTGATACTAGAGTTAGAAACAAGGAAAAATAGACTCCGGAATGAATGTTGTAAGATGAAGGAAGCTAAGAGATCGCATAAGTATAGGTAAAGGTTGGACCGCTCGCGGGACAGCCGTAATGTCGGCTCTGTCATGCTTCAGTTAATGACTTAAATCTTGAGAGAATGAAAAAGTCTCTCACCGGTGAGCTTCTGATGCTCAGGCAACTCAGCCATGGGGCGGAAGAGGTTCTCGCAGCATTTTCCGTAGAAGTACTCAAGAAATCGTTCGGTAACAGGGTCATCCTTTGTCCGTGCCATAGCTCGCATAGTAGTGGTCTGCGATGATCGAACCATCAGCAAGGTAAGACAAATGAGAAATGGACTGGAGACAGACGTTGGATTCCGTACCATCTGACTGTGGAACCTCGAGAACTGCCCGAAGGGCATCGGCCATCTGGCTTTTATAAGCCAATTCGTGAGAGCTTGTCAATGATCTGCAGAGTGTTTCCAGTAATGTTTCCCTGTTCCCCTCGGCACTCGTTGCGTCGCCTACTTGGCCCGCGACGCCCACACTCACACCCAGGGTGGGCTTTCCGGCGATCCCCACTTGCCTCATTACATGTTGTCGAACACCATTCACATCGTGGTCCAGGAGAAGGCCAAGCACCTCTCCTGCTGTACTGACCATCAGTGCTTCCGCTCTACCAAGAGCCCACTGAATAGCGTGCAAGACCCCGCGGTCGACAAGCGTGCGGAAGAGCTGCAATCGTACCGGAAGTTGGACGTTCTTGCCCATAAGACACAATTGTTGGATGAGCAAAATGGTGTCTTTACGTCGATCATCTGTGGTGTATTGGTCTGTGGTACAAGGTGCAGGAGTTGATACAGCACCAGGTGTGGGTGCTTGCACTGGACCTATTGCTGGAGAATGCGGCGAAGCGCTATAGGTCAGTAGATCGCCATTAGGTCTGGTTTCCTCACCCGGTTCATCTTTTGCTCTCTCCTTGCCCTTGGAGCTTCCCCTCGCCCATCCTCTCTCGTTTTGCTTGGCTGTCTCCTTATCCTTCCCGTCGCCACCTTTCTCTGCGGTTAGAAATAACCCCACCAGTTCTCGTAGGAACCGCTCGTCTTGCTGAACACCATTGACGATATCGATCTGGTTGAAAATGACGCAGGAGTTCAGCACATTGAATGTCGCATCGTCAGTTGCGCGGGCTAGAATAAAATCTTTGAGAAACTGCAGCCGGTATGTCTGGTGGATCTTGTTCCGAATTAAGGAGTCACGAATGGGAATTGGTTGTCGAAAACGCCCCGATGTTTCGAGAAATTGCCGATAGGAGGCTTTATGGGCTGGAAATTCGGGATCGTCTTTAGGGAACACAAGTTAGCATGGTCATGACAGGGCATGCTACATGAAGGCTACGCACATTCAAGAACCCCAATTACACCAAGAAAAACCGGGTCTTGAAGGATATATTCATATAAGTTATGATCGTTCACTAACACTGAGGAGGAATGTCGCGTCAGTCACGAGACACCTGCATAGTATTGGTAGTGTCCTTACGTATGGTTTGCATACAGCTACAGCACGCATGCAACTCTTTGATATCCTCTAGATCTTCGGCTTGTTTCATAACGTCAATTAGATGCTTCACATAATCCTTCGCTGTCTTTTAGCATTGCTACTTTGACAATCAGTAAAAGTCTGCGCTCACGTTTGCCATAAGTAAATCGAAAAGTTTCTCCTTGCCATGGGGTTGGCGATTGATCTGCTTAATAACCCGCTCACAGTCATGCATGTTACCTAGGGCTGGCATTGGTAATTTGGGGCCAATTGATAATGGGTGCATAGTCCCGGCGGGGAATGTATGCATAGAGGACGATCCGACAGTCTCGGAGGTACCAGCTTCTTCTTCGGCTGACAGCACGAGTGGGAGGAGGGTGGTAATGAGTTGGGTAAGACCACTGATGGCGTCTCGGAGACGGGACATACCTTTGTCCTGAAGGTGCCGTTGCACTTCGCCAATAAACTCCCACACTTCACCACAGCCTTCGATATCTTGGAAGCTTAGGGCATAGTCGGTGCCATCTGGTTCGGTCCATACGATGAGGGTGTCTGGAATACCATGTGAGACAGAGGCGACTTTTAAGAGCATGTAAAATAATTGATACCCTGCTGACGCTGATAGACGTCACTTGTGCGGATGATACACTGAAGCAATATTTCGTTGCTATGCTCAGCACGGGCTATGAGTCGAGCCTGCCGAGCCTCTTCGTCGTAGTCTCCTTGACAAAACGCAGTACCACGATCGGTCCACTTTTGCCCAATCAGCTCGTAAACCTCAGGATGCACGTGATCATTATTGGGAGACACGCGCAAATGAGAGCACCTGTCGTACCTTGACGCGACGTATGTCTGCTTCAATGTCATCTTGGGACCAGTCTCCGTCGCTTTCCCCTGATCCAAGGTCTGGATCATCATCTGGATCTGACCCAGGGAGATGACCTGTATCATCTCTATCTGTTTCGTCCTTGAGATGGTTGTGCTCCTCATCGTGTTGCCTTGCGGCGGGTAATGGAGTGGCAGGTGGAGATGAATGTGAAGGGACTTGACGCTGCTCCTCTTTAACCTCAGGCGTGTGGCCGTTCACAGATGCAATCGTGTTAGATTGAGATGTCGGAACGACTGGCTCAGACTTGGCTGGACGTGGCGGGGAATTAAGGGCAGGTTGTTTAGGGGACCCCTGCTGGTTAGTGATAAGAGACGAGGAGGGCGAGGAGGACGAGGAAGACGAAGAAGAATCGCGGACGAAGGACTTTGAAGGAGTGTCTGGGTCGGACGAATGGTCCATGTCAACGAGCGAGGGCGACGCCGACAGGACACTGGACATGGTGGTTCCACGGTCTTCAAAGAGAAAGTCGTGACTGACTTGCCCGCAGGACCAGACAAGACGAGCAGGTGTGCGTCGAACGGAACGCACTATTACAAACTCCGCCACGCCACCTGCGTTAATCTGCAAATTTGCGGTATGGTACCTAAGCACTCACCCCGGCAAGGGCCCTGGTGAGGGGCACTGCCACGCACATCGAGCACCTCTTACTACGTCATGAAGATCCGCCACGGAATCTACGACCTCGGCGTTGTCAGGGTATATACACACTCTTCGATTCTTCACTACTGCGGTAGAACCACCTTCAACCATGCACCGAGGTGATCCAACTCTTCAGGACTTGTGCTGTGACCCATCCTCTCGTATTGCTCAAATCTCACACCAGGCCCTGCGATCTATACGAGCAAAATAAGCACAACATGGACGCAGTGCTGAGGAGGGTATGCACCTGGCTCGAGTCGACTGTCAAGAACCCCAGTTGGTCTTTGAGATAATCTGCCGATCCTTTTCCAAACCTTAAAGCGACCATCGGATCGGCCGTCCCATGTCCCATGAAGATCGGCAGCTTCTTCACGTGCTCCGACAGCATCTACCACCATTTATCAGGCGCTGATATACGGACGAAGGCACGCACTCACACTCTTGAGCCTGTCTCTTACCGGTAAATACGAGCTTAACGCGACAAGCCCGCCCAGTTTCCGTTCCGTGGTGAGCCCAGTGAATAGGGTCATCGCAGCGCCTTGGCTAAATCCACCTAACACGATCCGTGACGCACTCACATCGGGCAATGCATCTATTTCTGATGTGATTATCTCATTTACGGACCGCGCGGTGGAAAGCATTCCAGCTTGGTCCTCTTCACGGGTGTCTATGTTTGTGAGCGACTTGATGTCATACCTTGCGTGGTCAAAGAGCATGCATGAGACATGGCCTTGCATGGTAAGATTGTATTATCTTACCAGGCAGGCATCTGTTCATGAGGCCACACGTGGGTTAACGAATGGAAGATACATGCCCATACGCTGTTCACGCACTTCCATCCCAAGATTCAGTGTGATGTGCTTTGGCGGCCTTCAGTTTACGGGTCTAGAATTAGTATGACCTACAGTATACCAATAATCTCGCTCACGCGTGTGGCAACACCCATTTAATGTGACCAAGGGCAGGATCCTGTTGCAACATTTGAGCAACAGGTTGCCATCCTGCTCCAGAATCACCCAGACCCTAGGTGGCAGCACCATTTGTTACTTTGAGCCACAAGGACGAAAGATCTTATAGTATCGCACATGCAAAAAGATCACTGTGGCGGTATGCTTCACCTTTGGCGGGACCACGAGATACTTGAGAGGCTGCAGACTAGCCATTGGCCTCTTGATATCGACGTGTGACGTGTGAGGGCGCTGAGCTGTGGATGCGAAGCGCGACGCGAGGTACAAAATGCAAGTGAAGCAGACGATTAGTAGGATAGCCACGCGCTTTGTGTACGGTGGCATCCACACCCAAAGCCGAGTTGCCGGGCCGTCAGCCTCGACGGTCTGATCCATGTACTGAGAAGTCCCAAATTAAATTCCTACAGGTTATTTTCCTATGCAGAACTCTCGGAAAACGGCATCCAGCACGTCTTCGACACCCACACGACCTGTAATCTTCCCAACCTCCTGAGCCGCGTAACGAAGCTCTTCTGCTGCTATTACAACGTCGTCACTCGCTAACAGGTATCGTCAGGACATTTGTTTTCCTTGGCAAACAGTTCCATGGGACTTACGAGTCTGCAAAAACGCATCGAGGTACATCACCGCGTTATGAAGATGTACTCTGTGTCTGCTTTGTGTTACGAGTGGCGCGCAATCTGCATGAATATCGTAACTGTACAATAACCCATGTCGTGAGCAAGCGCTCCCCAAAACATGACACACTATGAGACAAGTTGATTAGATTTACCATTGGTTCAACACATTGCCAAGGCCTTCCAAAAAGCTCGACATCCCAACTCCAGTCGTAAGACTTACTATCCATGACTTTCCTTCTCTCTCCATTGAGTCTGACCCTAATTCAGCTTGCACAAGGTCCTTCTTGTTAAGCAAGATCAATGTATCTGACGTGACCAACGCCTTCACTGAGGGAGGTAGTCCACCGTCTTTAATAACGTCCGGGAGCGAGAGGACGCATAGCGATACATCCGCTTCTTGAATGCTAGCACAAAATTTGATCAGAAAAGCGTACAAGAATAAAATAAATGTATACCTACGCTTTCTGGGCTCGTTCTATCCCAATCTTCTCGACCAGGTCTTCCGTATGTCGTATCCCAGCTGTGTCTTGTACTCGTACAGGTAGGCCTCCTATGTCTAGGGACGTCTCCAAAACATCACGAGTAGTGCCCGGGACCGGAGCTACGATGGCTGCTTCGCGTTGTGCTTGCGGGGGCGTTAGTTCGAACAACAGCAGGTTTCCAAGAAAGTACTGATGCTATATACTGGACATACCTAGATAATTCATCAAAGAACTTTTCCCCGCGTTCGGGGGGCCAAATATCGATAACTTGATACCAGAGCGCATGAGTTCACCTCGACGGTTGTCATTTAGATGTGCCGAGATGTTCTGACGGAGTATCTCTACTCGTTGACGAGCTACATTGCAAGGGAAATATGAGAGAATCAACACCCGCTGTCAGTAGTCAGCTGTTAGGGATCAGGAAGCCCGGACCTCCTTCGTATACACCCTCTTCGATCTCTTCGTCCTCTCCGAAGTCGATGAGGGCTTCAACCATGGCCAGAGCACTCACAATCTGTCTACGCAGTTGCTCTAACCTTGCGCCGACACTTCCCTACCCGAAAATGATATTATTGATTCTCTTCATCCAATCGTCGAACCCCAGAGAATGAGTACGGTTGACTCACACTAAAGTTTCCCCAAGCAACTTTTCGCTGTGTCTCAGTTTCGGCCTCGATTAAATCTCTCAGGCCTTCAGCTTGCAGCAAGTTAATCCTACCCGCGACGTAGGCCCTTTTAGTGAATTCTCCTCGCTCTGCAGGCCTAAGGCCAGGTAGTCGAGAGAACGCAGAAAGTACACGACGTATGGTCGCGGGGGACGAGTGGATATGAAGTTCTAGCGTAGGCTCTGTAGTGAAGGAATAGGGAGCTGAGACGGCGGGTCATCACGCGAACCGGTGGTGCTGAGTATAGGTGGCGCGCCTTGGAAGAACACGGCTAGTCCATCATCTAACATTTCTTCTGTTCCATCTGCATCGGTTTCTACGACACTACACCTGTGCATTACACGAGAACGAGGCATGCCTTCATTCCCTTTTGTATTTCTGGCCGAGACTGGTCTCACAACGCGTCGCCAGACAGCCTCCGCCTCAGGACCTGACACGCGAACAACAGCTACACCACCTTTTCCCGGTGGCGTCGATAGAGCATAAATAGTTTCGTTTTCGGCGGGAGACCGTGTCAAGGACACCAACCCTCGTGTTAGCAAGGCGATCCTTCTGCAGGAATCCGACGTCAAAGCGGGGCGCAAAGCAGATAGCATCAAGGAGCGCTGGGCGTTAGCGAATATTAGTAAGTACCTGTTCGCTGACGTACACAGCTTTCTTGTCCCGTGCTTGCTTTCTACGCCACTCCACACTCTTCCCTTGGGCCTAACCACCCCGCGCGACGATCCTAAATATCCTAATAGCTCCCTTTCCTTAGCCGCACATCATGGGACAATCACGTACGTCTCACGATCAACTACTAGAATGAACCTCTACCTAGACATGGTATCTAGCGTCGCAGTTTATGGAGGACATGCAGAAGAAGTCCAATTGTACGCTGACAGTCTTTATGATTTAAAATATCCCCCAACTCCCATTCTTACAGTCAACGCCAGCGAGCTGGAACGGCTGAAGAAACGATTCATGAAGCTCGACAGGTGTGCAGCCACTGTCTCGTAGTTGCATCATCCTCATCGCTTGCTATTCGAAGAGATGGGTCTGGCTCAATAGATCGGGAAGAGTTTCTGCGGATACCACAGATCGCGAACAATCCACTCGCTTCTCGCATGATCGCAATATTTGACGAAGAGTGAGTGGTCTGTTTCGTGTTTAGCTCGGTCTCTACCGGTTTCTGCAACTATATAATATTCGCCTTCTGGATCATGGGGTGAAGTCGAGCCGCCAGGCGGCGATTGACAGTGGTTGACGCTAACTTGTTTGTTTGTCACGCATGTAGCGGCGGAGGCACTGTGGACTTCCAGGAGTTTGTCGGGGGATTGAGCGCATTCAGTAGTCGCGGAGGCCGGGAAGAAAAGCTACGATGTGCGTCCTATGCCGTTGATACTTGATGCTAATGTCTCATCCGTCATTCCGCTGTCTTTCGCCTCAGTCGCGTTCAAGGTGTATGACATGGACCGAGATGAATTCATTTCCAACGGGGAGCTTTTCCTTGTCCTGAAGATGATGGTTGGGAATAATCTGAAGGTGAGGCTCAGCTGCTTGGTACCTGTTGGTAGTTAAACGGTGAATGATTGCAGGATCAACAACTGCAACAAATCGTGGACAAGACGATAATGGAAGCTGATAAGGACGGGTGCGACTAATTTGACTCCCGCCTTCGATAAATTCTGACGATCACACTTATACAGCGACGGGAAGCTCAGCTTTGAGGAGTTCTCAAATATGGTCACAAACACTGTGGGTTCTATCCATTTGGCAATGTGCTTCCCTTGATACAATGTCTTTATTTAATAGGATATCGTGAAACAAATGACGCTAGAAGACCTTTTCTAATCTGCTATGCGGCTTTGTATTTTGTTCTTTCACGACTTCTCATGATCACTTTGGTGATATACAATACCCCGGGCGCTGCCCATAATCGCTTTAAAATGCAGTGCAATTGTGCCAAAGCATGGTGCATTGCATTTCCTGTTCTTTAACGATGTTTCAGTACGATGTGCACAGGTAATTTATATGCAAAGCATTATGGAATTTCAGTGAAAAAGGCATAGGAATGTTGGGCCTTGTGATATATATTCTGGCCTTTCTTACCTAGACACTGAAAGTGGTTGCCTATGTGTATCAGACGCCTCCAGACTTGCAACACCCGGATACAGAGGAGGCAGCCCTCTCTTCGAGCTCGGCAACAACCTCTCACGGGGCCTCTCGCGCCTCGCTGTCACTAAGGCGCCATTCTTCTATTACCTCGAGGGCATGCATCGTCGAGGCGAACTGTGCGACAAACACGCTATCGAACGCGGCGTGGAGTACACCGACCTCGAGACAGATTCTCCGTCATTGTCTGACGGAGAATGATACATTTACGTGGTTCAGAGTGACCGGTCGCAGCTGTGGATGTTTTGATGTTTCATGGCTCCTCTTGCTTCTTTCTTTATGTGACATCCAGTGCTTTGTACTTACGCTCCCTATTGTCCCCCTCCTAGCATGACATCCTTCAGCCCATCAACTACCGCTCGATCGGACGCCATCAGTATAGGGCCCATATACAGGGGTCTCGGGGAATTTCGGGAAAGGGACGCAACCATAGTTAGGCTCGCCGTTAAAAGGCTGAAGTACAAGGCCTGTACACAGGGATATACCCTGTATACGGACGGGCCTTGTACTTCAGCTTTTTTAGCGGCAAGCCTAATATATAGTGGTCTCGGGGAATTTTGGGGGAATAGTAGGCTCGCGGTTAATAAAGCTGACAGTGGAGGACATGTCCATTGTGCTCAAAGCTCCCATCTTGCAAACCTGTGAAAATGTGAGTTGTCTTTATTCGTTGGCCCTCGATACGTGTGTCGTTTGTACCAGTTCTGATTGCAGAAGCTGGTTGACTCACGATCACTAGTTTCCTCGAGGCAGACTAGTTATGACGAATGATCCAATTATCAGAGGACACAATGCGACACCCTCGCAAGCAACCCAAGGAATAGTTCCGGGATAGCGGCTAAGAGAACGTCAGTGTGCAAACGAGGGTATCTATGGCCACCTCTCAAGACAGTCAGTCATGGCGGGGTCTGAGTGGTGTCAGTAAGTTACTCTCGTAATTAACATAGGGTTGAGTCTCTGTTATTGGTCTGTAATGCTCAGCCGTGCGTTCAAAATGTCGTGCTCTACAGGTGGATTCTTATGACAACATAACATAAAAATATTCTGCCATGTATGCATATGCCGAGGTTGGTCAACATGTGTCTGTCATACTCGGGATGAAAGAGATCAGCCTACTTATCTGTTCCTTTGGCAAATCATCTCGCCAGCCTTGAGAGTAACCTTGAAATTTTATGAGCTCCTTATGGCGGCCGTTAAGTATCAGCTAACGAGAGTTAACTTGTTTTGCGTCGGCCGCTCCAGGGTATGGCTGGTGGCAGACAGGCACAGCGTATTGGAAGTGGCATCCAAGGAATGCTGCAAGCAACATGTCCACGAATCATTGCAAATTTAATCGCAAATTTTACATGGCTAGACCTCGCTGAATCGGTACCGGCAACTTCCGTCCCCACCTTTTCTTGCCTGCCGCAAACCAGCTCGCTCCAGGTCAACGAGCAGGTATGTCTCCTCCAACAGGGAAGAGCAAAGAGTCGGGCACTGCCCGTGTGCTCGGATCGGGTGCATCTGGTGAGTATCACGACTAGATAAAACTATACAGTCGACATTTACAGACTCGGGGAAGGTGTCGCTGAGCTATTGGTCTTTCACCCTGTGGATACCATTGCGAAGCGTCTGATGAGCAACAAGAACAGGGTGAAGTTTGTCCCAACTCAGCCGACGATTTCTAACCAAGATCTCAGGTCACATTTTCTTCGCTGTCCCCGATTATCTTCCGGGAGTATTCCTCAGCTGGGCTAGGGCGAAAGCTCCTCAGTCTCTTCCCTGGTCTGGGTTACGCAGCTGGATACAAGGTTTCACAACGCATATACAAGTTTGGTGGCCAGCCGTGGTTCAATGACCTGCTTGTTTCACGATACAAGACTCAATTCACCAATGCATTTGGCGAGCGCCGAGGCAGGATGCTCATGCAAGCTACTGCTGGGAGGTGAGACATTTCTATGTGATGTATTTTGGGGGAATTGCTACTGAGTGGCTTGCCCTCTAAGCCTGACTGGCATTGGAGAAGTTGTGCGTCGAAATAGACTCGCCGCACGTGACCGAAAATCTCAGCCTTTTTTTCTCCTCAGGTTCTTCTCCCACTAGATGCCCTTAAGATTAAGCGTCAGGTAAACCCAGAAGCCTTTCGAGGGCGCGGCGTCCTGCGAATATTCATGGAAGAAGGCACCACGCTCTATCGTGGTTGGGGCTGGACAATGGCACGGAATGCGCCTGGCAGCTTTGCGGTTCGTACAGTACACAGTTGACGGTGTATGATCATCTGAAAGCGCTCACACAGCTGTTCGGTGCATCTGCGGTAACCAAAGAGTACGTCCTCGGTATCACCGACTACTCGCAGGCTACGTGGGCCCAAAATTTCATTGCGTCTGTCGCTGGTGCCGTTGCATCTATCACCGTAGCAGCCCCACTCGACACAGTGAAGACACGCATTCAAAATGCCAACTTTGAGAACAAAGTACGAGGCGTCACGGTCATCAAGGATATGGTCAAAAATGAAGGCATGACCGCCCTTTTCAAAGGTCTGACCCCAAAGGTATGTTTAACCTGTCTTTTCCTTGCGTACCATGCTGGACTGAGGTATCATCTAGATTTTGGTGGTGGGGCCGAAGTTGGTGTTTAGCTACACGCTGGCACAATCCCTCATCCCGTTATTTGGAAAATATGTCTAGATGACATGCGAGCATCATAGAAAGCTTCACCCCCACACTCTCAATCGCATGCTTACATTACTGTATTCCCCAAACATACCGATCGAATAGATATAGACTTCTTTTATTGCTCACAATGATTATGTAAGAAGAGGCCAAAATGTTTGTTGTGTGACGCTCATGCCCAGATCATGGGCACAGCTGAGGGCAGCGACGCGCCAGCATCTCTCTAGGGCCACCGTGGCGAAAACGGGACGAGTGGCCTTTACCGTGACCAAGGTCGGATCTCATGTACATGATTTATATTGGTTTGCAGCTCACGCGTCTCAGTGGCTATGTGTATTTCATCTTTTCGCGGAGAACGTCGGTGGGCCTCGCTTTGTACGTGTTCTACGCGGCTTGCACAGGCCAGTTTCAAATTCCCAATATGCATAAGGTCCAGGGCCCCTCGATGTTACCGACAATGCATGTGTCAGGCGACCTGGTCCTGGAGGACACACTGTCGCGTCGTCTGTCCCCGCCACGGATAAATCGAGGCGACCTCGTCACTCTTCTATCCCCACTGGAGCCGACGAGGACGGTATGCAAGAGAGTTATTGGCCTGCCGGGGGATACCGTATGTGTCCATCCCGACAAAGCAATCCAGTTTAGACGACCTACTTCCGGGAAGGAGTCTGACCGGGAAGGCGACGGGACGCCAGCGCAGCATGAACCCGAGGAGCTGCAGCATGTGCTTGTTCCAGAAGGTCATATCTGGATTTCAGGCGATAACCTGGCCAATTCTAGAGATTCAAGGGTATACGGCCCCATCCCAATTGCTTTGGTACGAGGGAGGATTGTGGCTAGAGTAAGTCTTTCAATAGCATTCCAGCGCCTGAATAACGCCCTACCAGCTGTATCCTTCGCCGCAGTGGTTCCATGACCCAGTGGTGTACATAGACTGACAAACTACAGTAGAAAACGAAAACGAAAGAAACGAAAGAAACAGCCTTACACTGGGAACGCTACAAGTACATGGAAACCAAGAACAATATAACAAATTCTACTAAGATGGACAATTTACCTTCACCTGCAGAACTTCTTATTGTATTCTGCTATCTCCAGCCTCTTGCCCGGATTCGTGATCTTTCACGAAACAAGTAGTAGAAGAATGGTGACACATACCAATACTCAGTCTTCACGGTCCCTCTGCAAGTGAGAAGATCAATCTTGCGCTACATTGAGAGTTTCAGTGAAATCTTGACTGCGAATGATTAGAGCACTCACTCTATCAAAAGACGAGTATCCAGCTGCCAGAGGGTTAAGTATTAATGGGGGTCAATCGGATATTGATTGAACACCTAGTACAAGCATAAGATGGGTTGGGAATTCCCGGCAGCAGCCAAACCACACTGCACATCGCCTTCAGATCTTAAAAGTATGTGGTAATTGATCGCGTAATGCTTCTGACAGCCTACATACTGTTATAACCACTCGTAATCACGAAGGATTCGGCTTATAATATTTCAGCAATGCTTGTATATGGGCTTCTAATATCATGTGAGCATTTGACTTCTCCACCAGCTTTAGATCAAAATACAAGGCAATCACTTTGGCAGAGCTCAGCGATGCAAAGCCAAATCATTGTGCTGGAGCATGGATGCAAGCATGTAAAAGTCAACAAAAACCAAGTTGCCTTGTGATTATCCTTCATGATGAGGTTTCGAGCTCAATCTTGGCATCTGCAACCTGATTGTAGGGGCCAAAGTTCAAGTAAAGCTCTTCCATGAATGCTGTAATCCAAGGCCCATATGGGCTCGTTAGTGGGGTTGTCAGCAAGGTAGGGCTCAAAGTAATCAAGAGCCCTTCCTTTGAGGAAGGACAGAATGTAGTTCACTTTGCAGAACCATATCGGAAAGCATGGGGTTTAGCACAGAAATTCAACATGCACTGGAGAAGAAATCTTTGGAGCTTCTTCGAGTCCAAGCCATCAAATTGGTTGGGTTCCCAGAGTTTAGCTTTTGAGTTGTGGCCTTCTCCTCCACCACCAAGTCCATTGTCAGTGAGCCTTTCCAAAGTGACGAGCATACACCCAACCTGTTCCTCACCATTTGCTGCTGCATCCAGGTTGGGGTTAGGTCTTGGGGCATTTGCATTGGGATCAGATTGGTGCTCAGAACCAGAATCATCACCTCCATTGTTACTTCCACCACCAGGATCACTTGGTTCCAGGGGCTCGGTGTGTGGCTCATTGGGAACCTTGCTGATATCCCCTGCATGGCACTGATGACTCATCTCTGAGGTACAGGTGGAACTGGCGGGGGGTTAGCATAACTGTGACCGAACGGGGGGTTTGCTGGAATGTTTGAAACACTTTGTGCACGACGGGCCTCTATCATTGGTGTGATTTGGCTACCTTCGACATGGGTGTAAAACATGTGATTGGCA
Source organism: Gautieria morchelliformis (assembly GCA_015179125.1). NCBI lineage: Eukaryota > Fungi > Basidiomycota > Agaricomycetes > Gomphales > Gomphaceae > Gautieria > Gautieria morchelliformis. The sequence continues at coordinate 87,689 of WHVA01000241.1, forward strand.
TATCAAACAGTGTGGAGAGTTCTGATATACTGTTAAGATTGTAAGTTGTACTTGGACTTGGCCCAACATGAGGGTCGATCCAAAGTTTGGAACAGGGGGCTTGGTTCAACTTGGTAGGTTGCGCCCACTCAGTGTTGTGCCCTAATTTCAGGATTGGGTTTGGCTTCAAGTCAAAGTTTGGGAAGATATATCAGATAGAGGAGACTGTAAGGGCAACCCTGGCTGGTTGTGGAGATCACACTACCACACAACTGACAAGGGGAAATCCAAAGTATGTATAAATGAACAGAGTATACAAGAGAGGGGATTCTCACCTGACAAGGGGAAATCCAAAGAGAAAAGTCTAAGGACCCCCAATGTCAGCGAGCCTGTATTATACTATGCTGCGCAGCCAGGGACAACACTTGGCACCCGCCATCAACCCTGCATCCTCCTGACCTCCCTGACCCTTGATCGACCCTTGATGCCACCTATTACGTGAGTTGCTTGATTTCCGACACTGTTCTGAGAGTGGAAGTCGGAAATTGGAGTGGAACTGGAAAGGCGAACAGAACTGGTGGAAGTTCTCCCAGAAGCGGAATCATTTCTGAAAGTGGAGGTGGAGATGGAATCGGAACTGGGTGTGGTGTCGGAACTGGAAATGGAAAACAGGGTGTCCCCTGACAGAGACTGAGGTGTGAGGATCTAGGTTGATATCAGAACTGAGGAAATAGCGTACACAATGGGGGGTTCATATACAAAAATCAGGAAGTGGAAAGAGGGGATCAATGCCCAGATCAATCAGATAAGAAAGATAAGGGGATGATCATCAGGAATGGAACAGAACTAGCTAAGAAGGGAAGTCAGGTGTAAAAGGAAGAACTGAGGAAACATGAGTTAAGCTGAGGGTTCCCAAGCAAGTGCCAAGGCTGAGGCCTTGGGACCGGACTCAGGAACAGGTCTCAACACAATCTCTAAGAACAGAGCACCTCAACCAAGTGAGACCAGGATGACTGTAAAGAAGGTGATTCTTAGAGGGGGGGGGTGGGTGCACAAGACCCCACTGTATAGTTAGTGTGTGGGAACTGTCTGGCGATTCCCCATCTTAATCTTTACTTGTCACCGTCACTACATAGCAACTGAATAATCACAAACTGGTCGAATTCAGTGTGCCCTTGTGATAAACACAGGTATTAAGCCACACCAGTTCCACCTTTTGGAACTTCCTGCAGTGTCTTGAAAAAGACTGCTGTGCAGATGGCAATTCGCCATCAAAGGCACTGTTGCCGTGATGTTTTCATTGCAGGAACACTTCTTTGACAGTAGCACATCCTTGCACTACTGTCTGGACACGGTGTATGATGACATGGATTGCCATCTCAATGCTCTTGAGATGGGCCTGCATGATATTGCAGCAATCCTCAGTGGCTGAACAACATCCCTCCGGGGCATATGTAAATACCCTATTTACCTGCATTGCCCTTAAGGCAATGCATGCTGCTGGACAGATTAGCTAATGCCAGTGGATCCTTGTGGATTACTGTATAGTTCTTTCATGGGAACCATGCGGCAGTTCCCCAGATCATCTTATCTTACACTGTCACTACGTAGCACATGGAATAACCACATTTTGGTCAAGTTCCGCTTGCCCTTGTGATACAAGGTCCTAAATTAGTTAGTTACTCCATTTGTTATAGTTACCTCTGCTTGTTCTGGAATCACTTAGTCTTGCCCCATTACTTGTTGATCCAGCTCTTTGTATAAAAATATAAATAAAGAATTTTTTATTAAGCTTTTTGATATAATCTGCTCATGTATGCTCTCTGTTTCTGCAATCAGATAATTAACTTCAAAACATTATTCCCTTTGCTCTGTCTTCTGTTCTTAGCACAGTGAGCTTGCAAAACCTCTATCTCTCTGCTCTTCCGACCCTTTGTCTTTGACTTTCCAACCTCTGACCTCCAACTTTTGACTTAGCTCGATTCTTGAACTCTTTGCTACCTCTGCCTCTTCTGACTTCCTACTTCTGTTCCGAAATACTTAGGATGACAGTTCATTGGGGCCACAACGCATAAGTTGGAGCCGCAGTCCTTTTCAGATCCGACTTCCGGGATTCCCAATACATAACAGTATTATCTGATTCCCACCCAATAACTATCACTATGCCTCCTCGTACAACAGTTACCTCAACCTGTGCAGGAGCTGTTGAAGCTCTCTCTTATTATGGAGCACTAAGGTCCACAGCATCACCAAGACACACCGGTACTTCTAGCTAGCTCTCACCTCAATCCTGATCTGTTTACTGACGATTTTCTGCCTAGCCACATCGAAGATGTTTCTGGTGCTAATCCCAGTGATCCTGGCAATGATGGAAATCACTCAAGCAGCAGTAGCGAACATGGCTATGCCATCCTGACACTCAGCACCCCCTCCACCTCCTCCAGGTCCAGGTGGTGTCAGGGTTCACGCGTTTCCTTCCACAAGTTTCTATTTCCTTCCATGAGTTTCCGTCACCTTCCGTCAGTTTCCATAACCTTCCGTCACCTTCTGTCACATGTCACATTCCATCACATGTCACATTCCGTCACATTCCGTAACCTTCTACAAGTTTCCATCTCCCCTATTATGTAAGCCTTGCCAGCGCTATAAGACTGTAGCCCGTGTGGTGGTGTTTCCTCAGCTTGATCTCTGAGGATACCCACTACACAGTTGGTCATTGTCCTAGTATCGGCTCTTATCTCCTTGAGTATCTTTGGTTGTGGCTTCGTCATTAGTGTTGCCCTCACAGAAGATCAAGCTCATAGGACGACCCCACACACTTTTCTTAACTAGCCTTCATCTCAGCCTATGGCAGACCAACTCCCAGACGCATACTGGGACGCCCTGGTGACCATGGGCCATTTCTTCGAGGCCTCCTTTCCAGCCAAGCACAGCAGTTGCAGCAACTTCAACTGCAGAATCAGGAACTGCACAATCAGATTGCTAACGTTCACGACCACTTAGCCAATGCTGCCACCAACGCTGCTGTTGCTGCTGCTCAAGCCCTTGCGCCCTCAGTACCTCACAGTGTCCCTCCATCTACTCGCTCTATCAAAGCAGCAGAACCGGAGAAGTTCAATCGAGACCGTGCAGAGACTGAAGGGTTTATCAGGTCTATCAAGTTGTCCATCGCTGTCCAGCCAGCATCCTTCCCAGATGAACGCACAAAGATCCTATACGCTCTTTCCTTCATGACGGGAGGCTCTGCGGAGATATGGGCACACAACGAGACACAGGCTGTCATTGATGGCACCTCTATATCCACTCTGGAGGGGTTTATTAAACGTGTGGAGGAGGCATTTGGTGACCCAGATCGTGCCAGAACGGCTCGCACTAAGCTGCATGACCTTAGGATGGTGTCAGGAATGTCGGCAGATGAATACACGGCTCAATTTGAGATCCTGGCAGGCAGGACAGGCTTTAAAATGATGAGGCACTCGAGGATGCCTATGCTCGTGGCCTTCCAGCAGGTATCCTTGACAAGATCCACGCCCAGCCCTTTCTTCCATCCAACCTCAAAGCCTGGAAGGAAGCAGCCTGTCAGATTGACCGCAATCATCGCCGTCTGTTAGAGGTCAGGAAGGCACAGACACCTCATGTCCCTAATCGCCCTCCTCCTGCCCGACCACTCCACACTCCTGCTATGGCTCCTGTTGCCACAGCATCACCCAGTAACGCGACACCTATGGACATTGACTCATCCCGCCGCCGCACCGAAACACGAACCTGCTACAACTGTAAGAGACCTGGTCACATTTCACCAGACTGTCCTGAACCTCGCAAGCCACGAATCCGTGCAAACCTCACAGAGGCAGACATTGCAGCAATTGTCTCTAAATCTGTAGCAGCGGCGATAGAGGAACGCAAAGAGAAGGTGGAAGCCCCTGTCCAAGGGGAAGGAAAGGGTTTTTAGGCCAGTCAGCGGTGAAAGACATGCCCCGCTCGACGAATCGGTTTTCAGTTCTCGAAACATGTACAATAGGGATCACAGGCGATATGATGCAGCCTTCTCCTATCCCTGATCGAACTGAAACCAAACCAGCCATGCCGAAAACCCAACCCATCGCTCCAGTTGCTAATGCAAACCTTCCAGTCCCTCTATATGTCCGTACTGCTGACCTCCGCCGATGCACCAAAGTACCTCTCAAGGTCCACTCCGTTGACACAGGGCATCCACTTGCAATTGACTCCCTCCTTGACAGTGGTGCTACAGGGATGTTCATCGATGTGGAGTTTGTGAGGGAACACAGGCTTCGGACCCGCCCCCTACCCCGTGCCATCCCCGTCTACAATATTGATGGTACCCCAAATGAGGCTGGCTCAATCAAGGAAGAAGTCGACCTCATTTGCACCTTTGGGGATCATACGGAACGTGCCACATTCTCTGTCACGAGCCTTGGACGACTTGCCATCATTCTTGGTCACACATGGCTTGTTGAACACAACCCAGAAGTTGACTGGCGTACAGGAGATGTGAAGATGACACGCTGTCCCAAGTCATGTGGGGGCAGACCTGTTGTCAGAGGGCCCACAGTCGAAACTGTTCCAGAAGAGAGTGTAAATCAAGAGGAGGTTCCCATACAGCACACCCGCTCCCTACTTGAGGAAGGAGACAGGACCTTTGTCATCTTTGTGAATGAGAGTCCTGAAATGATTGGCACAGGCCGGACTGTCTCCCAACAGCTTGCTGAACGGGCCAGCAAGTCTGCACCAGTCAGATCCTTCGAGGACCTTGTCCCTAAACCATACCAGGAGTTCAAGGATGTGTTTTCTAAGGAGTCATTTGACCAACTGCCTCCTCGAAAGCCCTGGGACCATGCAATTGAGCTCACTCCAGGTGCACAACCCTTCAGCACAAAGGTTTACCCAATGTCACCGGTTGAGCAAAGGGAACTGGATAACTTCCTTGAGGAGAACCTGAAGAGCCATCGTATCCGTCCCTCCAAGTCACCTATGGCATCTCCAGTCTTCTTTGTGAAGAAAAAGGACGGCAGTCTTAGATTTGTGAAAGACTACCGAAAGCTCAATGATATAACAATCAAGAATGCCTATCCTTTGCCCCTTGTTCCAGACATCATGAATAAGATTGCTGCTGGAAGGGCTAAATACTTCACAAAGCTTGACATTCGCTGGGGATATAATAATGTACGCATAAAAGAGGGAGATGAGTGGAAGGCAGCCTTTCGGACAAATAGGGGCCTGTATGAACCTCTAGTCATGTTCTTTGGACTCACGAACAGCCCAGCAACCTTCCAGACGATGATGAATGACATCTTCAAGAGTCTCATCGATGAAGGGGTTGTGGTGGTGTTCATGGACGACATTCTCATCTTCACAGAGTCGCTTGAAGAACATCGTAGGATTGTACGACGTGTCCTTGAAATCCTCCGGGCCAACAACCTGTACCTCAAACCTGAAAAATGCCTATTTGAGCAACTAGAGGTGGAGTATCTCGGCCTCATCCTCTCTCAAGGACAGGTTGCCATGGACCCAGTCAAGGTTGCAGGGGTGCGGGACTGGCCAATACCACGTAACGTCACTGAAGTCAAATCATTCCTTGGTTTCATCAACTTCTACCGTAGATTTGTGGAAGACTTCTCACACATTGCAAAGCCCCTCAACCAGTTGACAAAACAGGATGCCCAATGGTCTTGGGATCCAAATGGCCCAGAGCAAGCATCCTTTGACAAGCTCAAACTCCTCATCACCTCAACACCGATCCTTGTCCTCCCTGATCAAGACAAACATTTCCGTCTTGAAACAGATGCCTCAGCCTATGCCACAGGAGCAGTACTGTCCCAGCTATGTGATGATGGCAAATGGCGGCCTGTGGGGTTTGTCTCCAAAAGCCTCAATGATGCTGAACGCAACTATGCCATCCATGACAAGGAGCTTCTTTCTGTGATTCGGGGATTAGAGGAATGGCGCCACATCTTAGAGGGAACGAAGCACAAGATTGAGATTCTCAATGACCATCAGAATCTCACCTACTTCCGCACTGCACAAAACCTGAACTGTCGTCAAGCACGCTGGTCACTCTACCTCTCTCGCTTTGATTTTGAGCTGATCCATCGTCCTGGTCGTCATTCAGCCAAGCCTGATGCACTCTCACGACGCGTGGATCATAAGCGGGGGGAGGAAGACAACCAAAATCAAGTCTTACTTACCCCTGACTTGTTCCACATCAAGGCGAATCCCCCAGAGGCTGGTGCGCAGTTAGTCCCAGGTGAAGGTGATGCTGTCCTCAATCGAGTAAGGAACTGTGTAGACCGGGATGAAAAGGTTGTCAAGGCTCTCAAAGAACTGGGCTCCTCTGGCAATTTACGAGGAGAAGAGTGGTCTGAACAGGATGGGCTTGTCCTCTATCACAACAAAGTGTACGTGCCGCTTGATGCAAAACTACGACATGACATAGTGAAAGCGCACCATGACATGCCTCTCACCGGTCACCCTGGTCGTTGGAGAACCACTGAACTAGTTGCTCGGAGTTACTGGTGGCCTGGGATGGGACGTTACATTGCAAAATATGTGAAGGCCTGTGACCTGTGCAACCGGACAAAAACCTTCCCTGCTTCTCCCATTGGCAAGCTTCTACCAAACCGTATCCCAGACCGTAGATGGCAGGTTATGTCTGTTGACTTGATTGTAGAACTGCCTACCAGTCATGGTTATGATGCTCTCCTTGTTGTTGTCGATCGCCTCTCAAAGCGTGCACATGTCATTCCCACCACTTCAGATGTAACTTCAGTGGGAGTTGCCTGACTCTTCCGTGATCATGTTTGGAAACTTCATGGGCTCCCTGAAGAAATCATCAGTGATCGAGGCACACAGTTCATCTCCCAGTTCATGCGTGAACTGAACAAACTTCTTGGTGTCAAAGTCGCTGCCTCTACTGCTTATCACCCCCAAACTGATGGACAGACTGAAAGGGTTAATCAGGAGATTGAGCAATACCTTCGACTATTCATCAACCAGCGTCAGGATGATTGGTTCGAATGGATATCCTTGGCCGAGTTTGCCTATAACAACCGAATCCATGCCTCAACCCAGACTACACCCTTCATGTTGGACAGTGGCCAACATCCAAGGCTGGGACTGGAACCAGTCCGGGAAACTCGACTCGAGGCCCTGGATGAGTTCACAACACGGATGGAAGCGGCCACGAGAGAAGCTCGTTCAGCCCTGTCCAAGGCAGCAGAGGACATGGCACACTTCTATGACGTGCACCATAAGGCAGCCCCAGTTTATAAGCTTGGTGACAAGGTCTGGCTCAATGCACAAAACATCACAACCACTCGCCCAATGAAGAAGCTAGACCACAAGTGGCTAGGTCCCTACACGGTTAATAAGGTGGTCTCACGAAATGCCTATGGTCTAAATCTTCCTGCATCCTTTGGTCGCACACATCCAGTGTTCTCTGTCGTCCTGCTTCGGCCATATGAAGATGACCCAATTCTTGAACGTCATGCCCCTCCAACCCCCCCCCCTGTCATACGGGATGGAGCCGAAGAATATGAAGTTGAAAGGATTCTAGACAGCAGGATGTTCCGTGGAAGGTTGGAGTATCTCGTGCGCTGGAAGGGCTATGGAGCTGCCGACGATCTCTGGCTACCAGCAAAAGATGTCTCTGGGGCAAAGCGACTCATTAAGGAATTTCACCGGCAGAACCCAGAGGCACCTCAGCGTATCTCAGCAGCCACATACATGTCCCTCCCTTTCCAGAGATTTCAGAACTTCACAGAACCTTCCAGGCAAACTCTCTTTGACTGGACAGCAGGCAGGGCTTCTACTCATAATGTCAAGGGTCCGGGACCCCAAAGATAAGCGATATCGGCCTCCGCCTAACCAATTCATTCCGATAAGCTATATATCCCCTCTCCACCTGTGACCGCTCGCTTCCACTGCATCGACCCCACCACATCCATCAACCATGTCCTCGCCCGCCATTGAGCTTGTTGCCCTCCCCAGCTTCACCCAAAACCTCTCCGACCTGCCAAACATGTCACGTGTCGATCCCACCCTCCTGCACTTCTCCGGCTTCTCGTCATCCAGAGCAGCCAGTGAAGCCAAGCTACAAAGGATGCTTGACTGCCGTGATCTCGACGTCGCATGGTCTTCAAAGTGGTCCGTCAGCTCTGAGGACCTCACACCAGCGAAGAGTCAGGCGCCCACTCGCCCTGCACTCGCATTCCTCAGACCCCGACACAGATGAGAGAACACATACTACATCGGCGACCCTGTCTTCCTCAACCATGGAACCCCCCCGTGTGGAACCCCCTACACTTTTGAAGGCTGGGTGGGGCGACGTTTCCGTAACATGGCAGGAGAGCGAATACGTCGAGCAAGGTTCCGAGGGCCGCACTTGCCCATGGACCCCAATCCCCCTGAGCTCATCATTGACCTGCGTTACCAGGAAGGGAAGGGTCAGGAGAGATGGTGGTCCCGCCTGTGGCATACTTGGAAACGATGTCTCGGTGGATGTTGGGGGCTAGGTGGCAGCTGTGCTTGTCGGGACGACAAGCATTGAGAGGGGGGTGATGTCAGGGTTCACGCGTTTCCTTCCACAAGTTTCTATTTCCTTCCATGAGTTTCCGTCACCTTCCGTCAGTTTCCATAACCTTCCGTCACCTTCTGTCACATGTCACATTCCATCACATGTCACATTCCGTCACATTCCGTAACCTTCTACAAGTTTCCATCTCCCCTATTATGTAAGCCTTGCCAGCGCTATAAGACTGTAGCCCGTGTGGTGGTGTTTCCTCAGCTTGATCTCTGAGGATACCCACTACACAGTTGGTCATTGTCCTAGTATCGGCTCTTATCTCCTTGAGTATCTTTGGTTGTGGCTTCGTCATTAGTGTTGCCCTCACAGGTGGCCCTCCAGTGTTACGTATCGGAAATCTGGGAGAATGGAACTGGAAAGGACGGTGGCTTCAACTTATGTGTTGGGTGCCTGATGAACTATTGTCCTTGGTATTTTGGAGTGGAGTCCCAGATATTGGATGAGGCGGAGGTAGAGAAGACTCAGACGTTGATCTTGGCTTGAGTGTGGAGAGTTGGAGGTCGGAGGTTGGATGTTGGAAGAGGTAGAAGACAGAGTGTTGTAAGACCGAGAGAGACAGAACACTTGTAAGACTTGCTGTACTTAGAACAGGAGACAATGCAAGGGGATTCACATATTGAAGTTGACTATCTCATTGCAAAATAGCTAGCATACATGAGGGGTTTTTTGTAAATAACCTATGTATCTACATGTACAATAGTTATTACATAATCCCAGTGGGCCCCTTAGGGACCCACTGTATAGTTTATGCGTGGGAACCGGCCAGCGGTTTCCATCGCATCTTACTCTTACCTGTCACTACGTAGCATTCAGAATACCACTCATTGGTCAAGTTCTGCAGTGCCCTTGTGATACAAGGTCCTAAGATCGACATCTTTACACCTTTTTGAACTATCCTGCGGTTGATCGCCACGTGACCAACCGATAGTGGATTCGAAGCAATCTTGAAAAAGATCGCTGCGTCGACGACTAAACATCGTTGAGACCCTCCAGTAGACCCTCTACTGTCGGCTGCGAGCATGATGATTCCACGCAGTTGAAGACGGACACGAGCGACGAGCTCGAGGTCCACACCCCAGGCGCAGCCCAGTGACACGACGGCTGACACTACCCTGGACCAAGAGTCCAGGATGATAGAAGACGGAGAGATCATAGATCTCACCACCCTCGTCCCCCCAGTAGAGGATGAGGAAAACCCCGACCACGTCTCGTTGAGCGTGGCCGAGGAAGAGACGACACCGGGCAACGAGCCGGCGCATTCCTCTCTGCCCAGAGACAAAGGAAAGGGCAGAGATGTCTCGCCGTCGTCAGAGAGCAACAACGTCGAGGCAGGCACAAAGCCATGACTCGAACCGACACTCACGAAGTAGAGCGATGACGATCGTCCCTGAAGGGGGACGACGGCAAAAAAGACGAGCCCCAGACGATGGTCAGGGCTCGGAATACTCGAGCTCCAGTCGCAAGAGCTCGAGGGCTCACGCCATCGACCACGAGACGGCAGAGGCCCTGAACAAAGAGGTGCAGGCTGCGCTGCACCGAAGCACGCTGAGGCGCCACAAGCACGATCAGCTGGCATCGCAGCTTGACAACGCCGCCGCCACCCTAATGGCAATCGGCAAGGAACCCCACCAGGCGGAGGAGATCAGGCTGCAAGATGCAGCCACGCTGGAGGACGTCCAGAAAGCCCTCCGCCCACACGGGGAACACGACACAACTCGTCCGAGCTCGCGACAGTCCGCAGCCAATGAACGCAGTCACGAGGTGGAAGACCCATGCCGAAAGGAGCGGGACAAGCAGCGAATGCCCCCGCCAGCCGTCCCGGTCGAACAGGACGTAAGGTTCAGGAACGAACCTCAAGAGCAACCGGCTGCCCCAACGGACAGCCGTAAGACGATCCAACAGATCGTTAGGGAACAGGTCGCCTCAGCACCTGACTCTGAAATGACAACCGAGAGCTTAGAGCTCGAAGTTGCACACTGGCAGCATAAAGAAGCCGCAGCCGCGTGCCGCCACACGCGGGCACTCGAGCTACTAGCAAAGAACGCTGAAGAAACAGTGGCCCACAGCCACACCGCTCAGCTGCCCGACGAGCAGCTCACGTGAGCCATACAGGATGCACAGCAGGCTGCGGATCCGCAATGCGGGACTGACCGGGGACACCAGGCACAAAATGCCCCCAGAACCGAGAGCACAAAATGCTCCCGATCCCGAGCCCGATCCGGGCCCAGGGCCCATCAGGGCATACAACAGCCTGCCCCGCGCGGCGTCACAGCCGCGCGAGCGATCCATGGCCCTGTCATGACACGTTTATTCCTCATACTCAGGTGCTCTGTCCTGCCATTTCTCACCCCATTTCCGTGTTCGTTCCGATCGCCATTGTCATGTTCGGCAACCGATGTTCGCTGATTCGCGCCCATTACCATCGCCACGCCGTTAAACGCACGACCGACGGCTTTGGACTGACTTGACAAGTCATCACTGGGTCTACCACCTCCTCTGATCGACCCTCTCCCGATGGTGTTCTGATAGTTGGATTGTCATGACCTGTGTACTTCCTGCACCTTGGTATCCCCATTTTCCCTTTCGCTACTCCTCAGTATTCGCTCGGCTTCGCCCTCCACCTCGACCTCTTCCCCCTATGTCACCTCTGTTCGCCCTTCCTTGCATTTCGCCGAACGGGTATTCGCTGCTCGCATCATTCGCCAGCAGGCACACCATCAAATACGATTGATACCATTCACCCGGCATGATGGTTCATCATTAACCCCATCGTCTTCTTAATCCAACCCCATTGGGCGTTCGTATGGTCAAAGTGTGTTCGCAGGGCATCTCCTCCATAGGTCATGCGGGATCAACCCAGTAGACCAAGAGTCCGTGCAGGGTAGCATGTATGCGGGTCCCAAGACATGGTTTTGTCCATAAGTGCCTTCGCCACCTGTACTCTCCGTCGTTTCATATTCTCTCTCTTCTCACATTCTATTGTATGTTTCTTTCATCTATGCTGTATCATGACTGCGCACCCCTATCCAACCCTGACTTGTGACGGCCTCTTTCCTATTCGCTGATACCTTACGAGCATTCGATATAAGTAGTTTACATTCACATGTATATTCCCCACTTCAATTATCATACGTCGTTCATCTTGTGCAGCTTTAACCTCGCCGTGGTCACCGTCTTAAGTCTTCTCTTGGAGATGTCCATCTTCAACTAGTAGAGGACTTCGGCATCACTGGTGAGTTCTCATACTTCATCTTTGTTACCTTAGCCTTCGAACCATTTTCTGTGCTGTTGGTGAAGGGCTCCGAAGGAGCACCTTCGCCAGCGAAGGGATTGTCGAGACTTAGACAGCCCTTCCGTGAGACCTTGCACGTTACATCGTCAAGAGTCACGGGCTATTTCGCTATGACTGTAGATAGGGTGAGCCCCGTTTAGGCAAACCCTCTTACCTTGTGAACATTCATTGGTTCACCCATTCGCCGAATGGCATACTTATTCGCACAAGTTATTCGGGCATTCGCTGTGTTCACTAATACACGATATTAACGCCTAAACACCCATCTTGACAGGCCCCAACGGAAGGCCAGGGAATCCCTGACCAGGCCGACATCGTACCAATGGAGCCGTACAATGGGATCACACGGATGATCCGCGTGGCGTTAGCAGACGCCGCGGACACAGACCTGGAGAAGTCTGTGCTAGCGAAAGCCGGCGTGAAATTGGCTCACCCCAAGCCATATGCCGGGGGATCTGACCTCGAAGAGTTTGAAATCTTCGTGGCAGCCATCCTACGATGGCTGAAAATGAATTGCCTACTAGGGCCAACCAGCATAGACATGCAGGTCGGCTACGTGGGCACTCGCCTCACCGGTGAAGCCCAGGAGTGGTTCCTTTGAAATGTAGAATGCTTCGATCGCCAGGTCCGCAGCTGGACGCTGGAAACTGTGATGCAAGGCCTTCAAAAAAGGTTCCTGCACACACTGACGTACCATCACGCATCGAATAAATTCGACGCAGTCATGCAGGGCATGAAAACTGTTCAGGAAATGCTGAACGAGCTCACGAATTCATGCGAGCTACAGGGATGAAGACATTCTCCCTAGAGCAGCCAATCGCGCTGCAGCTAGCCTGCATAGGCAGCCGTTCCACGATCAACTATGGAACGAACACGACCATCAAATTTGGTCGTGAGACATACGACAAATATTTCGACGTAGTGAACGTCAAATATTACGACGTAGTGAACATCAAATATTATGAAGTAGTGAATATCGAATATTACGACACTATCTTAGGGACACCGTTCCTAAGGAGATTCGGCATAACCCTGGACTTCTCGAGCCCAGGGACGATCCGCAAGGGGAACAAAGTGATCCCCACGGGCAAGGTCTTGTTCGACGACGACGGATCGACGAATGAGGACAAGGGGCCACGGGTGAGCAGGATCACCCGGGCACCGAAGCCTAACCTGGCTCATTGAAGCCAGGAGGATGAGTCGTGGGATGACTCGTCCTCGAACTCACCCTACAACCGTAGGGAGAGGCGCTCTCACCTAATGGTGAAAGCGATGGGGAAGAGGAAAGCGGTTCCGCGCGCCGCGGGACTTAATAGACACCCACAGCGCCTAATGGCTTTTAAGCCAACCATCATCCTCACGGATGATGACCTTCCTCGCCTCCACGAGGAATGGATGGAAAGAATCACTGACTTAGTCAGTGGAATTCCATTAGAACTCCCGCCACTATGGGAGATCAACCATGAGATCAACCTCATCGATCCCAACAAGCACATGCGGTATCGACTACTGAAATGCCCCGAACACTTCCGAGAGGAACTGTTGGCTAAGATAGAACGATACACCACTGCAAAGTGGTGGATTCCGGCAGTCGCGCAGCAGGCCGTGCCCATGCTGTGTGTGCCGAAGAAGAACGGTACATTGCGAACGATCTTTGATCTGCGCCAGCAGAACGAGAACACGGTGAAGGACATCACACCCTTCCCAGATCAGGATATCATCTGCAGCGACATGGCTCGCTATCGGTATCGAACTAAACTCGATATGTCAGAAGCATATGAGCAGATCCGGATCATGTAGCAAAGACTGCCTTTGCCACGATCCTTGGCACCTTCAGGAGCCAGGTGATACAGATGGGGGACTGTAATGCCCCATCAACATTCCAACGGCTGATGACAGCCATTTTCTGCGACTGCATAGGTCACTTTGTCCATGTATACATGGACAACATCTTCATATTCTCGCTCTCAATACAAGAGCATGAAGAGCACCTCTACATCATCTTTGACAGACTGAGGAAGAATCACCTTTTTCTGAGCAAGAAAAAGGTGGACCTCTATTCCATCCGAATGGAGTGTCTCGGCCATATCATCAATGGCCAAGGGGTACATGCCGACGAGGATAAGATGCAACACATCCGCGAGTGGCGCAGGCCACGGACGTTCAACGACGTCCAGCGTTTCCTCGGGCTCGTACAGTATCTGGCACACTACATGCCGGATGTTAGCGCATATACCACCCTGCTATCGGGCTGTGCGCGTAATAACCGTCCATTCGAATGGACTCCACTACTAGACAAATGCTGGCAAAGCATTAAGGGGTTGGCCTGTAAGGCCCCGATCCTGCGTCCAGTAGACGCAAGGTGCCCAGAGCCGATCTGGGTGATCACCGACGGGTCGAAAGCTGGCGTCGGTGCGGTCTACGGCCAAGGTCCTGACTGGAAAACCTGTCGACCTGCTGGCTTCTTGTCAAAGAAGTTCAGCGTTGCTCAGCAACACTACAGGACTCACGAGCACGAGACGATCATGGTGCTCAAGGCTCTCATGAAATGGGAGGACAAACTGTTGGGGAGAAGGTTCACCCTTGTCACAAACCACAAAGGGCTCGAGTACTTCGAGACCCAGAAGAGCCTATCTGACCGCCAGGTCAGATGGTGGGAGTTTCTCTCCCGGTTCAATTTCAACACCGTTCATGTTGACGGTGTAGAGAACAAGGTAGCGGACTGCCTGTTGCACTACTATGAGAATGACACGAGTGATGACAATCACCCGGACCACGTCTTCGTGAACGCAGATGCGCGTTTAGACCCGGACGGTGAGTTATTGCCCACCGACCGGTATATCGAGCTGCGAACAGCGGCGACAAGACGCTCTAAACACCTCGCTGAGAAGACAGAGGCGAGAGTAACGGAATCTGACGCATTAAACGAGGGCTCACCAGAGCCCGCAAATGTTGCTGCGTCACGCGACGCCGACGACGACGACGTCAGAGTCATCGCCGCAGGAAATGACGGCGCGCCCCTGTGCCGGGTCGTCGAGCAAGGTGTAGACCTGTCTAAGGTCCTACGAGACGCATACCACAGGGACGCCATGTTCACAAAGATCATGGCGCACCCGGACGCACACCCGAGATTCGGGATCTGGGACGGGCTGATCTGGACTAAGAACCAGCTCAAAAGAGACGTCATTGCCGTCCCCCGCTCTGTTCTTCAAGGGGGAAGGAAGCTGATCGAAATCATCATTGATTGGGCACATCAGATATTTGGCCACTACGGCCATCTGAAGACTTCGAACTATGTTTGAAGATCATATTGGTGGCCGGGAATGAGCCCAGACATAGAAGCGTTCTGCACATCGTGCGCGAGGTGTCAGATGACGAAAACCAGACCACAACGGCCCAAAGGCCTACTACACAGCCTACCCATTCCGGATAGGCCATGGCAGTCGATTGGCATCGACTTCATGGGGCCCCTGCCCAAATCCAACGACTGTGACTACCTGATGGTAGTCATCGACCGACTAACGTCGCTCGTACACCTCGTACCAACCACGACGAGCGTGTCAGCCAAGGGATTAGCCTGGCTGTTTCTGAAGGAGGTCGTTTGACTCCACGGAGTTCCCAACGCCATCATCTCGGACAGAGACTCGAAGTTCACGTCGATCTTCTGGCGTGAACTACAGCGACTCATGGGGACTAAGCTCCTCATGTCAACTGCCTTCCATCCCCAAACGGATGGAGCCACCGAGCGGGCAAACCGCTCGATCGGCCAGATATTGCGCGCGGTCGTCAGAGACGATCAGAAGGATTGGGCATTGAAATGCCCAATGATTGAGGTCGCCCTCAACAGCAACGTCAGTGTGACCATAGGGTTCGCACCTTTCGAGCTGAACCACGGCTATATGCCATGGATAGACCTCCCCATAGCCGTGGACACCCTGTTCAAGGGGGTAGCCTGGTTCGCACATCAGGCAAAATGGAACCTGATGGCGGCACACAATGCAATCATAGAGCATCGGGTGACGCAAACGTTTCATGCAAACAAGAAACGTATGGCGAGCGACAGGTACGTGGCATCTACCTTTCGACACAAAACCTAACTCTCCCGAAAGGAAGAGCCAGAAAACTAGTCCCGCGGTACATCGGACCATACCGCGTCGTCGAGGCTCACAACGACGCCTCGATGGTGACCCTAAATCTTCCCGACGAGCTGAAAAGCCGTCGCATTTCGCCTGTCTTCCATTCAAGCCTCATACGGCGATACGAGGCTAACAACAACGAATTGTTCCCTCGTCGTGAGGCCAAGTCATTTTATGACTTCCATGGAGAGAAGCTGATCCTAATAAATGTCAAAACAACACAAATATGATAGCATGGAACACACCAATGCAGCAATGGCAGACAGGAAATGTGGGAGGCACTGAAAGGAGGAACCTGGGCTGAAAAGATGGCAAAAAGAGGATAAAAAAGTGAAAATTAGGGGAAGAAATGACAGATATTATAAGGAAAGAACACACAGGAGGCAGTAGTGATGACCAAGCAAGGTGGACGGAGCGAATGACGACGAGGAGTGGCTCGTCGACGAGATTATCGCACATTGATGGATAAACTTGATGGACCTGGAGTTCCAGGTCCGTTGGACCCTAGGCAACGTGACATGGGAACCCATGTCGTCCTGCAAGGACCTTGAAGCCCTAGATAGCTATCTAGAGCTTCGGGGGGTGAGCAAGCCACGCGACCTCCCCAGACGCCGCTAGACGCGTCTGTCACGTGCAGACCACGTGACGCGCCGGCCACGGTGCAGTTAAATTTTCACCTCGGATCTTTCCGAGGGCGCATCGCTTCTTGGAAGCCTACCACCATCATCCCCACAAAGATGATGCCCCCCAAAGATGGGATGGACATTGATCCGTCAACATCCACAATGCAAGCAACGGCCCCGAGACAGGGGGCCGCAGATATTCTCCGTGCTCCAGTAGACCAGGAGCACTGGATGATCGTGGGATGGGAGGACGCCCTCGCCATCGTCCACCCGGATGATTGCGCAACGTGCCCGGACTACGCCGCGCACTTAAGGGCCACGACAGGCACCCGCAAGGTCAAATTGCGGGACAAAGACATCGGCGACGCCGTCGATGCAGCCTGGGGATGGCTCCCAAGGGGCATCGCGCGTGATGCGTGAGAAGAGCTCCTCCGGGACATCCATGACCTCAAAAAAAAGGTCAAGGAGTTGGAACGCACGGTCGAAGACCACGACGACGCGCTCGAAACCGAGCACGCCAAGATCAAGGAACTGGAGCAGCAGCTGAGCGCAGCCCAGCTCCAGGTTACCCTGGTCCATGCTGCCTCAAAAAGGCCGCGACATGACCCAGCCATGGACCCAGTGGCCGGGCCATCATCACCTCGCGCGACGGCGCCTTTGCCGGCAGGCGCAACATCGGGGCTAGCGTCCCGATTGTCAGTGCCGACCCCGACAACGACAACGACGGAAGGGCATAGCACACCTTCCGACTCTGCGTACGGCGTCCCAGAAGGATGGGAGTCAGACTCGTCCGTCTGGAAGATGTACGACCGGGAAAGGGCACAGCAGCTGGCAGAGCAGCCAAAGAAAAAGCACAAGAAATTGCGAGGGAAAGCACCATTAGCGCTTACCTAGTGGCGTCATCGTCACACACTATCAACGACCCCACCCTTCAACGGCGGATAGCACAGGTTGAGGCCCAGTACATCGGGCCTGGCGTGGCCCTGCCTCCACCGGCGGGGACAGTTCACCCTCCCTACCTGGGGGAGGGGACGCTCATCCCACTCGGAGATCCACCGATCTCTGAGACGGGCCTCCTACCACGGCCGGTAGGGAAGGCCCAACAGCGCCGTACTCAATGGTACGACATCTGCCCGCTTGACGACCCACACTTCATTGAACTCCTAGCGCGGGCAAAAGAAACGCCACAGCTCGCGCGTATGCGCGAGATGATCGGCGTATTTAAACGCATTGAGCGCGAACAACGCGCTCGCAATCCCAAAAGGGATTGTCTCATGATAGCGGGCGGTACCCCGCACGATATCGCAGCCATCCTAAAGGGTTGGATACACAACCCTGAAGGAATACCATCAGCCATCCGTGACAACGCGGATGGCACCTTCAACCTAGACGACATGGACGTCTGGATGTGGTTGAAGGCCCTTGCGCCCCGGGTCAAAGGGGTCGCATCACCTCTCAGGGCGAGGCTACTCGACCTATTCAGCTCGACAGACCAATGGTCAAGCCTCGTCGACGCCAGGGAAGTGCTGACACCTCAGAGCACCACCCTGCGGCTCTCCATCACGGGCCCATTCCCCGTGGGGGGCCGAGCCGGCCCCGACATCCCCCTCGCCGAGATCGCGAGATGGTTGGCACGCTACATGGGGGTCATTCGCGAGCGAGTGGCACGCATTGAACACTATGTTCAATGCAGCATCACCGGCGTGGCATTCAGTGCGGCCACCCGCGAGGGCCAACAAAAGGTCCTCGAGACCAGCCATGTGAGGGCCGCAGTGTCACGACCCCTCACTCATGCTCAGCTCGACCAAGAGCTGGCACGCTTCCGGCCCCTCCTCAGACTGAGGACCCGGCCGTTGAGGCCATGCTCCGCGAGGACGCTGGCCTCATCACCCAAGCGGATACCGCCGCTAGTGGTGAGGCCGACCAGCCTCACCCAATCACCACTGATGACGTGGAGGTGCCCCCAGAGGAGTCACGCGCTCCACCGGCCCCATACGACGATGACATCATCGTATCGGCCACTCTAGAGGACTCCATTATGGATGACCTCTATGAGTCGTAGTTGACCCCTATAGTTGTCTATAGAGGGGGAGGGTGTAAATAACCTATGTATCTACATGTACAATGATTATTACATAATCCCAGTGGGCCCCTTAGGGACCCACTGTATAGTTTATGCGTGGGACCCAGCCAGCGGTTCCCATCACATCTTACTCTTACCTGTCACTACATAGCATTCAGAATACCACTCATTGGTCAAGTTCTGCAGTGCCCTTGTGATACAAGGTCCTAAGATCGACATCTTTACACCATTGCCGCTGCTACATATTTAGAGACAATTGCTGCAATGTCTGCCTCTGTGAGGTTTGCACAGATTCATGGCTTGCGAGGTTCAGGACAGTCTGGTGAAATGTGACCAGGTCTCTTACAGTTGTAGCAGGACCGCGTTTCGGTGCGGCGGCAGGATGAGTCAATGTCCATAGGTGTCACATTACTGGGCAGTGCTGTGACAACAGGAGCCGTAGTAGGGGTGTGGAGTGGTCAGGCAGGAGGAGGGTGATTAGGAACATGAGGTGTCTGTGCCTTCCTGACCTCTAACAGATGGTGATGATTGCTGTCAATCTGACAGGCTGCTTCCTTCCAGCCTTTAAGGTTGGGTGGAAGCGAGGGCTGGGCGTGGATCTTTTCAAGGATACCTGCTTGAAGGCCACGAGCATAGGCATCCTCGAGTGCCTCATCATTAAAGCCTGTCCTGCCTGCCAGCATCTCAAATTGAGCCATGTATTCATCTGCTGACATTCCTGACGTCATCCTGAGGTCATGCAGCTTAATGCGAGCCGTTCTGGCATGATCTGGGTCCCCAAAGGCCTCCTCCACATGTTTGATGAATGCCTGCAGAGTGGATATTGAAGAGGTACCATCAATAACAGCCTGAGTCTCGTTGTGTGCCCATATTTCCGCAGAGCCTCCCATCATGAAGGAGAGAGCATATAGGATCTTTGTGCACTCATCTGGGAAGGATGCTGGCTGGATGGCAATGGACAACTTGATAGACCTGATAAACCCTTCAGTCTCTGCACAGTCTCCACTGAAATTCTCCAGTTCCGCTGCTTTGATAGAGCAAGTGGATGGAGGGACACTGTGAGGTACTGAGGGGGCAAGGGTTTGAGCGGCAGCAACAGCGGTGGTGGTGGCAGCATGGGCTAAGTGGTCGTGAACATTAGCAATCTGATTGTGCAGCTCCTGATTCTGCAGTTGAAGTTGCTGCAGCTGCTGTGTTTGACTGGAAAGGAGACCTCAAAGAAATGGCCGATGTTCAACCAGGGAGTCCCAGTATGCATCCAGGAGTTGGTCTGCCATAGGCTGAGATGAAGGTTGGTTAAGAAAAGTGTGTGGGGTTGTCTTATGAGCTTGATCTTCTGTGAGGGCAACATTGATGACGAAGCCACAACCAAAAGATACTCAAGGAGATAAGAGCCAATACTAGGACAATGACCAACTGTGTAGTGGGTATCCTCAGAGATCAAGCTGAGGAGATGCCACCACACTGGCTACAATCTTATAGCGCTGGCAAGGCTTACATAATGGGGGGGCAGAAACTTGTAGAAGGTTGTAGAAACTCATGGAAACTGATGGAAGGTGACGGAAACTCGTGGAAGGAAATAGAAACTCATGGAAGGAAACGGAAACTTGTGGAAGGAAATGTGTAAACCCTGACACTCCATCATGGAGGACCTCTATACCTCTTGAGTTGTTCATAGAGGGGGAGGGTGTAAATAACCTATGTACATAGTGCTTAGCTAATACCAGTGGGGCCCTTAGGGACCCACTGTACAGTTCATGTGTGGGAACCGGCCAGTGGTTCCCAATCGCATCTTACCTTACACTGTCACTACATAGCATCCAGAATACCACACATTGGTCAAGTTCTGTCTGCCCTTGTGACACAAGGCTTAAGATCTGCATCTTTACACAATGGCTGGTGATCAAACACCCCCTGCCATCCGTGACGACGTGGAAGGCGGATTAAACACAACAGATATCGACATCTGGATGTGGATAAGGATCCTGGCTCCCAAAACCAAGCCACGGCTCCCCCTCAAGTTGCGTTTAAGCGACTTGTTTAGTACGCCGTGCCAATGGCAGGAGCTCGTGAGCGATATCACAATTCCTCCTCCCATGGTGCACACCCTGCAGGCTTCAGTCACAGGGAAGTTCCCAGTCAGAGACACGCTCATGCACAAGATCCCGCTGAAGGAGCTCACGTCATGGCTTGCTCTCTCCATGTGGCGTGACTCAGGAACATGTCCCTTGGATCGAGGGATACTTCCAATGACTTCGGGACAAAGAAGTTGCGAACACTGCTGCTGTCAGGGGACACCCTGTTTTCCATACACAGTTCCGACTCCATTTCCGACTCCGGTTCCGGTTCCGATTCCATCTCCGCCTCTGCTTTCGGAAATGATTCCGCTTCTGGGAGAACTTCCACCAGTTCTGTTCGCTTTGCCAGTTCCACTCTAATTTCTGACTTCCGCTCTCGGAACAGTGTTGGAAATCAAGCGACTGGCGTAATAGGTGGCATCAAGGGTCGATCAAGGGTCAGGGAGGTCAGGGGGATGCAGGGCTGATGGCGAGTTCCAAGTGCTGTCCCTGGCTGCGCAGCGTAGTATAATACGGGCTCGCTGACATTGGGGGTCCTTAGACTTTTCTCTTTGGATTTCCCCTTGTCAGGTGAGAATCCCCTCTCTTGTATACTCTGTTGTTCATTTATACATACTTTGGATTTCCCCTTGTCAGCCAGTTGTGTGGTAGTGTGATCTCCACAACCAGCCAGGGTTGCCCTTACAGCAGAAAAGTCTCTTCCCTAGAGGACCGGCGGTCGTACTGTGCGTTGCATTCGCCATAGGTGCGTTCGGAATCGGAGACAGCAACTCGGAGATCGCGACCTCTTCCGCACACACAGTGTACGACAGCCCCTCTTCTTATGTCGAGCTCCCAACCCTGGAAATCCCGTCCCATATTTCTCCTTCCGACATGGATCCGGATGATCGTCTTCGGAATATGGAGGAGGAATTGACGCGGAACCGGATGAAGACCGACGCGATTGAAACAGCCTTACAAGCAATTTTGGCTAAGTTAGATATTCCACAAAGTGGTGGAAATGAAATGCTGGATGATCCGGATTTCAGAAAAGCGGAAGCAGCGGAAGAGAGGATGTCCGTGAAGTTAGCAAAGGTCAAACCCGCAACTCCGGCAGACTTTGACGGAGATCGGGAGAAGGGACGTGCATTCTTCAACACATGCAGCATCTACTTTGCAATTGTCGGAGACCTCTTTCCGAACGACCAGGCTCGGATTCACTGGGCATTGTCCTTTTTCAAGTCGGACCGCGCAGCCCGTTTTGCAAACAAGGTGATCCGACATGAAGCAAAGGGCAAGGGGAACTACTTCCGGGACTGGGACGCCTTCGAGAATACATTTTCCGACCAGTTCTGCACAAAAAATGAGCAGCTCACAGCACTTACGAAGCTTGAGGGGACAAGCTGGTACCAGGCCAAGGATCTGGTCAATGACTACATCGATCGCTTCCAGGAGCTCATCGACCTTGCGGAGTATGACGACGACAAGACGATGGTCATCAAATTCCGACGAGGACTTGATCCAACACTCCAGAACCAAGTCGCGCTGCTTGGGGATGGAGCTCCGGATTTCAATGACCCGGAAGGGTGGTACCAAGCTGCGCAGAGGGTGTCCCGGAACAGGGAAGCAAATGAGGCCTTCGTGGAGACAAACCGGAACATGACACACAGTTCCACTCGTCCTACTCCACCTATGCCAAAACCCGGAAGTGCATTCATTCCCACACGGAAAATATTTCCGACGGTTGCTCCGCCTGCTCCTATTAGGAACCATAGCCCTCCTCCCTCAAGAGTGGCCCTGCCCCGATGGATGTTGACCGCATGCGCAGAAAAGGCCACGGAACCATCACCTGCTTCCGATGCCGACAACCAGGCCACTATGCTCGCGAGTGCCCCCAAGCCTTTGACATCCGGCTTATGACCACGGAGGAGAAACTCGAGCTCCTTCCAGAGTTCCTCACACTCGCAGACATAAGTGGAGGGCCCACTGCGGAAGAAATTTCCGAAAATGCGGAACATGGTGCATCGGAAGCGGAAGATGCGTCGGATTTTGTGACGCGCAGCAGGTGAGATGTGTGCCCCTGCTGCCTGTACATAACCAGTTTGCCTGTCTTGAAGTAGAGAATGAAAAGCCCCCACTCCCCTCACTTCGTACAGACCCACCGGATAAAGTCACACAAAAACCAAATCCGACACCCCATCCATCCCACATCTGCCCTTGGGAGAGACACCTCCCAAAGCGCTATGTTGTTGCTGCCACCCCAGGCCCCAAGTCACTAGTCATTAAGGTAGAGATCCAGATACAGATACGGCGGAAGTCAAATCCGGACCCGCCCTTGTCGATTGCGGGGCCACTGGTCAGTTTATAGACCGGGACTATGTGGAACGGAACCGACTGACCACGCGGAAGTTGCAACGTGCAATCCCGGTGTTCAATGTGGATGGAAGCCCCAACGAGGCAGGGTCCATCATGGAGATAGTAGACACAATTCTCCGCTATGATGGACACACAGAACGCACTTCCTTTGCAGTCACCAGCCTGGGGAAGCAAGACATCATCCTCGGGTTTACCTGGCTCCAGGAGCACAAACTGGAGATCAATTGGCAGACTCGGAAGGTACTGATGAGTCGGTGCCCAGCCAAGTGTCACATGTGCCGGTAGGAAGTGCAGAAGGAGCGCCAGGAGCAGCGGAAGACCGAACGGCTCATACAGACATGTCGTTCTGGCCCCCATCCACTGCTTGCAGAAGAAGACTCGGAAGCGGAATTTGAACCGGCTCCCACATTCAATTCCGATTCCGATTCCAACTCCGACGTCATCCGACTCATCCCGGAAGACACTCTGGCCCAGGGGGAGCGCTTGCTGTACGTAAACCTTCCACCGGAAGTGGAACACATCCGCGCCACCGGAAATATTTCGCAACGCCTTGCTGAAGCCTCCAAGAAGCATGATAGAGTGGAGGCGGAAATTCCGGAGTACCTGTGGGAGTTCGAGGACGTCTTTGCCAAGGAGTCGTTGATGCCCTGCCTGCACGGAAGCTGTGGGACCATGCCATCGAGTTGGAGCCTGGGTCAAAGCCCACCAACTGCAAGGTCTACCCGCTGTCACCCATGGAGCAGGTAGAGCTCGATGCATTCCTTGCGGAAAACCTCCGTACAGGGAGGATCCACCCCTCCAAGTCACCCATGGCATCTCCGGTGTTCTTCATCAAGAAGAAGGACAGCTCGCTCAGACTTGTGCAGGATTACCAGGCCTTGAATGCGATCACGATCAAGAACCGGTGCCCCATTCCACTCATTTCCGAACTGATCACACAACTCCGTGGGCCAAGGTACTTCACTAAGCTGGATGTCTGCTGGGGCTTGAATAATGTTCGGATCTGGGAGGGGGACGAGTGGAAGGCCGCATTCCGCACCAACTGAGGATTCTTTGAGCCACAGGTCATGTTCTTTGGCCTCACCAACAGTCCTGCCACGTTCCAGATGATGATGAATGACATCTTCCGTGACATGATAGCGGAAGGGGTTGTCTGTGTCTACCTCGATGACATCCTCATCTTCACAAAAACAATGTCGGAACATCGGGAGGTTGTGCAGAGAGTGCTGGAACGGCTCCGGGAGTACAACCTGTGTCTCAAGCCGGAAAAGTGCGAATTTGAGCGGACGCGGATAGAGTATCTTGGGGTGATTGTGTCGGAGGGAAGGGTGGAAATGGACCCGGTCAAAGTTTCCGGTGTATTGGATTGGCCTGTGCCGCGGAACAAGAAGGAGGTCCAGTCCTTCATTGGGTTTGTCAATTTCTACCAGCGGTTCATCAAGGACTTCTCCTGCCACGCCCGTGCCCTCTTCGACCTCACCAAGAAACAGGTTGAATGGCGGTGGGGAGAGCCGGAACAGGCCTCCTTTGACAACCTCAAGGAGCTGATCACTTCTGCCCTGGTCCTGATCTTTCCCGATGACTCTCACCCTTATCGAGTCGAGGCGGATTCTTCTGACACAGCTACCGGAGCGGTCTTGTCACAACAGTCATCGGAAGATGGTGGGGGGTGGCATCCGATTGCCTTTTTCTCTAAAAGCCTTAGTCCGGTCGAGCGGAACTATGAGATCCACGACAAGGAGATGCTGGCAATCATCTGAGCGCTGGAGGAGTGGCAACACTTCCTCGAGGGTGCTCTATGCCCATTTGAGATCTGGACAGACCACAAGAACCTCGAGTACTTCCGCACGTCTAAGAAGTTGAACCGACGACAAGCACGGTGGTCCCTACACCTGTCCCGGTTCGACTTCATGCTCCACCACCGCCCCGGCTGCACCATGGGCAAGCCCGATGCCCTATCCCGCCGTGCGGATCATGGAAGTGGAAGTGGAGACAATGCTGATATGACACTGCTCCGCCCAAGTCTCTTTGAAATCCGTGCCCTTGAAGGAGTGACTGCAGTTGGGGCGGAAGCGGAAATGCTCCGGGACATCCGGAGGCAGTACCAGAATGGAGAGAAGGAGGAGTCGGTGGTGAAGGCTGTTGGGTGCATTTATGCTCCTGCACCAAAATCAAGCATAATATATTCAATTTATTGTGTGGTGTTTCAATATTTTCTCATACTGTTCTTGTACCATGCATCCATTTCTCTGCTTATTTTCGAAATTTTCTAGTCACTCTCTATCTCTCCATTTCATTCTGTTATTTCTACTTTCACAGGCGGCTGCACCCAGCGGAGTTTGAAATGACTTTGACGCGCGAGCCCTTGGGCGCTAAAGGGCCGGGTGCAAGTATATGCCTTCTGAGACAGGATTACACTCCTCTCTCAGTGACAATAAATTCACTGAGAGAGGCGAGTAGTATCTTTCATATTTACATAGCATGTTGACTGAAAATCATGTAGTATATTTGATTCTAGGTACTGTATTAATACATCAGTGACAATAAATTCACTGAGAGAGTATATTTGATTCTAGCTTTCTAAGAACTCTACCGAACCTTCCCTGCCATAGCCCCTAGTTGCTAACAAAGGCAGTGGAGGAACTTTGGAAAGGGCACTCACGGTCTGTACGGGCAGTGGAATGTTCGGAACGTGATGGACTGCTCCACTTCAGAGGCAAGGTCTATGTTCCAGGTGGGGTGGACCTCCGCCGCCACATTGTGTCCCAGCACCATGACACACGGGTCGCTGGGCATGCTGGCAGGTGGAAGATGCTGGAATTAGTGGCTCGGAACTACTGGTGGCCTCAGATGTCACGCTACATTGGACAGTACGTGAAAACATGTGACCTTTGTCTCCGAACCAAAGCGCAACGACATCCGCCCGTCGGAGAACTTGTTCCACTCCCGATTCTGGAATCCCGTGTTGGGTGCATTGATGCTCCTGCACCAAAATCAAGCATAATATATCCAATTTGTTGTGTGCTTTCTCAATTTCTTCTCATTTTGTTCTTGTATCATGCATCCATTTCTCTGGTTATTTTCGAAATTTTCCACTCACTCCCTGTCTCTCCATTTCATCTTGTTATTCCTACTTTCACAAGCGGCTGCACCCAGCGGAGTCTGAAATGACTTCGACGCGCGAGCCCTTGGGCGCTAAAGAGCCGGGTAGTAGTACATGCGCAGTGAAACAGTTTCCCCCTCTCTCAGTGACAACTAAATTCACTGAGAGAGGCAAGTAAATTAGTCTAGCATTCTTTCGATTTATTAACCTAGAAATCCTCTGTAGTGAATTGTTTTCTAGGTAGTGTATAATATATTTACAGTGACAACTAAATTCACTGAGAGAGTGAATTGTTTTCTAGTCTATTCTTTTGAGCAAGAAGTCCATTCCTACTGCCTATAATTCCTGTCCTCTACATCCCGCTGGGACACCATCAGTGTTGACTTCATCGTTGAACTCCCAGAGTCCCATGGCTATGACACAATCATGAACGTCATGGACTCGGTAAGCAAGGTGTCCCACTTCATTCTGATGCACACAACGATCACGGCCCTCGGAGCGGCCCACCTGTTCCTTGCGCATGTCTGGAAGTTGCATGGGCTCCCGAAGTAAGTCGTTTCTGACCGAGGTCTGCAGTTTGTCACAGAACTGACTCGGGAGCTCTACCGCCTGCTTGGCATAAACCTGGCTACCACCACAGCATACCATCCGCAGGGTGACGGACAGACAGAACGGGTCAATCAGGCGTTGGAGCAATATCTCCGCCTCTTTGTCAATGAGAGGCAGGATGACTGGGATGAGTTACTTCCACTGGCGGAATTCCAATACAACAACCATGTACATTCCGCCACACAACAGACTCCCTTCATGCTGGACTCCGGACGACACCCGCGGATGGGCTTCGAGCCACGCCAGGCAGAGTCCCGACTCGAGACAGTCAATGAGTTCCGAGATCGCATGGACTCCACCCTTTTGGAAGCCAAGTCGGCCCTTGCGAAGGCCAAGGATGACATGGCAAGGTACTACAACCAATGCTGGGTTCCTGCCCCGGAATACCAAGTTGGAGACAAGGTGTATCTGGATGCAAGTGACATCCGCACCATGCGCCCTTCGCAGAAGCTTGCCCACTGCTACCTTGGGTGTAAAGATGTCGATCTTAGGACCTTGTATCACAAGGGCACTGCAGAACTTGACCAATGAGTGGTATTCTGAATGCTACGTAGTGACAGGTAAGAGTAAGATGCGATGGGGACCGCTAGCCCGTTCCCACGCATAAACTATACAGTGGGTCCCTAAGGGGCCCACTGGGATTATGTAATAACTAATGTACATGTAGGTACATGGGTTATTTACACCCTCCCCCTCTATAGACAACTATAGGGGTTAACTATTACTCATAGAGGTCGTCCATGAGGGAGTCCTCTAGAGTGGCCGATACGACGACGACGTCGTCGTACGGGGCCGGAGGAGCACGTGACTCCTCCGGGGGCACCTCCGCGTCATCGGTGGTGATTGGGTGAGGCTGGTCGGCCTCACCACTAGCGGCGGTCTCCGCTTGGGTGCTGGGGCCCGTGTCCTCGCGGAGCATGGCCTCAACGGCCGGGTCCTCCGTTTGAGGAGGGGGCCGGAAGCGCGCCAGCTCTTGGTCGAGCTGAGCGTGAGTGAGGGGTCGTGGCACCGTGGCCCTCACATGGCTGGTCTCGATGACCTTTTGTTGGCCCTCACGGGCGGCGGCGCTGAATGCCGCGCCGGTGATGCTGCGCTGAACGTAATGTTCAATGCGCGCCGCTCGCTCGCGAGTGACTCCCGCGTAGCGGGCCAACCATCTCGCGATCTCCGTGAGTGGGATGTCGGGGCCAGCTCGGCCCTCCACAGGGAATGGGCCCGTGATTGAGCGCCGCAGGGTGGTGCTCTGAGGCGTCAGCACTTCCCTGGCGTCGACGAGGCTCGACCATTGGTCTGTCGAGCCGAAGAGGTCGAGTAGCCTCGCCCTGAGTGGTGATGCGACCCCTTTGACCCGGGGCGCGAGGGCCTTCAACCACATCCGTCCATGTTGTCTAGGTTGAAGGTGCCGTCCACGTTGTCACGGATGGCGGATGGGATCCCTTCAGGGTTGTGTATCCAACCCTTCAGGATGGCCGCGATGTCGTACGGGGTGCCGTCTGCTATCATGAGACAATCCCTTTTGGGATTGCGAGCGCGTTGTTCACGCTCGACGCATTTGAATACGCCGATCATCTCACGCGTACGCGCGAGCTGCGGCGTTTCTTTTGCCCGCGCTATGAGTTCGACGAAGCGTGGGTCGTCGAGCGGGCAGATGTCGTACCATTGAGTACGACGCTGTTGGGCCTTTCCTACCGGCCGTGGTAGGAGGCCCGTCTCAGAGATCGGCGGGTCTCCGAGTGGTATGATCACTCCCTCCCCCGGGTAGGGAGGGCGAACTGTCCCCGCTGGTGGAGGCAGGGCCACGCCAGGCCCGATGTACTGGGCCTTGATCTGTGCTACCCGCCGCTGAAGGGCGGGGTCGTTGATGGTGTGCGACGGTGATGCCGCTAGGTAAGCGCTAATTGCGCTTTCCTTCGCAATGGCTAGCCCATTGACGGTGTGGTGGGAGCCACGCAATTTCTTGCGCTTCTTCTTTGGCTGTTCCGCCAGCCGCTGTGCCCGTTCGGGGTCGTACGTCTTCCAGACGGATGAGTCGGACTCCCATCCATCTGGGACGCCGTACGCAGAGTCAGAAGGTGCGCTCTGCCCTTCCGTTGTTGTCGTTGTCGGGGTCGGCGCCAACAATCGGGACGCTAGCCCGGCCACTGGGTCCGTAGCCGGGTCATGTCGTGGCCTTTTTGAGGCAACGTGGGCCAGGGTAACCTGGAGCTGGGCTGCGCTTAGCTGTTGCTCCAGTTCCTTGATCCTTGCGCGCTTGGTTGCGAGCGCATCGTCGCGGTCCTCGACCGCGCGTTCCAGCTCCTTGACCTCCTTTTTAAGGTCATGGATGTCCCGGAGGGGCTCCTCCCGCGTGTCACGCGTGATGCCCCGTGGGAGCCATCCCCAGGCTGCATCGACGGCGTCGCCGATGTCCTCATCTCGCAATTTGACCTTGCAGGTGCCGGTCGCGGCCCTAAGGTGCGTGGCGTAGTCCGCGCATGTTGAGCAATCGTCCGGGTGGACGATGGCGAGGGTGTCCTCCCAGCCCACGATCATCCAGTGCTCCTGGTCTATTGGAGCACAGAGAATGTCTGCGGCCCCTTGTCTCGGGGCCGATGTCTGCGTTGTGGACGTTGACGGGTCAACGTCCATTCCATCTTTGGGGGGCATCATCTTCGTGGGTAGATGATGGTGGTTGCTTCCAAGAAGCGATGCGCCCTCGGAAAGATCCGAGGTGAAAATTTAACCGCGCTGTGGCCGGCGCGTCACGTGGTCTACACGTGACAGATGCGTCTAGCGGCGTCTGGGGAGGTCGCGTGGCTTGCCCACCCCCCGAAGCTCTAGGTAGCTATCTAGGGCTTCGAGGTCCTTGCAGGACGACATGGGTTCCCATGTCACATCACCTAGGGTCCAATGGACCTGGAACTCCAGGTCTGTCGAGTTTATCCATCGATGTGCGATAATCCCGTCGACGAGCCACTCCTTGTCATCATTTGCTCTGAAGTCATAAAATGACTTGGCCTCACGACGAGGGAACAATTCGTCGTTGTTAGCCTCGTATCGCCGCACGAGACTTGAATGGAAGACCGGTGAAATGTGACGGCTTTTCAGTTCGTCGGGAAGATCGAGGGTCACCGTCGAGGCGTCGTTGTGAGCCTCGACGACGCGGTACGGTCCGATGTACAGCGGGACTAGCTTTCTGGCTCTTCCTTTCAGGAGAGTTAGGTTTTGTGTCGAAAGGTAGACGCGGTCGTTGGCCGCGTACCTGTCGCTCGCCATAGGTTTCTTATTTGTGTGAAACGTTTGCATCACTCGATGCTCTATGATTGCATCGTGTGCCACCATCAGGTTCCATTTTGCCTGATGTGTGAATCGGGCCACCCCCTTGAACGGGGTGTCCGCGGATATGGGGAGGTCTATCCACGGCATATAGCCGTGGTTCAGCTGTAAAGGTGCGAATCCTGTGGTCGCGCTGATGTTGCTGTTGAGGGCGACCTCAACCATTGGGCATTTCACTGCCCAATCCTTCTGATCGTCTCTGATGACCGCGCGCAATATCTGGCCGATCGAGCGGTTTGCCCGCTCGGTGGCTCCATCCGTTTGTGGATGGAAGGCAGTTGACATGAGGAGCTTAGTCCCCATGAGTCGCTGGAGTTCACGCCAGAAGATCAACGTGAACTTTGAGTCTCTGTCCGAGACGATGGAGTCGGGAACTCCGTGCAGTCGGATGACCTCTTTCAGAAACAGCCAGGCTACTCCCTTGGCTGACACGCTCGTCGTGGTTGGCACGAGGTGTACGAGCGACGTTAGTCGGTCGATGACTACCATCAGGTAGTCACAGTCGTTGGACTGGGCAGGGGCCCCATGAAGTCGATGCCAATCAACTGCCATGGCCTATCCGGAATGGGTAGGCTGTGTAGTAGGCCTTTGGGCCATTGTGGCCCGGTTTTCGTCATCTGACACCTCGCGCACGATGTGCAGACCGCTTCTATGTCTGGGTTCATGCCCGGCCACCAATATGCTCTTCGAACGTAGTTCGAAGTCTTCAGATGGCCGCAGTGGCCAACTATCTGATGTGCCCGATCGATGATAATTTCAATCAGCCTCCTTCCCCCTTGAAGAACAGAGCAGGGGACGGCAATGACGTCTCTCTTGAGCTGATACTTAGTCCAGATCAGCCCGTCCCGGATCCCGAATCTCGGGTGCGCGTCCGGGTGCGCCATGATCTTTGTGAACATGGTGTCCCTATGGTACGCGTCTCGCAGGACCTTAGACAGGTCTACGCCTTGCTCGACGATCCAGCGCAGGGGTGCGCCATTATTCCCTGCGGCGATGGCTCTGACGTTATCATTGTCGTCGCTGGACGCAGCGACATTCGCGGGCTCTGGTGAGCCCTCGTTTAATGTGGCGGCTTCTGTTACTCTTGCCTCTGTCTTCTCAGCGAGGCGTTTAGAGTGTCTTGTCGCCACTGTTCGCAGCTCGACATACCGGTCGGTGGGCAATAACTCACCGTCCGGGTCTAAACGCGCATCCGCGTTCACGAAGACGTGGTCCGGGTGATTGTCATCACTCGTGTCGCTCTCGTAGTAGCGCGACAGGCAGTCCGCTACCTTGTTCTCTACACCGTCAACATGAACGGTGTTGAAATTGAACTGGGAGAGAAACTCCCACCATCTGACCTGGCGGTCAGATAGGCTCTTCTGGGTCTCGAAGTACTCGAGCCCTTTGTGGTTTGTGACAAGGGTGAACCTTCTCCCCAACAGTTTGTCCTCCCATTTCATGAGAGCCTCGAGCACCGTGATCGTCTCGTGCTCGTGAGTCCTGTAGTGTTGCTGAGCAACGCTGAACTTCTTTGACAAGAAGCCGGCTGGTCGACAAGTTTTCCAGTCAGGACCTTGGCCGTAGACCGCACCGACGCCGGCTTTTGATCCGTCGGTGATCACCCAGATCGGCTCTGGGCACCTTGCGTCTACTGGATGCAGGATTGGGGCCTTACAGGCCAACCCCTTAATGCTTTGCCAGCATTTGTCGAGCAGTGGTGTCCATTCGAATGGACGGTTATTACGCGCACAGCCCGATAGCAGGGTGGTATATGCGCTAACATCCGGCATGTAGTGTGCCAGATACTGTACGAGCCCGAGGAAACGCTGGACGTCGTTGAACGTCCGTGGCCTGCGCCACTCGCGGATGTGTTGCATCTTATCCTCGTCGGCATGTACCCCTCGGCCATCGATCATATGGCCGAGGCACTCCATTCGGATGGAGTAGAGGTCCACCTTTTTCTTGCTCAGAAAGAGGTGGTTCTTCCTCAGTCTGTCAAAGACGATGTAGAGGTGCTCTTCATGCTCTTGTATTGAGAGCGAGAATATGAAG
Source organism: Gautieria morchelliformis (assembly GCA_015179125.1). Taxonomy (NCBI): domain Eukaryota; kingdom Fungi; phylum Basidiomycota; class Agaricomycetes; order Gomphales; family Gomphaceae; genus Gautieria; species Gautieria morchelliformis. Next base: position 119,898 of record WHVA01000241.1, read on the forward strand.
ATGTCATCCATGTATACATGGACGAAGCGACCTATGCAGTCACAGAAAATGGCTGTCATCAGCCGTTGGAATGTTGATGGGGCGTTACAGTCCCCCATCTGTATCACCTGGCTCCTGAAGGTGCCGAGGATCGTGGCAAAGGCTGTCTTTGCTACGTGATCCGGATGGATCCGGATCTGCTCGTATGCTTCTGACATATTGAGTTTAGTTCGATATTGGCAGCGAGCCATGTCGCTGCGTATGACATCCTGATCCGGGAAGGGCGTGACGTCCTTCACCATGTTTTCGTTCTGCTGGCGCAGATCGAAGACGGTTCTTAATGTACCATTCTTCTTTGGCACACACAGCATGGGCACTGCCTGCTGCGCTACTGCCAGAATCCACCACTTTGCAGTGGTGTATCGTTCTATCTTTGCCAACAGTTCCTCTCGGAAGTGTTCGGGGCATTTCGGTAGTCGATACCGCATGTGCTTGTTGGGATCGATGAGGTTGATCTCATGGTTGATCTCCTGTAGTGGCGGGAGTTCTAATGGAATTCCACTGACTAGGTCAGTGATTCTTTCCATCCATTCCTCGGGGAGGCGAGGAAGGTCATCATCCGTGAGGATGATGGTAGTGGTTGGCTTAGAAGCCATTAGGCGCTGTTGGCGTCTATTAGGTCCTGTGGCGCACGGGCCCGCTTTCCTCTTTCCCATCGCTTTCACCGTTAGGTGAGAGCGTCTCTCCCTACGACTGTAGGGTGAGTTCGAGGACGAGTCGTCTCGCGACTCGTCCTCCTGGCTTCAATGAGCCAGGTTCGGCGTCGGCGCTTGGGTGATCCTGCTCACCCATGGCCCCTTGTCCTCGTTCTTCCATTCGTCGTCGTCGAATGAGACCTTGCCTGTGGGGATCACCTCGTTTCCCTTGTGGATTGTCCCTGGGCTCGAGAAGTCCAGGGTTATGCCGAATCTCCTTAGGAACGGTGTCCCTAAGATTGTGTCGTAATATTCGACGTTTGCTATGTCGAAGTATTCGTCGTATGTCCCACGACCAAACTTGATGGTCGTGTTCGTTCCATAGTTGATTGTGGAACGGCTGCCTATGCAGGCTGGCTGCAGCGCGATTGGTTGCTGTCAGGGTTCACGCGTTTCCTTCCACAAGTTTCTATTTCCTTCCATGAGTTTCCATCACCTTCCGTCAGTTTCCATAACCTTCTGTCACCTTCTGTCACATGTCACCTTCCGTCACTTTCCGTAACCTTCTACAAGTTTCCATCTCCCCTATTATGTAAGCCTTGCCAGCGCTATAAGACTGTAGCCCGTGTGGTGGTGTTTCCTCAGCTTGATCTCTGAGGATACCCACTACACAGGCAAGTCCCCATGTATCTATCGTTGGTAGAGTTATAAACTGAGGATACCCACTACACAGTTGGTCATTGTCCTAGTATCGGCTCTTATCTCCTTGAGTATCTTTGGTTGTGGCTTCGTCATTAGTGTTGCCCTCACAGTTGCTCCAGGGAGAATGTCTTCATTCCGGTAGCTCGCGTGAATTCGGGGGACAGCAGTACCCCTTCGCTGCCGCTATCTAGCAGGCAGTGGGCTTTTACGCCGTTTATTTCCCAGTACCCCGATAGGGTACGGTTCTCACTACGCGGACGCGTTGGCCGCGTTCTGTGTTTGCTTTGGTGGTGGTACACCGGCTCGGCCGCCTTGTCTGGCATGACCGATGTGCGTGCCGCCATGACTTTCGTGGCGGTTTCGTCTTCCAGCGCGAATCTGATCGCGCTGGACCTGTAGGTGGTGTCCTCCACCTCTTTGTCCCATTCATAGTATTGGGACGGCTCAGGGTCCCACTCTTCAGCGGGCGTGTCTCCGTTATCCGGAGTGTCGTTGGGTTGGGGATCACCCTCCCCCTCTTCATCAATCTGTTGAAGAGAGCTTTGATCGGGATCCGTCTCCGGATCCTCGGCTTCACCGTCGTGCCTCACGGCCGCTGTCCTTATACCGGACATAAGCCGGGGGCATTCTGCCTTCTTGTGGCCAGGCTGGCCGCATTCAAAGCATGCGGTGTTGCTTTGGCTGCCGCTGGGCCTGTCATTGGGCCGGCCCAACGTTTTTGTCAGTGGGGCAGGTCGCGGGGACGATCCTGACGCTTGAGGCTGTTTAGCTTCAGGCGGGCGTCCAGCTTGTGCTGGGCGTGAGGGCGGTAGCCGTTGACCTGTTCCGCTTCTTGCGAACAGGCTGGGCCTGGTCAGGCCCGTTTGTGTCAACGGCTTGCTCCCTGTGAGCCGGGCGGCGCTTGCCGTTGCTGCTGCGCTTTCTGCGCGGCGCATCCCCATGTTGTATCGGGATGCCTCCTCGATCATCTGGGCCGTCTCAAAGAGTTGCTCTATTGAGCTGCTCTCGGCATTATAGCCCTTTTTGAGGACCTCGTTGCGCAGCGTTTCGCGTAGCGCAGATACGAACTGTCTCCGGAACGTGTACTCGTCTGGCGGCTGTATCATACGTGCTGCGTATTTCGTGAGCTCGTTCAGCATCTCCTGAATGGTTTTCATGCCTTGCATGACCGCGTTGAACTTATTCGACGTGTGATGGTATGTCAGTGTGTGCAGGAACCTCTTTTGAAGGCCTTGCATCACAGATTCCAGCGTCCAGATGCGGACCTGGCGATCGAAGCGTTCAACGTTTCGAAGGAACCATTCCTGGGCTTCGCCAGTGAGGCGAGTGCCCACATAGCCGACCTGCATGTCGATGCTGGTTGGTCCTAGGAGGCAATTCATTTTCAGCCATCGTAGGATGGCTGCCACGAAGATTTCAAACTCTTCGAGGTCCGATCCCCCTGCATATGGCTCGGGGTGGGCCAATTTTACGCTGGCCTTCGCTAGCACAGACTTCTCCGGGTCTGTGTCCGCGGCGTCTGCCAACGCCACGCGGATCATCCGCGTGATCCCGTCGTACAGCTCCATTGGTACGACGTCGGCTTGGTCAGGGATTCCCTGGCCTTCCATTGGGGCCATGGATCGCTCACGCGGTTGTGACGCTGCGCGGAGTAGGCTGTTATATGCCCTGACGGGCCCCGGGCCCGGATCGGGCTCAGGATCGGGAGCATTTTGTGCTCTCGGTTCCGGGGGCGTTTTGTGCCTGGTGTCCCCAGTCAGTCCCGCATTGCGGATGTTGGGTGCATTTATGCTCCTGCACCAAAATCAAGCATAATATATTCAATTTATTGTGTGGTGTTTCAATATTTTCTCATACTGTTCTTGTACTATGCATCCACTTCTCTGCTTATTTTCGAAATTTTCTAGTCACTCCCTATCTCTCCATTCCATTCTGTTATTTCTATTTTCATAGGCGGCTGCACCCAGCGGAGTTTGAAATGACTTCGACGCGCGAGCCCTTGGGCGCTAAAGGGCCGGGTGCAAGTATATGCCTTCTGAGACAGGATTACACTCCTCTCTCAGTGACAATAAATTCACTGAGAGAGGCGAGTAGTATTCTTCATATTTACATAGCATGTTGACTGAAAATCATGTAGTATATTTGATTCTAGGTATTGTATTAATATCTCAGTGACAATAAATTCACTGAGAGAGTATATTTGATTCTAGCTTTCTAAGAACTCTACCGAACCTTCCCTGCCATAGCCCCTAGTTGCTAACAAGGGTTATGGGCCCCGCAGACACTTCGCAGAAGCTTTTGGGTGTGGAGAAGCTTGCAACAGATGGAAGTAATTGGCCTCTGTGGCGAGCTACTCTTACAAGTTATTTTGAGTCCAAAAATCTACTCAGGCATATAGAAGGGAGAGCCATTCGACCTCCTGATCCTCCAGTCATGCCCCCAGGCCATATTCTCACAGAAGCTGAGGAAACTCAGATTGAGAAGGCTGAGGAGAAGCTGGAGAAGTATCTTGCCAGAGAAGGACAGGCCAAAACCCAAATAATCGTCTCAGTGTCAGAGTCACTAGCCCTGATGCTACAGAAGAGACATACAGCAAAAGAAGTCTGGGATGCATTGGTCAATGAGATGACCAAAAAGCCCAAGATGGTCCTCACCAACCTACAGAGACAGCTTCGCAGTATGAGGTGTCCTGAGGATGGAGACTTGAGAGATCACTTGGACAAGGCCCAAGACCTCTATGCTCGTCTCAATGAGATGGGAGCCAGAATTTCTGAAGGAGAGTTCACCGACATTATCCTTGCATCACTTCCACCCTCCTATGAGGCAGTTATGAATGCCCTTACCACGTCGCTCGAAGAATGTGGAATGCCCTTAGTGCCTGATGATATTATCAGAGTACTAAAGGCTCAATATGACAGGAGAAAGACCCTCAATATTTCACAAGAAGAGCAGGCATTTATTGGTTCATCTACGAAAGGGCAGAAGGGCCGGAAAGACCCGAAAGTGTCTACATGCACTAATTGCCACAAGCCTGGACATGCTATAGAGAGTTGCTGGGCTAAAGGAGGTGGTAAAGAAGGCCAGGGGCCACGTCAGAAGAAGAAAGCGAAAGCCAAAAAGAAGAAGGGCAAAGCCAAGGCGAATGTTGCCGAAGAAGTGTCCTCTGAGGAGGATGAGAGTGGCAGTCCAGCCGCTTTCGCCAACTTCGACTGCTCTAATTTGAGTAGTTTATCTCTGGACACTGTTGTTATCCTCGACACTGGAACGACCGCACATATGACCCCTCACAAGAATTTATTGAGGGATTACAGTCCATTCTCACAGCCGCGCACAATTCGTGCAGCCAACAAAGGCACTTTTGATGCCTTCGGTTCAGGCTCACTCGTGCTATCTAACAAGGTTGGAGATAAGACTGTGAACATTACATTGAAGGATACGTTCTACGCGCCAAAAATGGCTGTTACCCTGATCTCGATCGGCCGGTGCGATGATGCAGGCTATAACACACAAATAGCTGATCAGAAATGCACAATATCCAATCGTAAAGGCAGGATATTGATGCAAGCACCGAAGCTGAATGGCTTATATCGATTTGATTTACAACACACAAGTGCCGAAGCGCATGTATGCGCATCAGCCATGGAAATACATCAAAAAATGGGGCATATTTCACAAAAGTCCCTACAGCATTTGCTCAACCGTGGCATGAGATTAGGCATTGAATTGAGCTCAAAAGGTGACAAGGTTGTTTGCGATGCGTGCATTCAGGCGAAGATTGCACGCAAATCACTTCCTCAGGAACCCAGAAGCCGATCATCAAAATTCGGTGACAGAATTTATTCTGATGTCTGGGGACCAGCGAGACACTCCACAATTGACAAGAAATCCTATTATGTGTCTTTCATCGACGACTACTCAAGAGAATCGGTTATCTATTTGATGGCAAACAAATCGGAAGCATTTTCAAAATATAAACTCTACGAGGCCTTGATGCTTCGACAGAGGAATATGCACATCAAAGCACTTGTTTCCGACAGAGGGGGCGAATATACAAGCTCGGAATTTGAACAGCATTTGGCCAAGCAAGGCACGAAGCATCGGTTAACCGTGCACGACACCCCAGAGTCAAATGGTGTTGCTGAACGTTTAAACCGAACTCTAGTTGAAAGAGCTCGTGCCATGCTATTGGAATCAAGTCTTCCTAAGACTCTATGGGGGCATGCAATTTTGCACGCCAACTATCTTAGGAATCGGACACATACAAGAGCTTTACCAGACAAAACCCCTTTTGAAATGATCCATCACGAGAAACCGAACCTGAAAGACATACATGTGTGGGGAATTGAAGTCTACGTTAAAGTCAAAGAGGGAAACAAACTAGCAGCCCGTGCCAAAAGAGCTCGGTGGATAGGAATCTCTGGACAGAGCCATGGTCACTGCATCTACTGGCCTGACTCTCAGAAGGTTTCTGTCGAGCGGAATGTTATATTTGACTCAGAGATGAAGGGGGGCAAAGCTCCAATCATTTCTATTGAAGAGTCACAGCTACCTACGTCCAGAAAAATGGTACAGGCCATCTCGGCGCCAGCACCTATGCCTAGCCGCTTAGTCAGCGAAGAGGCAAAGATTGAGGAAATTGATGATGATGAACCAGAGGAACGTCTGAAAGAGCTGCAGCCCAGTCAGACTGTTGATGCCAGACCTAAAGAAGCTGCTCCAACAAGGAGAAGCGAGAGAATCCGTCAGCAGCAGGTGCAGCCGGCCCCAAGTGGTCCCGTAACAAGATCTCAAACCAAGAGACATGCTGGTGCAGATATCACTACACTAGCTTACGAGGACATTGAGGACCATCAAGACAAATTATTCGAACAAGATTTATCCTCTGTCACTGACGGCATCAGTGATTATAACCTTGCCATCAGTACACTTTCGACCTCCGATCAAAACAAAGATAATGTGCTGCCGGATTTGAATCAGACCGAGCCTAGCAATGCAGATGAAGCCTTAAATGATCCTATGTGGAAAGCATCGATGGATAAAGAGTATAAGGTGCTACTCGACAAAGGTGTATGGGAAGTGGTTAAACCACCTCCTGGGGCAAATATTGTCGGAAATAGATGGGTATTCCTCTGGAAACGCAATCCAGAAGGTGAACCCATCACACCTAGATTGAGGATGGTCGCCCAAGGCTTTACACAAAGTTTTGGAGTTGACTCAATGAAACCTATGCACCTGTTGCTCGGATGACTTCCTTACGGATTATATGTGCCATTGCTGCCAGGAACAACTGGCCTATTCACCAAATGGATGTGGACAGTGCGTATTTGAATGCTACACTGCCAGAACCTATTTACATGAGACAGCCGTATGGATATGAGACCGGAGACAAAGATGATGTCCTCCTGCTGAAGAAAGCACTTTACGGCCTCAAACAGTCTGGAAGGGAATGGTACAAACGTCTGAGTGGTGAATTTCTCAAGTTAGGATTCACTAAATCAGCTTCGGATGGAGCTGTATTTTGCAGACGTGGACCGAGAGGGCATGCGATTATTGCAACGGCAGTAGACGACCTCACTATCACAGCTGAGAGTCAACCAATCCTCGATGAGGTAAAACATGACCTTGCCCAGATCTTCAGTATGAAAGATCTAGGCGAGATTCACTGGCTTTTGAACCTCAAAATCGAAAGAGATTGGAATAACAAATCGATTGCAATATCACAAGCCGCATACATCCAAAAAATCATCAAAAAATTCAATCTGGATGATGCCAAAACATTTTCCACGCCTCTCAACCCAGCCGTTAAATTATCCAGGGACCAATGCCCTTCTACAGATGAAGACAAACAAAAGATGTCAAGAATTCCATACAGACAAGCGATAGGATCATTGATGTGGGCAGCAGTAGCCACTCGACCGGACATTGCATTCGCAGTGTCATTACTTTCTCAATTCCTCGAAAACCCAGGTCCAACACATTGGCATGCAGTCAAACGTGTCTTTAAATATCTAAAAGGCACGATGGACTACAAATTGACACTTGGGAAAAATCGAGACGGCCTCATTGGGTATTCAGATGCGGATTGGGCTTCTCAAGAGCACAGGCACTCATACTCGGCTTATATTTTTCAGATTGATGGAGGGACAGTATCATGGAGTTGTCAAAAACAATCCATAGTAGCCCTATCATCAACTGAAGCTGAATTCGTTGCTCTGACTCATGCGAGCAAAGAAGCCTTATGGATGCGCCACTTTATTTCTGAAGTATTCCAACCGCTGAATTGTCCCATCAAACTTTATTCAGACAATCAATCAGCCATTGCCATCGTCTATGGCACTCAACAACACACGAGGACCAAGCATTTCGACATTAGATTATATTTCATCCGAGATATAGTCAAAGATGAAGAAATTAAGCGCGGCTGCACCCAGCGGAGTTTGAAATGACTTCGACGCGCGAGCCCTTGGGCGCTAAAGGGCCGGGTGCAAGTATATGCCTCCTGAGACAGGATTACACTCCTCTCTCAGTGACAATAAATTCACTGAGAGAGGCGAGTAGTATTCTTCATATTTACATAGCATGTTGACTGAAAATCATGTAGTATATTTGATTCTAGGTATTGTATTAATATCTCAGTGACAATAAATTCACTGAGAGAGTATATTTGATTCTAGCTTTCTAAGAACTCTACCGAACCTTCCCTGCCATAGCCCCTAGTTGCTAACAGCGGATCCGTAGCCTGCTGTTGTAGGCAGCGCGCGCTTGCCATGCGTCCTGTACGGCTTGCGTGAGCTGCTCGTTGGGCAGCTGAGCGGTGTGGCTGTGGGCCACCGTCTCTTCGGTGTTCTTGGCTAGTAGCTCGAGTGCCCGTGTGTGGCGGCGCGCGGCTGCGGCTTCTTTACGCTGCCAGTGTGCGACTTCGAGCTCTAAGCTCTCGGTCGTCGTTTCAGAGTCAGGCTCTGAGGCGACCTGATCCCTAACGATCTGTTGGATCGTTTTACGGCTGTCCGTTGGGGCAGCCGGTTGCTCCTGAGGTTCGTTCCCGAACCTTACGTCCTGTTCGACCGGGACGGCTGGCGGCGGCATTCGCTGTTTGTCTCGCTCATTTTGGCGCGCATCGCGACTGCGTTCGTTAGCTGCGGACTGTCGCGAGCTCGGACGAGTTGCGTCGTGTTCCCCGCGTGGGTGGAGTGCTTTCTGGACGTCCTCCAGCGTGGCTGCGTCTTGCAGCCTGATCTCCTCCGCCTGGTGGAGTTCCTTGCCGATTGCCATTAGGGCGGCGGTGGCGTTGTCAAGCTGCGATGCCAGCTGATCGTGCTTGTGGCGCATCAGCGTCTCTTTGTTCAGGGCCTCTGCCGTCTCGTGGTCGATGGCGTGAGCCCTCGAGCTCTTGCGACTAGAGCTCGAGTATTCCGAGTCCTGACCATCGTCTGGGGCTCCTCTTTTTTGCCATCGTCCTCCTTCAGGGACGATCGTCGTCGCTCTACTTCGTGAGCGTCGATTTGAGTCGTGGCTTTGTGCCCGTCTCGACGTTGTTGCTCTACCATCTGACGACGGCGAGACTTCTCTGCCCTTTCCTTTGTCCTCAGGCAGAGGGAGATGGGGGGGCGGTGCCGGCTCGTCGCTCGGCGTCATCTATTCTTCGGCCACGCTCGACGAGATGTGGTCAGGGTTTTCCTCGTTCTCTACTGAGGGGACGAGGGCGGTGAGATCTACGATCTCTCCGTCTTCTATCGTCCTGGTCTCCTGGTCCAGGATAGCGTCAGCTGTTGTGTCACTGGGCTGCGCCTGGGGTGTGGACCTCAAGCTCGTCGCTCGTGTCTGTCTTCGACTGCATGGAATCATCATGCTCGCAGCCGACAGTAGAGGGTCTACTGGAGGGTCTCAACGATGTTTAGTCGTCGACGCAGCGATCTTTTTCAAGATTGCTTCGAATCCACTATCGGTTGGTCGCGTGGCAATCAACCGCAGGATAGTTCAAAAAGGTGTAAAGATGTCAATCTTAGGACCTTGTATCACAAGGGCACTGCAGAACTTGACCAATGAGTGGTATTCTGAATGCTACGTAGTGACAGGTAAGAGTAAGATGCGATGGGGACTGCTAGCCGGTTCCCACGCATAAACTATACAGTGGGTCCCTAAGGGGCCCACTGGGATTATGTAATAACTAATGTACATGTAGGTACATGGGTTATTTACATTGGGCCCTTCACAGTGATGCGGAGGGTTGGACGGAATGCATACCGCCTCCGACTTTCGATGTCCATGTCCCGCCTCCACCCCGTCTTCAACATGGTGAAGTTACTCCCTACGCTTGAGGGCCCAATTCCAGGTCGGAAGGCTCATCCGCCACCTCCACTGGAAATTGTGAATGGGGAAGAGCACTATGTGGTGGAACTGTAGAGGACAGGAATTATAGGCAGTAGGTTTGGACTTGTTGCTCAAAAGAATAGACTAGAAATTAATTCACTCTCTCAGTGAATTTAGTTGTCACTGAGAGAGGGGGAAATCTGTCTCACTGTGCATGTACTACTACCTGGCTCTTTAGCGCCCAAGAGCTCGCGCGTCGAAGTCATTTCAGACTCCGCTGGGTGCAGCCGCTTGTGAAAATAGAAATAACAAAATGAAATGGAGAGGTAGGGAGTGACAGGAAAATTTCGAAAATAATCAGAGAAATGGATGCATGGTACAAGAACAATGTGAGGAGAAATTGAAACACCATACAATAAATCGAATATATTATGCTTGATTTTGGTGCAGGAGCATAAATGCACCCAACACGCCCCCTCAAGCTTAATATATTCCGATTCTCTTGTTGAGGATCTTCACTCTAGGACTAGGAAGTCCTTTAGTGAGAATATCTGCCAACATTTGTTTGGTTGGCAAATAAACGAGCTTGGCTTCTTGATTTTTGATTATACTAGCCAATAGACCCGTGCTTCGCACCGGGTTAGTTAAGGTTAACATTTTACAGGGGTAGTTAACAGTATTAAAGAATGATTTGGTGGAATGAAACTACATATTTAATCAGGCTTTAGTGACACCTCTTTGTATACAATATTAGATGTTTTGTTCCCCTCCCCTAAAGAACATGGACTTTGTTCCAATTAGTGAAAGAATTATTTGGTGGAATGAAACTACATATTTAATCAGGCTTTAGCAACACCTCTTTGTATACAATATTAGATGTTTTGTGCCCCTCCCCTAAAGAACATGGACTCTGTTCCAATTAGTGCAATGTAAAACTGCCCATGGGAAAATACTGCATATGGCATGTCTATCCCTACCATGCCCCTGTGCTGCACACCAGGATATGCCTGGATGTGGCACAGCACTGGGTAGGGAGCTACTTTCAATTGCAATAAGATGTTATTTACTTATCTAAATGAGTTTTATTTATTGGAAGTTTTATTTACCCAATGTTTTTGACCTAACCCCTGGGTGAAGCATGGGTACCCACCCTAGCGGGAGTCCCAGTGCTTATCCCATGGGTCCCTGGTGGTCTCAGGGCATCCAGGCTCATCTGATGAGTCCCCAGCAGTCCCCACCCAGCACTGTGGCACATCCAGGTGTATCCTGGTGCATAGCATGGCATGGAAAGCAGCTCACATCATGGTAGGTAATGTCTCCACACATTTCTCCCATGTCTGTGTGCCCCTCATGTATGGCATGTGTTTCCTGAGTGTAGTGTGTCCCCCAAGTATAGTGTGCGTAGCATGTCCCCATGTGTAGCGTATCCCCCATGCGTAGTGTGTCCCCCAAGTATATCACATGTAGCATGTCCCTTGTTTGTAGTATGTCCCCCATGTGTAGCATGTCCCCCATGTGTAGCATGTCCCCCATGTGTAGCATGTCCCCCATGTGTAGCATGTCCCCCAAGTGTCATGTCACCCAAGTATAGTCCCCGACTCTCTCCGAAGGAGAGGGAGGGTCTGCACGACCATGAATGACTGTGAACATGGTTATGCGGATAAATAATTTGTATTCATTTCATTGGATGCCTTTTCCTACTGGCTTCTTCCGTGGTGGCCTCTCCTTTTAGGGGGGGTTGGCCGTTTCTCTGTGTCTCACAGGGGGGTAAAACGTATCCCACGTCACGTCCTTTGCCAGTGCCTGCCGTGGCTTTTCTTTGTCATCCCCTCCCCACCCCTTCCCATACTCCTGCCCGTTTGGAGAGTGGGAACTCTATCTGTGCCTTTTTGGCATGGCGTTCAGAGGGTGCTGCTTTGGCCATGTTCCCTGGCCTGGCAGGCGTCTGTCTGCAACCTCATTTGCTTTTCGTCACTCTGTTCACCCTCAGCTTTCTTTCTGTGCCCTGTTGCCCGCATTGTCCACCTGTCTGTTCTACCATGCCATCTGTCGCCTGCATCATTATCAGCCGTCCTTTAGGGCACAGTGACTGATTTCCTAGGTATGTACATTTTGTTTATGATACCTCACTCCTCTGTCTTAGTGGTAGGAGTCCTTTGTTGGACTTTCTTGTCCAAAAAAATAGGGGTGCCTCATCTTTCCTTCGTTGTTCATTGTTTGCAATGTCTACCGTTGCATTGATGGCCAATCTTTGCCTTCGTGGAGGATGTCGTCAGACAACGGTGCCCATGTATTATTCGTTCATTGTCAATATTTTGTGACTTGTTCCAACAGAGTGCCTCCCACTAATATGCCGCATGTGAGTAATGGGAATCCTGTGAAATTACCATATAAGGAATTGTTTTCGGAAACATTTTCTTTTTCCTCTTGCCAATCAAGTAGTTCTAAAATCAAAAGTTGTCCCCAGGGTTTACATGTCTCTAGAAGACCTTCCCTTGTTGGTAGGGTTTTCAAATTCTGAAGGGAGAGAGTTGGGGACTGGGGCGGCAGCTGCTGCCACTACAATGTGCATAGCATTTCCCCTGGTTGTAGGATGTCCCCCATATGGAATGTATCCCCAAGAGCCTAAAAGTGAAATTATTGTAGGGGCAGAGAAAAAAAAATGTCAGAGGGTTTACAATGGATATAATAGAGAAATAGACTGATATTTTGCAAGCAGAGGTTGTTGTCATTAATTTTTAGCAAAGTCAAGGAAAATTCTTGATATCTATTTTGACAAATATACAGTACACACACACACACATATATATATATATACATAAAAAATAAAAATAACAATAACAATAACAATTAAAAAAAAAAAGAAACTGATATCAAAAAAAGCCGATATGACAGCAAGAAACATACCACTTGCAGCCATGACACACAGGAAAGGTGGGAGCCCTTGAACCTGGGCTAAACAAATTAATAAAAATAAAAAAAAGAGGATAAAAAAGCGAAAATTATTGCAAAAAAAAACACACCAGAGGCGGTGATGATCATCAAGAAAGGTGGGAGTTAGAGGAGCAGCCTAGGCTGAAAAGAAGTCAAAAAGTGGTTAAAAAAGCGAAAATGTTGCAAGAAATAGCATGGAGAGGTGATCCTAATAAATATCAAAACCACACAAAAATATGATAGCAGGACACACACCAGATGCAGAAATGGCAGACAGGAAAGTTGGGAGGCACTGAGAGGAGTAACCTGGGCTGAAAAGATGGCAAAAAGGGGATAAAAAAGCGAAAATTATTGGAAGAAATGAGGGATATGCTAAGGAAAAAAAACACACCAGAGGCAGTAATGATGGCCAATAAAGGTGGGAGGCAGTGAGAGGAGCAGCATAAGCAAAAAGAGATTAAAAAAGCGAAAATTATAGCAAGAAATAGCAATACTTACCATGGAGAGAAGCTGATCCTAATAAATATCAAAACAACACAAATATGATAGCAACACACACACCAGATGCAGCCATGACTCACAGGAAAGGTGGGTGCACTGAGAGGAGGAACCTGGTCTGAAGAAAAAAAAAGAAAAAGAAAAAAAGAGGATAAAAAAGCGAAAATTATTCCAGGAAATGACAGATATTGTGGGACGAAGGAGATATAAATGATCTGTTATTCTATCTTGATCTCAAGTAGATCGTTCCTTTATATACAAAATATGGTGTCCATTATATTACCAATCCCTTCGAGCTGCTGTGCCGATGCGATGCCGGTGCACCAGCAACCCGGGGTCGAGAGCGATCTCGAACCTCCGGCTAAGTGCGTGCCGGCTCTGCCTCGGCGGTGTCATCGTCCCGATTACTAACACTCCCCCTCAGCGAGAAGTCCCTTCGGTAAAATCCTAATTTCCCTAATAGATACCTGTGTTGGTGTAAATCCAATCCCTTTGTAAATATGTCCGCTACGTTCTCCTTCGTCGGTACGTATGTAAGTGATGCCTCGTGAGAGACCACTTTCTCACGGATGAAATGATATGCGACATTGATGTGTTTGGTACGCGCATGATACGTTGCGTCATGCGATAGTGTAATGGCGCCTAGATTGTCTGATCGAAGTGACGTGGGCTGGGTTTGATCAATTCCAAGTTCCTCGATGAAACGCCTCAGCCAGATTAATTGCTTGGCGCCCTCGGTAAGTGCCATGTATTCGGCCTCCGTGGTAGATAGCGCGATCGTTCGCTGCTTCTTCGAGCTCCATGCAATGGTTCCTCCTCCTAGTATAGCTACGTAGCCACTAATAGATAGTGCGTCGTTTCTATTAGCATAATCCGAGTCGACAAATATTTCGAGGTCGAGACCAGCGTCTCGTCGGAAGATTATGCCGTCGTCACGTGACTGTCAGGGGACACCCTGTTTTCCATTTCCAGTTCCGACTCCATTTCCGACTCCGCTTCCGATTCCGATTCCATCTCCGCCCCCGCTCTCGGAAATGATTCCGCTTCTGGGAGAACTTCCACCAGTTCTGTTCGCCTTCCCAGTTCCACTCCAATTTCCGAGTTCCACCCTCGGAACAGTGTCGGAAATCAAGCGACTCGCGTAATAGGTGACATCAAGGGTCGATCAAGGGTCAGGGAGGTGCAGGGTTGATGACGGGTGCCAAGTGTTGTCCCTGGCTGCGCAGCGTAGTATAATACGGGCTCGCTGACATTGGGGGTCCTTAGACTTTTCTCTTTGGATTTCCCCTTGTCAGGTGAGAATCCCCTCTCTTGTATGCTCTGTTCATTTATACAGACTTTGGATTTCCCCTTGTCAGTTGTGTGGTAGTGTGATCTCCACAACTAGCCAGGGTTGCCCTTACAGCAGAAAAGTCTCTCCCATAGAGGACCGGCGGTCGTACTGCGTGTCGCAGCCGCCATAGGTGCGTTCGGAATCAGAGACAGCGACTCGGAGATCGCAACCTCTTCCGCACACACAGCGTACGACAGCCCTTCTTCTTACGTCGAGCTCCCAACCCCGGAAATCCCGTCCCACATTTCTCCTTCCGACATGGATCCGGACGATCGTCTTCGGAATATGGAGGAGGAATTGACGCGGAACCGGATGAAGACCGACGCGATTGAAACAGCCTTACAAGCGATTTTGGCTAAGTTAGATATTCCACAAGGTGGTGGAAATGAAATGTTGGATGATCCGGATTTCGGAAAAGCGGAACTAGCGGAGGAGAGAAAGTCCGCGAAGTTAGCAAAGGTCAAACCCGCAACTCCGGCGGACTTTGACGGAGATCGGGAGAAGGGACGCGCATTCTTCAACACATGCAGCATCTACTTCGCAATTGTCGGAGACCTCTTTCCGAACGACCAGGCTCGGATTCACTGGGCATTGTCCTTTTTCAAGTCGGACCGCGCATCCCGTTTTGCAAACAAGGTGATCCGACATGAAGCAAAGGGCAAGGGGAACTACTTCCGAGACTGGGACGCCTTCGAGAAAACATTTTCCGACCAGTTCTGCCCAAAAAATGAGCAGCTCACAGCCCTTACGAAGCTCGAGGGACCAGCTGGTACCAGGCCAAGGATCCGGTCGATGACTATATCGATCGCTTCCAGGAGCTCATCGACCTTGCGGAGTATGATGACGACAAGACGATCGTCATCAAATTCCGACGAGGACTCGATCCGACACTCCAGAACCAAGTTGCGCTGCTTGGGGATGGAGCTCCGGACTTTGATGACCCGGAAGGGTGGTACCAAGCTACACAGAGGGTGTCCCGGAACAGGGAAGCAAATGAGGCCTTCGTGGAGACGAGCCGGAATATGACGCGCAGTTCCACTCGTCCTACTCCACCTGTGCCAAAATCCGGAAGCGCATTCATTCCCATGCGGAAAGTATTTCCGACGCTTTCTCCGCCCGCTCCTATTAGGAACCATAGCCCTCCTCCCTCGAAGAGTGGCCCTGCCCCGATGGATGTTGACCGCATGTGCGGAAAAGGCCGCGGAACTATCACCTGCTTCCGATGTCAACAACCAGGCCACTATGCCCGCGAGTGCCCCCAAGCATTTGACATCCGGCTTATGACCACACAGGAGAAACTCGAGCTCCTTCCAGAGTTCCTCGCACTTGCGGACATAAGCGGAGTGCCTACTGCGGAAGGAGTTTCCGAAAATGCGGAACATGGCGCATCGGAAGCGGAAGATGCGTCGGATTTTGTGACGCGCAGCGGGTGAGATGTGTGCCCCTGCTGCCTGTACATAACCGGTTTGCCTGTCTTGAAGTAGAGAATGAAAAGCCCCGACTCCCCTCACTTCATACAGACCCACCGGATAAAGTCACACAAAAGCCAAATCCGACACCCCGTCTATCCCGCATCCGCCCTTGGGAGAGACGCCTTCCGAAGCGCTATGTCGTTGCTGCCACCCCTGGCCCCAAGTCACTAGTCATTAAGGTAGAGATCCAGACGACAGATACGGCGGAAGTCAAATCCGGACCCGCCCTTGTCGATTGCGGGGCCACTGGTCAGTTTATGGACCAGGACTATGTGGAACGGAACCGACTGACCACGCGGAAGTTGCAACGTGCAATCCCGGTGTTCAATGTGGATGGAAGCCCCAATGAGGCAGGGTCCATCACGGAGATAGTGGACACAATTCTCTGCTACGATGGACACTCGGAACGCACTTCCTTCGCTGTCACCAGCCTGGGGAAGCAAGACATCATCCTTGGGTTTACCTGGCTTCAAGAGCACAACCCGGAGATCAATTGGCAGACTCGGAAGGTACTGATGAGTCGATGTCCAGCCAAGTGTCACATGTGCCGGTCGGAAGTGCGAAGGAGCACCAGGAGCAGCGGAAGACCGAACGGCTCATACAGACATGTCGTTCCGGCCCCCATCCACTGCTTGCAGAAGAAGACTCGGAAGCGGAATTTGACCCGGATCCCCCTTCCAATTCCGATTCCGACGTCATCCGACTCGGCCTGGAAGACGCTCTGACGGAAGGGGAGCGCTTGCTGTACGTAAACCTTCCGCCGGAGGCGGAACACATCCGCGCCACCGGAAATATTTCGCAACGCCTTGCTGAAGCCTCTAAGAGGTATGATAGAGTGGAGGCGGAAATTCCGGAGTACCTGCGGGAGTTTGAGGACGTCTTCTCCAAGGAGTCGTTTGATGCCCTGCCTCCGCGGAAACTGTGGGACCATGCCATCGAGTTGGAGCCTGGGTCGAAGCCCACCAACTGCAAGGTCTACCCGCTGTCACCCAAGGAGCAGGTAGAGCTCGATGCATTCCTTGCGGAAAACCTCCGTACAGGGAGGATCCGCCCCTCCAAGTCACCCATGGCATCTCCGGTGTTCTTCATCAAGAAGAAGGACGGCTCGCTCAGACTTGTGCAGGATTACCGGGCCTTGAATGCGATCACGATCAAGAACCGGTACCCCATTCCGCTCATTTCCGAATTGATCACACAACTCCGCGGGGCGAAGTACTTCACCAAGCTGGATGTCCGCTGGGGCTTCAATAATGTCCGGATCCGGGAGGGAGATGAGTGGAAGGCCGCATTCCGCACCAACCGAGGACTCTTTGAGCCACAGGTCATGTTCTTTGGCCTCACCAACAGTCCTGCCACGTTCCAGACAATGATGAATGACATTTTCCGTGACATGATAGCAGAAGGGGTTGTCTGCGTCTACCTCGATGACATCCTCATCTTCACAAAAACAATGTCCGAACATCGGGAAGTCGTGCGGAGAGTGCTGGAACGACTCCGGAGTACAACTGTGTCTCAAGCCGGAAAAGTGCGAATTTGAGTGGACGCGGATAGAGTATCTTGGGGTGATCGTGTCGGAAGGAAAGGTGGAAATGGACCCCGTCAAGGTTTCCGGTGTGTCGGATTGGCCGGTGCCGCGGAACAAGAAGGAAGTCCAGTCCTTCATTGGGTTTGTCAATTTCTACCGGCGGTTCATCAAGAACTTCTCCTGCCACGCCCGTGCCCTCTTCGACCTCACCAAGAAGGAGGTTGGATGGCGGTGGGGAGAGCCGGAACGGGCCTCCTTTGACAAACTCAAAGAGCTGATCACTTCCGCCCCGGTCCTGATCTTTCCCGACGACTCTCGCCCTTACCGAGTGGAGGCGGATTCTTCCGACGCAGCTACCGGAGCGGTCTTGTCGCAACAGTCATCGGAAGAAGGTGGGGGGTGGCATCCGATTGCCTTCTTCTCTAAGAGTCTCAGTCCGGTCGAGCGGAACTACGAGATCCATGACAAGGAGATGCTGGCAATCATCCGAGCGCTGGAGGAGTGGCGACACTTCCTCGAGGGTGCTCTATGCCCATTTGAGATCTGGACAGACCACAAGAACCTTGAGTATTTCCGCACGTCTAAGAAGTTGAACCGACGACAAGCACGGTGGTCCCTACACCTGTCCCGGTTTGACTTCATGCTCCACCACCGCCCCGGCCGCACCATGGGCAAGCCCGATGCCCTATCCCGCCGTGCGGATCATGGAAGCGGAAGCGGAGACAATGCGGATATGACACTGCTCCGCCCAAGTCTCTTTGCAATCCGCGCCCTAGAAGGAGTGACTGCAGTTGGAGCGGAAGCGGAAATGCTCCGGGACATCCGGAGACAGTATCGGAATGGAGAGAGGGAGGAGTCGGTGGTGAAGGCAGTGGAGGAACTTCGGAAAGGGCACTCACGGTCTGTACGGGCAGCGGAATGGTCGGAACGGGATGGGCTGCTCCACTTCAGAGGCAAGGTCTACGTTCCAGATGGGGCGGACCTCCGCCGCCGCATCGTGTCCCAGCACCATGACACACGGGTCGCTGGGCATGCTGGCAGGTGGAAGACGCTGGAGTTAGTGGCTCGGAATTACTGGTGGCCTCAGATGTCCCGCTACATTGGACAGTACGTGAAGACATGTGACCTTTGTCTCCGAACCAAAGCGCAACGACATCCACCCGTCGGAGAACTTGTTCCGCTCCCGATTCCCGAATCCCGCTGGGACACCATCAGCGTCGACTTCATTGTTGAACTCCCAGAGTCTCATGGCTACGACGCGATCATGAACGTCGTGGATTCGGTAAGCAAGGTGTCCCACTTCATTCCGACGCACACGACGATCACAGCCCTCGGAGCGGCCCGCCTGTTCCTTGCCCATGTCTGGAAGTTGCATGGGCTCCCGAAGCAAGTTGTTTCCGACCGAGGTCCGCAGTTTGTCGCGGAACTGACTCGGGAGCTCTACCGCCTGCTCGGCATAAAGCTAGCTACCACCACGGCGTACCATCCGCAGGGTGACGGACAGACGGAACGGGTCAATCAGGAGTTGGAGCAATATCTCCGCCTCTTTGTCAATGAGAGGCAGGACGACTGGGATGAATTACTTCCGCTGGCGGAATTCCAATACAACAACCATGTCCATTCCGCCACACAACAGACTCCCTTCATGCTCGACTCCGGACGACACCCGCGGATGGGCTTCGAACCACGCCAGGCTGAGTCCCGACTCGAGACGGTCAATGAGTTCCGAGACCGCATGGACTCCACCCTTTCGGAAGCCAAGTCGGCCCTTGCAAAGGCCAAGGATGACATGGCGAGGTACTACAACCAACGCCGGGTTCCTGCCCCAGAGTACCAAGTTGGAGACAAGGTGTATCTAGATGCAAGTGACATCCGCACCACACGCCCTTCACAGAAGCTTGCCCACCGCTACCTTGGGCCCTTCACAGTGACGCGGAGGGTTGGACGGAATGCATACCGCCTGCGACTTCCGATGTCCATGTCCCGCCTCCACCCCGTCTTCAACGTGGTGAAGTTACTCCCTATGCTTGAGGACCCAATTCCAGGTCGGAAGGCTCATCCGCCACCTCTGCCAGAGATTGTAGATGGGGAGGAGCACTATGTGGTGGAACGGATCCTGGACAGCCGGTTTGTGCGAGGACGACTCCAATTCCTCGTGAAATGGGAAGGGTATGGGTACGAAGAGAATTCGTGGGTCCCGGAGCAAGATGTTTCCGCCCCAGACAAGCTCGGGGAGTTCTATAGGACACATCCCGGTGCCCCTCGCCGGATCCGCTCGTTGGCATTTCAATCCCTCGTGTCCCGTGCTTCGAGGACGCAGCACGCTAGAGAGGGGGTGATGTCAGGGGACACCCTGTTTTCCATTTCCAGTTCCGACTCCATTTCCGACTCCGCTTCCGATTCCGATTCCATCTCCGCCTCCGCTCTCGGAAATGATTCCGCTTCTGGGAGAACTTCCACCAGTTCTGTTCGCCTTCCCAGTTCCACTCCAATTTCCGAGTTCCACCCTCGGAACAGTGTCGGAAATCAAGCGACTCGCGTAATAGGTGACATCAAGGGTCGATCAAGGGTCAGGGAGGTGCAGGGTTGATGGCGGGTGCCAAGTGTTGTCCCTGGCTGCGCAGCGTAGTATAATACGGGCTCGCTGACATTGGGGGTCCTTAGACTTTTCTCTTTGGATTTCCCCTTGTCAGGTGAGAATCCCCTCTCTTGTATGCTCTGTTCATTTATACAGACTTTGGATTTCCCCTTGTCAGTTGTGTGGTAGTGTGATCTCCACAACTAGCCAGGGTTGCCCTTACAGATATCTGTTCAAGTGCTAGACGAGTTGATGAAGTCGCGGAGGTTAAGGTGATAAAAATGTTGCCGAGGTAAGCGCCTTCCGACTCCGATAAAATCATTGACACCGATCCTGGAAGTGGATATAGCACCATCATGAATGATCTGCGAAGTGGACGTATAAGCTAACTCAGCGCCTAAAAGGGGCAATGACGTGACCGACATCGAACCCCAACCCCGGCATGAAGTTTGAGAGTGTTTACATTGAGATGAGCGTACGTATTATTTGCCCCAGTCTTTTCAATTACCCACCACCACCATGCCTGCAAAGAAACCTGTACAGTGCGTTATATTTTGCTCAGAATTGAAGCTTCCTGACGTGTCTGATTATTGTTACAGAGGTGTGCTACCGATAAACAGGTGACCTATATCAATTTCCATTGAAACTCCAACCTCACCGTGATCCTTGTAGGTCCACCGAAGATCCCTTTGTCGACTCAGATGCTGAGCGCGAGTGTTCTCAAATGAAAGATCGGGAGGGGGAGGAGCTATGCACCTCAAATTCATGGAGGTGGGAGTTATGGGTCAGTGAGGTCGACAGCGAGCTCAAAAGGTTCGAAGAACTAGTGGTGCGCCGGGAAAGAGAGCTGGCTCGATGGAGGAGGTGTCAGAAGATACTCAAGGCACGACTTGTCAGATAGACTAAATGTGATTCAAGTTACATACAATGTTAAATGCTGATGTATATGCTCAAGGTCAGACTTATAGTGCAATGTCGCGTTCTATTGAGTGACATCACGCGTTCAATCAGTCTCTACCTCTTGCTACCAACCACAACCCAGGGTTCCCCTCTATAAGGCAATGGCTGCATTGCTCAATGACTCCATTGACCCAGCTCTGTCACCAGAGCTTGCCTTTTTCCCTGCCCCTTGCCTTGTTCAATCAGATTTGACTCCTGATGCTCTCAAGACCGATCTTCATCTCACACAACCCTCACAGATAGAGCTCTATTCCTGATTTGCATCGGGTTCCTCTCAAGTCAACCACTTCACCGAGGTTGCGAATAGCAATGCTGCTACTGTTTGTGACGTGCGTATATGCGTCTCATCACTGTTCTCCACTCTAAACCCCGCACGCTTCGTTTTGCAGCCCACTTTACAGCTCAACTCAGTACTTGGACTGGCCTCTCGTGACCAGCTTGTAGCTGCACGAAATGCCTGCATTTTATCTCTTGAATCCGAGCTGAAGGGTATCAAGTGAGTCATTTTCCAATGACATATCGCTACTCATATTATATGCAATTACTACAGAGATTCTTACTTACTATTGCTGGCGAAGATCCAGGAGCCAAGATTTAACTCACCGTCAACTAAAATAGCCAATTGCAGTGACGAGGAAAATGTAATGACTGCGCAGCTCAATCGGTCTGATTACCCCAATGTACCTTATTGGACAAGATCCGATTGGGACCTTCGTGCCAATTCATCTGTCGGTATGCATGAGGATGACACAAATGCTAACAATGATTCACTTCCCTGCAAATCAATGGCATTTATTACCACACAGGATGGCGCACCCACTACTAATGCCCAAGCAAGGGCTATCCACAAGACGAGCGCCATGTGTGGTCTGAGCTAGTCAAAACACGTACTGATCCAGTTTCCTGGGCCAAAGCACCTATCTCCACCCTAGATTTCTACCGTGACGAAATGTACAAGCACCACCCCGATCTGCAATTATGTGAAGGCCATTGGAAGGCAGATCTGCTTGCCATACTCGACTACCCTTCCTGGCATAGGAACCCGAAGAATTCTTCCATCCCGCTGAAAGCCAAGGTTGAACAGCCGCTCACATCACAGCCAGTAGCTCCAACTTCGACTATGCCTAGTAAGAAACGACATGTTTCTTCTTTACATGGGCCACGCAAGAAAAAGAAGCAAAATGACGGTGAGGCAACTAATTTGGCCCCTGGCACCGAGCCCGAGCCGTCGTCACAGCCTCTGGTGACAAAGATTCTCGGTAGGTACTCACCGGCACCTTGGATGTGACTGATTCAGGTCCTGCCTTCCTAACAGGGGATTCTACGAACAAAAGAACACCGATCATTGTAGACAGCTTGGTTCACTCCGAACCGGCCGAGCCTGGATCCATCGCTCCAGATCCAGCTCCATCTACCACTCCACCTGACGCTGGGGACTCGCTCATGACCGATCATTCCATTGGGTCACTGGCGCCCCCCACTCCTGGACTTGGAGACTTTGTGGTTGCCGACATCCCGGTGAATGTTCAGTTCACGGTTCTGTCTCCTACCCCTGAAGCCAAGCCATTGGCTGCACCTTCAGTGCCAATCCTTGGTAGGTAGCTGCTAAATTTTTGACAAACTGATCGGGAAATTTCATTTATAGAAGGCTCCATTAGTACTGAAGAAGCCACCAAATTGTCACCTGCTCCAACTGCCGCCTCTCCCGATGCCTCCATATTGGCAATACACAATCCTTTGTATGTCTCACATAATCTGCATCCACTTACATCTATAACAGCATTGTGTAGTGAGCTGAGGAATGGAGCATCGCTCCCAATCACCGATATATTGCCGAAAATGGTTCAAGCCACCTCAGCCGTTGCTGCATCGACTGGTGTGAAATCTCTGAAGCGGCCCTACTTCTACCCAGAGAAGAACAAGAATAATTCTCCTTTGTAAGTACTTCATTTACAATTATTTCATTTACAGCTGATTAATATGCCGTTCTAGCAATCTCCTCGCAATAGACTACTGCCGCACCCATTCCAAGTTATTTAAAGAGTCTGTTCAACAGGCCTATAATGCGCTGTGTCAGGATCTTAAAATGGTGCGTATGGATAGTTATCTTTGTAACTGATCATCTGACGATGTTCTCCAGCATTATATGGAGCTAAGTACATACAACAAGCTGAACAAACTCAAACCTCAGACGAGCATCGGCCCTGCAGGACCGATCACACCCATTGACCATTGGTGAGCCGTAGTTCCTCATTTGATACCCTCACTGACAATATTTCATTTATCTTACAAGTCTAGAATCTCTCTGATCGTGCTCCATCTCCACTTGCTCGTGACCCCATGACCTGACTCAGATTCCTGCACCATACGGCGTCGCTTTGTTCTTTCTGCTTCGACAGTTTGCGATGCTATTTTCACGGTAACTAGTATACATTAGCTACACTAGAATCTGGTGTAGTCTGTTTATTAGCCATTTGCTAATAATATGCTCTAATCTGCTTTCTGCAAATGTTCTAAATAATATGCTCTAATCTGCTTTCTACAAATGTTCTAAATCTGTGCTGGTCTGTTTGTGTGAGAATACTATTTTAACAGATTTGCGCAGATTGAGCTGCGCAAAACGGTAGTTTCCTGGCGCTCGCGCTCTGCTCTCAGCTGCTATTGTCTCACTTATCTGCTCTGGCCGGACTTTTTTTGAGGGAGCATATTTTTCCCAATGCCGACAGATGCCAGCACAACCACTTTTCACCGGGGCTCATCTCTTCCGACTAGCAAGCAGGGACTGGGTCGTGCATAGACGGCGGGAAATTCTCAGGCTGTGCGCCGCAGCCCCACAAAGTCACTGCGGACCAGTGTCCGAGCACTGGCCCAGGTCCGTAGTGGTTTCGACACTTCATCATCAATCCCTTTGGAACTGATAACAAGTGCCCTTTCTTCCTATAGTGAGCTAATGAACCATGTGGGCGCATAAGGTAGGAGGTGGTGCTGTGGAAGATGAGAAGGCGAATCATGTGCGCAATAAAATAGCAAAACTAGTGACGTACTTCGCGGTTCACTTCAGGTTGTTCTAATGGTTTCTACCGTCACTGGCATGTACCTCCGGGCATCGAAAGAGGAAGAATGTTAGTTACAGACTCTACACACATTTATCCAAAATATTTAGTAAAGCTGCTACTGCTCACCTGACGGGACATGCCCAATGTAAATTATCTCTGGGTCACCGATAGTGATGTAGCGATGACTCGGCGGCTGATGGACGGACGTGGGAGCCAAATATGGCAGTATGTCGGATCATGCCAGTAGTTACTTACATAAGCTGATACGCTACGACCGGCTGCTGGGACGCGTAAGCTAGTCACCAGTGCATGCTAGCCAAGGCTGTCCACTGGATCCTCCAAGTAGATATATCATGGAGATTAGTACGTTCTATGCTGTAACCACCTGGGCGTCACCTTTGTCAGCTCTAATAAGTAACGTGATGGCGCCACCTTGCGCCTATCTAAGTAGAGAGGTTTAGCTATCGTACAGTGTACCAGCAGTCGTACCAGCTTTCAGCTGTCCCTCCGGCAAAATCTTTGAGAAACCCAGAGTCCCGGCTCGTACCTGTCCCTCGGGAACAAGATCCACAACATCCACTTGCCTCATGTGACTCCACGAACATTCCACGTGGCTGCAGTATGGTCATCGCCATCGTCGTCTGCGACAGAAATGCAATTTAGATAAAAAATTTACTTTCTTCATATGATAGTTTCATTGCACTAAATATTTTAAATCATATCATCGTATTTGCAAACGGAGTCTCATAGGTCAGATTATTGAACAAAGTCAACTTGGAAAAACCTAGGAGAATCAGTGTGTTCCCCCTTGCATGTGCTCATCAACATCCTCATCATCGCTCTCAATGTGATCTCGACTCTTTGCTCCTTTCTGGGTGGCTACCTTGCGGCGCTTGTACACCTCCTCTCCTGCCTCTTCTCGTGCACGGTTATTGGCTATTCTTTCCTCCAACTCCTCTGCATTGAGCATCTCCCAATTGCATTCCCCTCCCTTCAATGCGCGATGCAGGTGGTCCAGTTCCTGGCGAGTTCCGGCCTTCGCCGGGTTGACGATCTTCTGAAGTGGCCAACCAAGTAGCACTGCTCCCCACCTTTCTGCCACCTTTCGCTCATAGTTATCATAGTTCATGAGCGGTTTGTCTAGTATATTATTCTTGAGAAGAATAGCTGCTATAGGGATAATGAATACCCGACGATTCAGAAAGCTGATGACATACCAAGCCCTTCCTGTATCATTTGACGGCACTGGCTGACGATGATCTTTCTTCCCAAACAAGTTGGCTGATGTCCTGCATATTACTTGAGAAGCTGTATATTGTCAAAATAGTAATTACTCACTTTTCTCCAGTCCAGAAACGACATAAGACTCCATTTGAAGTGCCAGACGTTTGGGCTCGATGTCTAATACATCCTTGACAAATTTTTCTGCTGCTATGGAGAACCACACTTTTGGCTCATGAAATTGCTCGATGTGTCCACGGACAGCTATGTAGAACCCTTCAATACCAGTTCTATCTGCTGTGGCAGTCCACTCCAGAACAGTTAAATAATGAAAAAAAGGGAGGAGGTGGTACGTACCTCCTGTTTCATTGATGCAAATGTGGCATTGATATCCTTCTGCATGGCCTTGGGGTTTGTCCGAGTGATTTTTGAACGACCATCCCGAAGGTTTGTGATCTCTTGGACAAGTACCTTGCGTTCAGCTGAGCTAAGCTTTTGATAATTCACTTGAAGTTCGGTGAGATTACTGTTAACAAAGTCGGTGAGCTTGTGACGCATTCCCTCTGTGAGTCCTATTTATAAGCCTTTATCAGATGTGTTCCAAAAAACAAAGAACAGGAATAATGACATGCCTTCATTTCTTTTCTCTAATTCTTGCTTCGTAAACGCGTTCCAAGGATTGGGAGCGCGTCGTGTGCGTAGCATACGTCCTCCCAACAGAAGCTGTCGATTTGTCCATGCTAATGAGCTAGGAGATGTCCATTAGTTGATCCTCAAGGTATACTTACAGAAAGATAGTACTCACCGACGGTACTCTGAGGCAATATCCTTGGCACGCTGGGCATACTCCTCATAGGCTTCTTTGAGGGCCTGTGTTAGACCTACCTGTTTGTCATGTCGCCGTTGCTTCTGGTCACTGGTGAGCACCCTTCTGGTCCGTTTAACATGAGGGGCCATCAAGGTGGCAAGAGCGAAGGGTGAGGTTTAGCGTCGAAAACCTCTCACGTGACCTGAGGCATTGCAGTGGAGCCGAGCCAACTGTGCATATATCTTTATTAGCGTTGAAATTGTAATTCAAGGTCGTGAAATTGTGAAATTAAGTCAAAAACATGTATTCTGATTGTAGGTCAAGATGGGGACCTTAAGCCCCGAACAAATCCATGTAAAAAGCCTACGATTACCTACCCTTTTTGTCAAGAAAGCTAATTGTCTTCAGGGGACCAATCGTCAAATGATTTCCAGAGCATCTCCTCTTCTTCAAATGAAGAGCGGCGAGTCATTTGTATTCCTCAGTTTTCAGGGGGAGGTTTTGTTTCAGGGGGGGATGCAGCTGGTTTCATCACGGAGGGTGCCACAGTGGTGGGAGAGATGGGCGGAGTGGATATCTGTGGGGTGGGACTCTTGGGTGGATCATATGGAGTGTCAAGGGGGTTTTCTCTAGGGTTAGATTGCTGCAGAGCAATCACCGAGCTGGGGACTTGTGGTCCTGAGTCAGGGAGAGGCTCTCCTTGAGCCGCTCGTTCTAAAACTGCTGGGTACGCCATCCTATAACGAAAAATATCCAACATCTCTTGAAATGCATCATGCATGCTCTCGGAGCGAAGAGTGATACGTGGCATGTGGATAAAAATATCGATGTCTGACGGGTTGATCGGTGTGCCTCCCGTAAAGTTGGCCTGTGCAGTGAAAGTGACCGCTACACAGTCTGTGTAGCATTCAAGAGCTGTCAACTGTGGAGGAAGGTTGCTGTCAGTACTCATTAAACTGGAGGGAAGTAGAGGATGTACCGAATTACATAGATGCATCGTTATATCTCTATAGACATCTTCACGGTCATATGGGTCTTGAATAAATGACGCATGCACCCTTTGCAGGTTCCTGTCAGGTTCTCCCTGGACTAGACCAGGTGCTGTCGAAGCCCAGGTCATCGATGGGTGAGGGGTGGCCGGCCGGTCCTCTTGAGAGCCTGTGGGAGCAGTGGGGACCCCCTCCACAGTAGTACTGTGCATATCTTGACCCTTGAGGTTGTTGCTGAAGGTAATTGTTCTATCAGTTCGGATGGTTCGACAATCCAAATTCGGATCTGCGGCTGCTTTGCCGATCCAACCATTTGACGGGCATGCGAATGGCCCATTTCGCTTGGTACCTTTCTATTCCAAAACACACTGTGCATGTTCTCAAACCCTAAGGGGCTCGCAGTGGATCAACTTCTCTTCGCGGCACGTGACGAATAGCATGATTCGCGCGTAGTCGCTTCGCAAGGCTACAGCTGCCAACAGAGGTTGGAGTGGACTTCTTCCTACATGGTTCGCTTCGACCGTGCAATGCAAGTCTCGCCTGATGGTCATATGGACACGCTTTGCGTCGCTTCTGGGTCTGAACTCGAATGCCTCATGTTAGGTAAACGAAGATCCCCAGACATATCATGACTTATGTGACTATACCGTACTACCATTGCCTCTGTAACGCCTTGCCTTCGTTGCGTTTCTCGGGCTGTGTGTGACGGACACACCGTGGTTTGCTCCTAGATGCTTGACATCGACCCAGACCTACGACTATATTGTTTTATGCTCCTTCCCCCCTCAGCATTGGCCGATTCCTGTCGCCGTGAGGTCTCTAATTGACTTTGCGCCTCGCAAATATGCTACCTCCGAATTCAATCTAAGGAGTTATGTCGCGCCTGAACGGATACAGAAGAACCCTCCGGCACACCGCACGATCCTGAATCGGCATCAGCGACAGCGGTGTCGCCCGCGCGGTTTGAGGGGAAGGCCAGTCCCTTCTCGCGGCGGCGCAGACGAAATATAAATCGGCTGAGCGTGATCGTCGACATTGGCCATGATATGCTAGTAGTTGTGAGCTTCAAGATTCGTGGTCTCTCGGTATTTTATCTGGTTTCTCACCAGAGTCCCAGAAGATAAAGTTCACTGCCGAATACTGAAACAAACAGGCTAACGGCGCAGAGGCCTGGAGGATATGTCAATGATTTCCTATTTCGCGGAATTCTTTCACAAACCGGCCAGGATCTGGGATGCCATGTTAGCTTTCTCCTGCTAGTTCCGCTTTACTGCTGTACAGACCAGAAACACAACAACACCATCCCGATATAATGCCACAGTGAAGGCAGTCTGTTGGGTCCGAGGTCGTGCGCATGCATTCCAGCCAGCCAAAGACAACACCAAACCATCAAAGACCATCTACCAGAAGAGTTTTAGCGACAATCCATGGCACCTGCCACACAATCAAGGTGCATTCTCAGGTTGGAAACCCACCCCCGGAACCCATACTCCGGCAGTCGTTTGATGTAAGCCAGCAACGGGGAAGAGGCACATGATCACAGGTGACCCGACATAGGTGCTTGCTGCGGCAAGCATTGGCACATCCGAGCCATAACAATCAAGTAACTCAACATACCAACAATTTTTGTTGCAACGATGACGAAAAATGTAGCCGCGGCTGAAAATGTACTGAAAAACGAGAAAAGGAGAATACACAATATGAGACGCTGGCGCCCCCAGAGAACAGATACTCGTAGCATAACGAGAGCATCCGCGATGCCTATTGAAAAGATGGACAGAGCGGCTGCCATAGCAATGGCTTGTTTACAGCTGAATTGAGTACAACATTAGTTTTGAATGAGAGAGTCGGGGACAGACGGACTGCTGGAAGTCAAATTGTCAGACACATGCTGAGTGAAATTTTCTGCCCAACTTACGTTGCGTTCCAAAGGACGTGAGATACCCGCCAACACTACACCATGTCAGTCCGGAACTAGTACACACGCCAGGTGGATGCTCACTATGATTGATAATGGTAAGGCCAGCAATCGCGGAATAGCGATACAAGAGGAAAAAAAATCGCGGTAAACTTCCGGGTGTCTTCTGCCTCCAAATAAACTCGATATCCTGCATAAACAAGATCATAGATGGCAGTTAATATTAAAAGTCTTACGAACCTGAGGTAGAGAGGCCAAGTGTTCCAAGAGTAGAACGATATATACTGAAGCTACAGTACTGAGAGCTCGACGTGATTGCACAAATTTCCATGATCATGCCACGCACCTATTACATAGCGATAGAGATAAAGCTCCGATGCGTCAGAGGCAATGGGTGACATGCGTTCTCATGTAGGCGAACAGAGAAAGTAGAGTAAAGAACAAGAATACCGGAGTATACAAGCGCTTCTCGGGAACGCACAAAGCAGTATACTTGGTCACGTTAAGATCCTAGTTCGCATCCGCAGGGCTATGTATACCTATAGGCACCCCGGAAGCAATTTCGTACAGTACGGCAACTGGCGGGAGCGATGGAAGTGGCTACACTGATGTATAACACCGTTAGATCATGTCCTGATATAGCGCTGACTGATGCCAACTTAGAAGCCTATCGTCAGTTACTTCCAACGCACCCCTATTTCAATGACATCGAAAGTAGTAGCTGCTGGCATGCGCATTCCCTGCGTGGCAATTCCGCCGCCAATCCTGGGCAGGGACTCCAAGGGGGAGATTCGACTCGGATTGGGAACTAGAACCATCACCTCGAGTAAGACCGACTCACACCCTGGGGCAGCAGGCGCCGTGAGGCGCTCAGTTATATATTTTACTGATATGTCGACCTGTCAACTGGCACCTGAACATCAGGACAAGAATATCAGTTGAGTCTTAACCGCACTTGTAAAAGGCGTTCTGTTTATCTCATAGGGAAGACAAAGATGCGACGAGGTCAGTCTACCCTAATGCAAATATATGGTGTACCTGACCCACACCATAGATAAAAGTAGCCAACAGACATGACAAACCTGGCCATCCGAGTATTCCCCAGCCAGCTTCAGGCGTAAGGTAGCACCTTCCGTAAGTTACTTGCGTAATAACGATGCCAGTAAGCGGTCGAGCCGAGTCGATCGAGTCGTCTAGGAGCCTTAGTAGCGTTCAGCTGTTTATGACTAGTCCCCTGTCCCTTCATGCATTGACGGCACGAGTTTCGCTGAGAACGTAAAGGGCGGATGCGAAGGAGGGATTGGTAGACTTGGGAGTAGAGTTACGGGCAGGTGCAGGCTGAAAGGAAAGACAGACAAGAGGACAGAGAAGCACGGCGCTGGGGGAAGAAAGGGTGTGAAGGGTATGGAAAGCAGATGTAATGTGAAAGAAGAAATGTACATCAGTAGGGTCGACGTCACCCTGGATGATGTTAAGGGTGGAGATGTAGCACGCGGTCTTACTGGGCGTCATCGAGAGAATACGGTTCGTGGGTTGGAGGAGGCGCCGCATGACGTTGAGGACTGTTGCTTTACGGACGGGATTCGCCTACGCGATGAACGGATGGTGAGGTAAACAATAGAATGGGTGTGGACCAGGATCAAGTTGTGGGTGAGGAAACGCCTGATCAATCTGGTCGCCTGTGAAAGAGGTGTAGGAGGCCAAGAGGAAGCGGCAGCGTGAGCTAGAGATGAGGAGAGCGATAAGGCTGAGAAGGTCGTTGTACATAGGGCCGGGATAGCGCAGCGTCTGTGTGCTTGCCGCCATTACCGTTGCTACCTGGTGGAAAACCGCTTAGCTGCATGGTCTACGCACGTGCCACACGTGTAAAGCATAGAACACAACTTTATAACTCACCAACTGATCGGACTGATCAAAGCTTGGCGTCTGTAAGTATAGAGCTTCTCTGTCGATATGCGCGCGAGGACGTTATTGCCGAACACGGCGAGTGAGTGGGTGTGTTTCGTGAGGCATTTGAGGGTGAGAAGGGAATTGCAGGGCTGAAAGACGATATCGACTTATTGGTGGTTTTGGAAGACAGAGTAGGCTGCATCAGCTTCTTTGGGAACGATTGTTGAGCCGTTCAAGACGTAGGATCCAAGGCCAGAACCGGTGCCATCTGCGATGGAGTGCATGAGCATGAAACCTGAATGTAGTGAGGAATTCAGTCCCAGGGTATACAGCAAGATGGATTACTTCGAGGGAGCTGCTGCCTTCTGTCTCACGATGGAGCATGTCCATGACCTCGTCGTAGATGCGTTCGCCGGCTGCATAGCCTTGCGCCCAGCCATTACCTGCTCCCCCACCTTCCTTTGAAAAAAAAAATGAATATTTTTTTCAGGGTTGTAGAGATTTACGTGTGGTCCAGACAGGATGGTATTAATGACCTGAACGGGGCGCTCTGAGTCAATTGGGCGCCTGTGATGGAGGAACAAGCAGCACTGACACGGGGCTCGAGATCAATTAGGGCAGCACGGGGGATGTAATGACCGTCTTCTGCTTGATAAAAGAAGACATGCTTGCGCTCACCGCCCTTTGTCACCCAGTCCTCGAGGATGCCTCCTTGTCTCAGTACAGAGACGCTCACATAAGACGGGGCTGACTGGGTGGAGTGAGTGTAAAGGCACAGGTGGTATCGAGGTGCATCCCTTGGTTGCCGCATTGACAGAGAGAGACAGTAACGGTTGTCGTTACCTGTCGATTAGTCAGCTCCCAGTAGCTACATAGCGGCTGAGTTCGAAGTTGGAATCTTACTCGTTGATTCCACCTTCGAACTCAGGTACGTGCACGCTGTCATCCTATGTAGAAGATAATAGGCAAACTTACTCGTTGATTCCACCGTCGAACTCAGGATCTGACAACGGTTTCTTGAGCGCGCGCGTCTACTGGTCGCACATGAAGGCGGCGGGGCCATACCAAGAGAAAGTCTTCGCCTGTATCTATGTCGAGGTAGATGGAGGCGAAGGGAAAGGAATGCTCGGGGCGGACTAACTATTCGTTATTTATAGTAGGAGCTTACTAAGCCTTCTTAATCAGCCCCCGGGTTGGACTGTGCGCACCATCGCTGCAACTCTCTACAAGCACTCTTTGTTCGCCGCCGCCATCGCCATCGCCATCGCCATCTGTAGTTTTTTTTTTTTTTTTTCAATAATACTTTTTTTTTATAATAAATAAAATCGTGGAATGTATTAAAATTAGAATTAGAATTCCCAAGTGGCTTCTCCGGTCATCCCGATCTTCTAACGACACCGGCGCCAAGGCACCCTAACTCCGGCGCTCCCTCTAACACCACTCCCCGGAACATGGCCCCGCCAAGCTCTACCCTGGGTCCTTCGGCGTCGGCGGCACCCCAACGTGTCTCTCACAGAAGACCTACCTCACCGGCATCGCAACCCAGCGGGCGAGGAGGCCGACCTCGAGCCAGGTCATCAACCAACTCAACGGGCTCACCTCAGCGAGGAACACCGTCAGAGCCGGGCGACGAATGGGGAACGAGCCCAACGTATCAGAGGACGAGGACCTGCTGACCGAAACTGACCTCGCCTCCCTGTACCTACAGTCCCAAAACCCCAATCCCAACCCCCACAACGCACCTGCTCCCCCTAACAGTGCACCCACCCAAGCATCCAACCCCACCCTACACCCTATTCCCCACCAACATCCGCCAACCATCCACCCGTACCCTCCCAACTCAACACGGCAACGGCGGCAACAACGACCGCCCCACCTAACCCCGCACCCACGTACGCCTTCTGTGATGCGGACGCAGCCACCAACGCCCAACAGCCGAGCAACCACACGATACCGGCGCAACTCATCACCATGGTCAGGGCACGCGTGTACATTCCACTCTCATTCTTCCTGAGCAAGAGCATGGACCGCATCAGGCGCATCAGGTTGGAGCTGGACTTAAAAACCATGAAGTCAATGACTAAGTCCATATGCCTGATCGACCCTTCTAACTTCATTGACGAACGCCAGCTGGATTTTACGTTATTCAGCGAAGCTTATCACAACTTCGTCAGATGCCTCTAACTATGCATGGCACCTGGATCTAAGCTACCACTTGCATGGGCTGAACACTTCAACCACTGCAGTACGGACCCACGCATGAAGTCTGCATTCAAGACATTCCTGCAGATGGACACCAAGATGCGGCAGCAGCTCTTCGACAAGCCTTTCTCACCAGACACTCGCAGCGCCGAGTACTCAGAAGCGTGGCTACTCGTGGACAGAGAGGTAAATGAGTAGAGGATAACCGAAATGATAAAAGCGTCGGTCTGCACGGAACTGGCAGTCCACCCTCGCGCACCACCCAGCAGGAACCCTTACCGTTACCAGCCGTACAATGTCCCGGGTCCTAGCGAGGCCGGCGGTTCGCGCCACACCAACACACACACCCCGGCGCCCTTTCAGCCCAAGGCAGAGCAGGACGCAAGGCCTAAGCTCTGTCTTAAATGCTGCCTCAGTAACTCACACATCTCCATCCAATGCACATCCACAACCTTACACGGCCACACCGACCGCAAAACTAATGTTTCAGCTAGGGACAAGAAGCTCTTCTATGACACAGACTCCACCGCTGTGTGTTTCAAATACAACCTCACTGGGGCCTTCACTGCCACCACCGAAGGCCACCCCCCCCCACCGCTGCACCCTGTGCCTTGCAGGGTCACACAGGGTGATCAACTGCCCTAGAGTCTGAACGACTCAGAATCATAATGCCGCACATAGCACCCATCTTCAGTCAATTGCTCGAACATTTCAATCTTATGTCCCTCTACCCTAATGTTGAAAACTTGATATCACACAAGGATCTCCGATCCGCGCCTCTCCCCCCCCCCCCCCCTCACCAAGACATTCATCCCCCCAGCATGAAGTCTGCCCTAGACCACCCAGACGTCATCAACAAACACCTCCAGGAGGAGATTGACACTGGCCGCATGACAGGCCCTTTCACCATTGAAGAGGCACGAACAATCTTCGGCAGCCACTTCTGTACCTCGCCACTGGGTCTAGTAGAGAAAGAGCCCGGCTCAGCAAAATGGTGTCTCATCAGGAACACCTGGAAGAGGGACGCTCATGGAGTCTCAGTAAATGACATGCTGGACTCGGATGACTTCCCGACCCGCTGGGGTTTGGAATGGATGGTTGCCCAATATGTGAGTACGCCAGGCACCTTCATACCCACATCCACCACACATGCCACACGTGTGGTGCCCACACGATGAATACACATCATACACGTCACAACACGCCTTCTCATGGAATCACACACTCTCACATTTCACCTGCACACACACACGTCCACAACAAAAAAAAAATTAGAGAGTCACCATCATTCACTGCTTGCCCTACCTGTAAGGGCAACCCTGGCTAGTCGTGGAGATCACACTGACAAGGGGAAATCCAAAGTATGTATAAATGAACAGAGCATACAAGAGAGGGGTTCTCACCTGACAAGGGGAAATCCAAAGAGAAAAGTCTAAGGACCCCCAATGTCAGCGAGCCCGTATTATACTACGCTGCGCAGCCAGGGACAACACTTGGCACCCGCCATCAACCCTGCATCCCCCTGACCCTTGATCGACCCTTGATGCCACCTATTATGCGAGTCGCTTGATTTCCGACACTGTTCCGGGGCGGAAGTCGGAAATTGGAGTGGAACTGGCAAGGCGAACGGAACTGGTGGAAGTTCTCCCAGAAGCGGAATCGTTCCCGAAAGCGGATGCGGAGATGGAATCGGAACCGGAAGCGGAGTCGGAAATTGAGTCGGAACTGGGTGTGGTGTCGGAACTGGAAATGGAAAACAGGGTGTCCCCTGACATCACCCCCCTCTAGCGTGCTGCGTCCTCGAAGCACGGGACACAAGGGATTGAAATGCCAGCGAGCGGATTCGGCGAGGGGCACCTGGATGTGTCCTATAGAACTCCCGGAGTTTGTCAGGAGCGGAAACATCTTGCTCCGGGACCCAAGAATTCTCCTCGTACCCATACCCTTCCCATTTCACGAGGAATTGGAGTCGTCCTCGCACAAACCGGCTGTCCAGGATCCGTTCCACCACGTAGTGCTCTTCCCCATCTACAATTTCTGGCGGAGGTGGCGGATGAGCCTTCCGATGTGGAATTGGGTCCTCAAGCATAGGGAGTAACTTCACCACGTTGAAGACGGGGTGGAGGCGGGACATGGACATCGGAAGTCGGAGGCGGTATGCATTCCGTCCAACCCTCCGCGTCACTGTGAAGGGCCCAAGGTAGCGGTGGGCAAGCTTCTGCGAAGGGCGTGTGGTGCGGATGTCACTTGCATCTAGGTACACCTTGTCTCCAACTTGGTACTCTGGGGCAGGAACCCGGCGTCGGTTGTAGTACCTTGCCATGTCATCCTTGGCCTTCGCAAGGGCCGACTTGGCTTCCGAAAGGGTGGAGTCCATGCGGTCTCGGAACTCATTGACCGTCTCGAGTCGGGACTCAGCCTGGCGTGGTTCGAAGCCCATCCGCGGGTGTCGTCCGGAGTCAAGCATGAAGGGAGTCTGTTGTGTGGCGGAATGGACATGGTTGTTGTATTGGAATTCCGCCAGCGGAAGTAACTCATCCCAGTCATCCTGCCTCTCATTGACAAAGAGGCGGAGATATTGCTCTAACTCCTGATTGACCCGTTCCGTCTGTCCGTCACCCTGCGGATGGTACGCTGTGGTGGTAGCCAGCTTTATGCCGAGCAGGCGGTAGAGCTCCCGAGTCAGTTCCGTGACAAACTGTGGACCTCGGTCGGAAACAACTTGCTTCGGGAGCCCATGCAACTTCCAGACATGTGCAAGGAACAGGCGGGCCGCTCCGAGGGCTGTGATCGTCGTGTGCGTCGGAATGAAGTGGGACACCTTGCTCACCGAATCCACGACGTTCATGATCGCGTCGTAGCCATGAGACTCTGGGAGTTCAACGATGAAGTCGACACTGATGGTGTCCCAGCGGGATTCGGGAATCGGAAGCGGAACAAGTTCTCCG
Organism: Gautieria morchelliformis; assembly: GCA_015179125.1. Classification (NCBI taxonomy): domain Eukaryota; kingdom Fungi; phylum Basidiomycota; class Agaricomycetes; order Gomphales; family Gomphaceae; genus Gautieria; species Gautieria morchelliformis. The sequence goes on from WHVA01000241.1 coordinate 155,916, forward strand.
ACGGGCGGACGTCGTTGCGCTTTGGTTCGGAGACAAAGGTCACACGTCTTCACGTACTGTCCGATGTAGCGGGACATCTGAGGCCACCAGTAATTCCGAGCCACTAACTCCAGCGTCTTCCACCTGCCAGCATGCCCAGCGACCCGTGTGTCATGGTGCTGGGACACGATGCGACGGCGGAGGTCCGCCCCACCCGGAACATAGACCTTGCCTCTGAAGTGGAGCAGTCCATCACGTTCCGACCATTCCGCTGCCCGTACAGACCGTGAGTGCCCTTTCCGGAGTTCCTCCACTGCCTTCACCACCGACTCCTCCTTCTCTCCATTCCGGTACTGCCTCCGGATATCCCGGAGCATTTCCGCTTCCGCCCCAACTGCAGTTACTCCTTCTAGGGCACGGATTGCAAAGAGACTTGGGCGGAGCAGTGTCATATCCGCGTTGTCTCCACTTCCGCTTCCGTGATCCGCGCGGCGGGATAGGGCATCGGGCTTGCCCATGGTGCGGCCGGGGCGGTGGTGGAGCATGAAGTCAAACCGGGACAGGTGTAGGGACCACCGTGCTTGTCGTCGGTTCAGCTTCTTAGACGTGCGGAAATACTCGAGGTTCTTGTGGTCTGTCCAGATCTCAAATGGGCATAGAGCACCCTCGAGGAAGTGTCGCCACTCCTCCAGCGCTCGGATGATTGCCAGCATCTCCTTGTCATGGATCTCATAGTTCCGCTCGACTGGACTAAGGCTCTTAGAGAAGAAGGCAATCGGATGCCACCCCCCACCATCTTCCGATGACTGCTGTGACAAGACCGCTCCGGTAGCTGCGTTGGAAGAATCCGCCTCGACTCGATAAGGGCGAGAGTCGTCGGGAAAGATCAGGACCGGGGCGGAAGTGATCAGCTCCTTGAGTTTGTCAAAGGAAGTCTGTTCCGGCTCTCCCCACCGCCATCCAACCTCCTTCTTGGTGAGGTCGAAGAGGGCACGGGCGTGGCAGGAGAAGTCCTTGATGAACCGCCGGTAGAAATTGACAAACCCAATGAAGGACTGGACCTCCTTCTTGTTTCGCGGCACGGGCCAATCCGATACACCGGAAACTTTGACTGGGTCCATTTCCACCTTTCCTTCCGACACAATCACCCCAAGATACTCTATCCGCGTCCGCTCAAATTCGCACTTTTCCGGCTTGAGACACAGGTTGTACTCCCGGAGCCGTTCCAGCACTCTCCGCACGACTTCCCGATGTTCGGACATTGTTTTCGTGAAAATGAGGATGTCATCGAGGTAGACGCAGACAACCCCTTCTGCTATCATGTCACGGAAAATGTCATTCATCATCGTCTGGAATGTGGCGGGACTGTTGGTGAGGCCAAAGAACATGACCTGTGGCTCAAAGAGTCCTCGATTGGTGCGGAATGCGGCCTTCCACTCGTCTCCCTCCCGGATCCGGACATTGTTGAAGCCCCAGCGGACATCCAGCTTAGTGAAGTACCTCGCCCCGCGGAGTTGTGTGATCAGTTCGGAAATGAGTGGAATGGGGTACCGGTTCTTGATCGTGATCGCATTCAAGGCCCGGTAGTCCTGCACAAGTCTGAGCGAGCCATCCTTCTTCTTGATGAAGAACACCGGAGATGCCATGGGTGACTTGGAGGGGCGGATCCTCCCTGTACGGAGGTTTTCCGCAAGGAACGCATCGAGCTCTACCTGCTCCTTGGGTGACAGCGGGTAGACCTTGCAGTTGGTGGGCTTTGACCCAGGCTCCAACTCGATGGCGTGGTCCCACAGCTTCCGTGGAGGCAGGGTATCAAACGACTCCTTGGAAAAGACGTCCTCAAACTCCCGCAGGTACTCCGGAATTTCCGCCTCCACTCTATCATACCTCTTAGAGGCTTCAGCAAGGCGTTGCGAAATATTTCCGGTGGCGCGGATGTGTTCCGCCTCCGGCGGAAGGTTTACGTACAGCAAGCGCTCCCCTTCCGTCAGAGTGTCTTCCAGGCCGAGTCGGATGGCGTCGGAATCGGAATTGGAAGGGGGATCCGGGTCAAATTCCGCTTCCGAGTCTTCTTCTGCAAGCAGTGGATGGGGGCCGGAACGACATGTCTGTATGAGCCGTTCGGTCTTCCGCTGCTCCTGGCGCTCCTTCCGCACTTCCGACCGGCACATGTGACACTTGGCTGGACACCGACTCATCAGTACCTTCCGAGTCTGCCAATTGATCTCCGGGTTGTGCTCTTGAAGCCAGGTAAACCCGAGGATGATGTCTTGCTTCCCCAGGCTGGTGACAGCGAAGGAAGTGCGTTCCGAGTGTCCATCGTAGCGGAGAATTGTGTCCACTATCTCCGTGATGGACCCTGCCTCATTGGGGCTTCCATCCACATTGAACACCGGGATTGCACGTTGCAACTTCCGCGTGGTCAGTCGGTTCCGTTCCACATAGTCCCGGTCCATAAACTGACCAGTGGCCCCGCAATCGACAAGGGCGGGTCCGGATTTGACTTCCGCCGTATCGGTCGTCTGGATCTCTACCTTAATGACTAGTGACTTGGGGCCAGGGTGGCAGCAACAACATAGCGCTTCGGAAGGCGTCTCTCCCAAGGGCGGATGCGGGACGGACGGGGTGTCAGATTTGGTTTTTGTGTGACTTTATCCGGTGGGTCTGTACGAAGTGAGGGGAGTGGGGGCTTTTCATTTTCTACTTCAAGACAGGCAAACCGGTTATGTACAGGCAGCAGGGGCACACATCTCACCCGCTGCGTGTCACAAAATCCGACGCATCTTCCGCTTCCGGTAGACCATGTTCCGCATTTTCGGAAAGTTCTTCCGCAGTGGGCACTCCGTTTATGTCTGCAAGTGCGAGGAACTCTGGAAGGATCTCGAGTTTCTCCTCTGTAGTCATAAGCCGGATATCAAAGGCTTGGGGGCACTCACGAGCATAGTGGCCTGGTTGTCGGCAGCGGAAGCAGGTGATAGTTCCGTGGCCTTTCCGCGCATGCGGTCAACATCCATCGGGGCAGGGCCACTCTTCGAGGGAGGAGGGCTGTGGTTCCTAATAGGAGCAGGCGGAGCAAGCATCGGAAATAATTTCCGTGTGGGAATGAATGTGCTTCCGGGTTTTGGCACAGGTGGAGTAGGACGAGCGGAACTGCGTGTCGTGTTCCGACTCGTCTCCACGAAGGCCTCATTTGCGTCCCTGTTCCGAGAAACCTTCTGCGCGGCTTGGTACCACCCTTCTGGGTCATCAAATCCGGAGCTCCATCCCCAAGCAGTGCAACTTGGTTCTGGAGCGTCGGATCAAGTCCTCGTCGGAATTTGATGACGATCGTCTTGTCGTCGTCATATTCCGCAAGGTCGATGAGCTCCTGGAAGCGATCGATGTAGTCATCGACCGGATCTTTGGCCTGGTACCAGCTCGTCCCCTCGAGCTTTGTAAGGGCTGTGAGCTGCTCGTTTTTCGGGCAGAACTGGTCGGAAAATGTTTTCTCGAACGCGTCCCAGTCCCGGAAGTAGTTCCCCTTGCCCTTTGCTTCATGTCGGATCACCTGTTTGCAAAACGGGCTGCGCGGTCTGACTTGAAAAAGGACAATGCCCAGTGGATCCGAGCCTGGTCGTTCGGAAAGAGGTCTCCGACAATTGCGAAGTAGATGCTGCATGTGTTGAAGAATGCGCGTCCCTTCTCCGATCTCCGTCAAAGTCCGCCGGAGTTGCGGGTTTGACCTTTGCTAACTTCGCGGACATCCTCTTTTCCGCTAGTTCCGCTTTTCCGAAATCCGGATCATCCAGCATTTCATTTCCACCACCTTGTGGAATATCTAACTTAGCCAAAATCGCTTGTAAGGCTGTTTCAATCGCGTCGGTTTCATCCGGTTCCGCGTCAATTCCTCCTCCATATTCCGAAGACGATCGTCCGGATCCATGTTGGAGGAGAAATATGGGACGGGATTTCCGGGGTTGGGAGCTCGACGTAAGAAGAGGGGCTGTCGTACGCTGTATGTGCGGAAGAGGTTGCGATCTCCGAGTCGCTGTCTCCGATTCCGAACGCACCTATGGCGAATGCAACGGCAGTACGACCGCCGGTCCTCTAGGGGAGAGACTTTTCTGCTGTAAGGGCAACCCTGGCTAGTCGTGGAGATCACACTACCACACAACTGACAAGGGGAAATCCAAAGTATGTATAAATGAACAGAGCATACAAGAGAGGGGTTCTCACCTGACAAGGGGAAATCCAAAGAGAAAAGTCTAAGGACCCCCAATGTCAGCGAGCCCGTATTATACTACGCTGCGCAGCCAGGGACAACATTGGCACCCGCCATCAACCCTGCATCCCCCTGACCCTTGATCGACCCTTGATGCCACCTATTATGCGAGTCGCTTGATTTCCGACACTGTTCCGGGGCGGAAGTCGGAAATTGGAGTGGAACTGGCAAGGCGAACGGAACTGGTGGAAGTTCTCCCAGAAGCGGAATCGTTCCCGAAAGCGGATGCGGAGATGGAATCGGAACCGGAAGCGGAGTCGGAAATGGAGTCGGAACTGGGTGTGGTGTCGGAACTGGAAATGGAAAACAGG